>SJXQ01007061.1:174600-193064 GCA_006408695.1 Aepyceros melampus
TAAGGGATTTGATTTAGGTCATACCTGAATGGTCTAGTGGTGTTGCCCACTTTCTTCAATTTAAGTCTGAATTTGGCAATCAGGAGTTCATGATCTGAGCCACAGTCAGCTCCCGGTCTTGTCTTTGTTGACTGTATAGAGCTTCTCCATCTTTGGCTGCAAAGAATATAATCAATCTGATTTCGGTGTTGACCATCTGGTGATGTCCATGTGTAGAGTCTTCTCTTGTGTTGTTGGAAGAGGGTGTTTGCTATGACCAGTGCATTTTCTTGGCAAAACTCTATTAGTCTTTGGCCTGCTTCATTCCGCATTCCAAGGCCAAATTTGCCTGTTACTCCAGGTGTTTCTTGACTTCCTACTTTTGCATTCCAGTCCCCTATAATGAAAAGGACATCTTTTTTGGGTATTAGTTCTAAAAGATCTTGTAGGTCTTCATAAAACCGTTCAACTTCAGCTTCTTCAGCATTACTGGTTGGGGCATAGATTTGGATAATTGTGACTGGAAAACCTCATTATTCACTTAGCATTAGATAATATACTCAGAAGGGTCTTACCTCAGTGAAGTGAAGTCAAGTCAAGTCGCTCAGTCATATCCGATTCTTTGCAATCCCATGGGCTGTAGACTACCAGGCTCCTCTGTCCATGGGATTTTCCAGGCAATAGTCCTGGAGTGCATTGCCATTTCCTTCTCCCAGGGATCTTCCCAACCCAGGGATGGAACCCGGGTCTCTCTCATTGTAGACAGACACTTTACCATCTGAGCCACCAGGGACGTCGGGGTAAATGAATCCTAACAAAATGCCACTCTTATCTAACAAAGCTTAGAAGCAAGACCCAGATAAATAAGATCACTGCCAGATCCCAGAGCTAACCTCAGGAAACTCACAGGAATACAAAATCCCCAGTACAAAACGAAATAAATTTCACAATGTCCAGCATCCAACCAAATATTACCAAGTATGCAAAAAGAGAAATCTGAGCTGTTGTGAGGTGAAAAGTCAATTGAAACTAATCCAGAAGTGACCCAGGTGATATACTTAGTGGTTAAGAATTTTTCAATCATTATTAAAACTGTATATGTTTAAGAAGCTTAAAAAAAAAAAGACAACATGTTAAATAGGGGCATGGAAAAGACCAAAGTAGAGATGAAAATTATAATGTCTGAAATGAGAATATCCTGGATGGAATGAATACAGTATTATACACTTTGGAGGAAGATTCGTGAGCTTGAAGACACAGCAATAGGAACACCCAAAATGAACCGAACAAGGGAGGCTGAGAGAAAGTTGAAATTGAGCATCGATAAACTGAAGAGCAACCTCAGGCAGCTTAATGTATGTGTCATAAAACTCCCAGAAAAAAGAAGAGAGATGAGGGAAATACAAAAGATATCAGAAATGTTAACTACATGAGTAAATATAAAAATTGGGGAGGTATTTTTCAGTCTTTTAGGCTACTGTAGGGTTCATCAACTACAGGTAGTAAACCTCACAGGACTCACAGGACTGGGGGAAACAGAGACCCACTCCTGGGGACACAGACGAAATGGCACAACAAAGAGCTATGATCGTAAACCAACAAAGGGGATAAGACGGAGACATGAACCAGTGCAAAGGAGGCAGGAAAGGAGGGGGAGCAACAACGACGACAGAAACCCACTTGCATCTGGTTTTCTTTATGGGAAAGTTCTGGATGACGATGTCATTTTCCCATAAAGAAAAATCCATGTCCACACGACTTTGCTAGTGAGCGCCAGCAAATATTTAAGGGAAAATAATGCCAGTTGTACACCAACTCTTCCCAAAAGAAATCAAAGAGAATGGAATACATCCCCATGTGTTTTATGAGTCTAACACTACTCAAATAACAAAACCAGAAAAAGATATATAGTATAAAGGACAACTACAAATATCACTCATCTAATATAGATGTAAGAATTTTTAACAACAGTCTAGGCATCAACTCCAATTTATCTATCTATATAAGATAATGATCAAGTGGGACTTATTCTATCAATTGTTTATTTAACATTTGAAAACCAATCAATACAATTATATTGAGTAAAAAATAAAAAACACATGATCATCTCAATAGATTTGGAAAACATATTTGATAAAAATCCACTGTCCAATTCTGACAAAAATTTTCAATGAAGTAGAAATCTTCAAAAACTCTCTTTGACTTGACAAAGGGCCTCTAGAAAAAAAAAAGCCCACTGTTAACGTCATACTTAATGGTGAAAGAATGCTTTCACATCAGATTCAAAACAAAGCGAGAATTCCATTCTTACCTCCTCTGTTCTATGTTGTCCAGGAAGTTCTAGCCAATGCAATAAGGCAAGAAAAAGAAACAAAAGGATCCAGATTAGAAAGGAAGAAGTTAAACTTTGTTTGCAGATAACATGATTTTCTATAGAAAATTCTATAAAACTACTAAAACTAGTAAGGAACTTTAGCAAGGTTGCAGACATAAGGTCAATGTAAAAAGTCAATTGTACTTCCACATACTAACAATGAATAATCAAAAATTGAAATTTAAAAAGCAAATACCATACCACTTACAATAGCATCAAGTGTATAAATGACTTAGGTATACATCTGATAAGATTTATGATACAAGACCTGTACACTGAAAACTACAAAATATTGCTGCATGAATTTAAATAAAAGGAGAGATATATATGCATGATTCAGAAGACTCTATATTGTTAAGGGATGTCAGTTCTCTCCAAACGGATCTACAGATTCAGTGCAACCCCTTGAAAATCACAGTAGCCTCTCTTTTTTTTTTGTAGCTGATTCTAAAATCCATATTGAAGTGCAAACAACTTATAATAGTCAAAAGTGAAAGTGAAAGCCGCTCAATGTCCAGCTCTTTGAGACCCCATGGACTATACAGTCCATGGAACTCTCCAGGCCAGAATACTGGAGTGAGTAGCTGTTCCCTTCCCCAGAGGACCTTCCCAACCCAGGAATCAAACCAGGGTCTCCTGCATTGTAGGTGGATGGCCCTAGAGACTGTCATGCTGAGTGAAGTAAGCAGAGAGAGGAGAAGTACTGCGTGATATCACTTATATGTGGGATCTAAAAAGAAATGATACAAATGAACTTATTTACAGAACAGAAGAGACTCAGCGAAAGAGAACAGACTTAGCAAACTTAGAACTTAATGTTCCCGGGGGTGGGGGGTGGGGGAGAAGGATGTGGGAAGGGACAGTTAGGGAGTTTGGGATGGACATATACACGCTGCTGTGTTTAAAATGGATAACCAGCAAGGACCTACTGCATAGTACAGGGAACCCTGCTCAGCGTTATGTGGCAGCCTGGAGGGGAGGGGAGTTTGGGGGAGAATGGATACATGTGTATGAATGGCTGAGTCCCTTCGCTGTTCCTGAAACTACCCAACATTCTCAACTGGTTATGCCCCAATACAAAATAAAACGTTTTTTAAAATAAATAAATAAAACATATATGAAAGAAAAATGAAAAATAAAATGGATAACCATCAAGGACCTACTATATACACAGGGAACTCTGCTCAGCGTTATGTGGCAGCCTGGAGGGGAGGGGAATTCAGGGGAGAATGGAGACGAGTGTATGTACGGTTGAGTCCCTTTGCTGTTCACCTGCAACTATCATAGCTTGCTAATTAACAGCCTTTTTAAAATGTGTTAATAGGTACAGGACAGAGGAGCCTGGCGGACTACAGTCCATGGGGTCCCAGAGTCAGGCACGACCTAGTGACTAAACTGCCACCACAGCCTTGTTAAACTGTACCCCGATACAAAATTTAAAGTTTAAGAAAAAAAAAGAGGACAGCTTCAGAAGCCTGGTCAGCCTCCCCTCATGTATCTGTGCTGGAAATGTCAGGCTGTTTACAGGGAAATCTCTTGGCCTTGCAGGTGACAACATCCTAAGGGCTGCCTTAGTCCCTCAACCCACTTCGCTGGCTGCCAGGCTTAATCTCTGAGGCCCCGCCGTGCAGAGCGCCTCACTGATCAGAGACACCCGAAGTCCCAAAGGGAACTCACTGTCCACTGCTGACGGCCAGATCTGCAGCCAAAACCGAGCGATGGCTGAAAATCAGCAATCAGGGCAGACGCCCTGGCCGCTGACCCCCAACAAGGCCATCGGGTGACCCAGTGGGAACACCCTGGCCGTGGCCTCTAGGCCCCATCCTGTCCCTGCCACCTCTTATGATGGACTGTGTCCAGATGAAAAGAACCAGGGACGCCCAAGGCTCACCTGTGAACACCCACCCCCGAGGATGTAATAAAAGTGAAAGTGAAAGTGGAAGTCGCTCAGTCGTGTCCGCCTCTTTGCGACCCCAAGGACTATACAGTCCGTGGAATTCCCCAGGCCAGAATACTGGAGTGGGTAGCCTTTCCCTTCTCCAGGGGATCTTCCCAACCCAGGGCTCGAAACCCAGGTCTTCTTCATTGCAGGCGGATTCTTTACCAGCTGAGCCACAAGGGAAGCCCAACAGTACTGGAGTGGGTAGCCTAGCCCTCTCCAGCGATCTTCCCGACCTAGGAATAGAACCGGGGTCTCCTGCATTGCAGGTGGGTTCTTTACCAGCTGAGCCATCAGGGAAAGCCTGGGTGTAATAAAGGACCGTCTCAAAGGTCACCCTGAAGTCCAGGTTCACTACAGCACTTGGGAAAGGGCTTCCTCATACTCTCTGCTTCTACACGCATCCAAATAACTTCATTTCATGGACAAGAGCCTTTTATAGGTAAGTGAGCTTTTCTGGTGAGAAACATTTCTTTCTTTAAGCCCTTGGATCTTTTTAATTTAACCAGTTGGAGGGAACTTTTTCAAAGTGGGCCACACAGGGACTCCCGTGCATAGCTCTAGGTCTGCCCACGTGTTGATGACTCACCACGGGCAGCAGGGACTGGGGCTGTAACCTTGCGACACGTCCGCCTAGTCAGGACCCAACGAGGAATGGGTCAGACAGAAATGCCTTCAAAAGGAAGGAAATGCGGAGGCCCGCTCCAGTGTGGATGAACCCTGAAGACAGGATGCCATGTGTGATGATAAAGCAGACGCAGAAAGACAAATAATGTATGATTCCACTCATCCGGAGTGCTCAGATGCATAGAGACAGAAGGAAGGGTGCTTTCCAGGGGGTGCTGGGGAGAGGAGACTGGGGAGTTGTCACTGAGAGAGTACAGAGTCTCTCACGTGAGATGAAAGAGCTCTGGAGACATGCGGCAGCGAGGGCTCTGCCGCAAGGCAGGCCATGTGCAATGTGACTGGCACAGAACCGGATGCCCGAGAAATGGGTAAAGTGGTGCGCCACACACGTGCGTGTTCAGCCCCTTTGTCTGTGTCCGGCTCTTTGCAACCCCCAGGACTGCCACCTGCCAGGCTCCTCTGTCCATGGGACGATCTCGGCAAGAACACCGGAGCTACTTGGCACTTCTTCCTCCAGGTCGATCTTCCTGACCCAAATATCCAATCTGTGTTTTCTGCGTCTCCTTTGGCAGGCCGAGCCTTTACCACTGAGCCACCTGGGGAGACCCCACGTGTCTATGTATGTTATAGCAATAACAATAGCAATCAGTAACATACCATCGGCCTTCTCAGCTAAGGATGCTAACAATGCTCGGGGAGGATAACCCATAAGCCGAGGTGAAGGCAGTGCTCTCCTCCAGGGCCACAGGCATCCGAGCTCAGGACCGTGGTGAACGCTCACTGTAGCCTTCAGCGCCTGGGGAGCACAGGGTAAATAAAGCCCGCAGAGCCGGGCAGGCACAGCCAGGCCGGCTGCCCATTCCAGGGAGGCTGCCAAGGACGGGTGCTAGACTTTGTGGAGAGTTTTGTTTTGTTTTTGCTGATTTAATTTCATTACTGCTAATTGGTCATAGTTGTCTCTTGTGATCCTTTGTATTCCCGGGATGTCAGTTGTAACTTCTCTTTCTCCTTCTGATTTTATTGATTTGGGCCTCTCTCCTCTTATTCTTGATGAAGCTGGCTAAAGATCTATCAGTTTTGTTTAGCTTTTCAAAGAATCAGCTCTTTTAAGTTCTATTGATTTTTGTAATTCTTTGGTCTTTATGTCTGCTCCAATCCTTATGATTTCTTTCCTTCTCACGTTGAGCTTTGTTTGTTTTCTAGTTCCTTCAGTTGTAAAGTTTGGTTGTTTATTTGAGATTTTTCTTGTTTCCTGAGATGTGGCGATAAACTTCCTTCTTCCCTCTAGAACTGCTTTTAATAATTGTGCTTTCATTTGTCTCCAGGTATTTTTTGCTTCTTCTTTGATTTCTTCAGTGATCCATCGGTTGTTTAATAGAACATTATTTAGACAACACATGTTTTTGTTTTGTTTGCAATTTATTTCTTACAGTTGATTTCTAGTCTCCTCACATTATGGTTGGAAAAGATGCTTAATATGGTTTTTCTGTATATCCATTATAGATTTTTGCTTTGTAGTTACCATGACAAGGGTGTGTATATATATATATATAATTTATTTCTATTAATAATCACACATAATTATTTTAACTTGCTGATCCCTTAATTGCAAACCCATTTTAACTCTTCATTTTGTCCTCTCCCCCCATGATCACTGTTTCTGATATCATATTTTGCAACTCTGTTTTGTGTATCCCTTAAGTACTTATTGCAGATGTAATGATTTTATTACTTTTGTCTTTTAACCTTCCCACTAGCTGTGTACATGGTTTGTTTGCTACTTTTACTATTTGCCTTTACCGATGAACTTTTCCCTCTGTAATTTTCAGGAAATGTTTCTAGTTGTGTCCTTTTCTTTTTCATGTCTTGGAATGAAGAAGAAGTCCCTTTAACACTTTTTGTAAAGTTGCTTTGGTGACGCTGAACTCTTGGCTTTTGTTGATATTTAGTCTCTCAGTCGTGTCTGACTCTTTTGTGACCCTCTGGGCTGTAGCCCACCAGGCTCCTCTGTCCACGGCATTTATCAGGCAAGAATACTGGAGAGGGTTGCCATTTCCTTCTCCAGGGAATCTTCCTGACCCAGGGGTCAAACCCGAGTCTCCTGCATTGACAGGTGGGTTTTTTACCACTGAGCCACCAGGGAAACCCCTTTGAGCTTTTGCTTATCTGTAAAGCTTTTTACTTCTCCATAAAATCTACGCGAAAACCTTACCAGCTAGAGTATTACTGGTCGTAAGTATTTCCCTTTCATCACTTGAACTGTATCATGACACTCCCTTCTGGCCTGCAGAGTTTCTGCTGAAAAGTCAGCTGTTAGCTTATGGGAATTGCTTTGTACATAACTTGCTTTTTCCTTGCTGCTTTTAATACTCTTTTTTTTTTTTAATCATTTTTTAATGCAGTGTATGTTGCTGAGGCCCTCTCTTGGTTGATCCTTCTGGGAGCTCTCTGTGCTTCCTGGACCTCCATGTCTGTTTTCTTTCCCAGGTTAGGGAAGTCTTCAGTCACTGTGTCTTCAAATACGTTCTCTCCTTTTTCTGGGACTGTTGGTATGCATGATGTCCCAGAGGTTTCTTAAGCCGTCCTCATTTCTTTTCATTCTTTACTCTTTTTGTTGTTCTCGTTCAGATATTTAGTACTCTGCCTTCCAACTCACGATCCGTCCTTCTGTCTCTTCTAGTCTACTGTCGATTCCGTATTCTAGTGTATTTTTTTATTTCAGTTACTGTATTCCTCAGCTCTCCTTGGTTCTTTCTTATATCTTCTCTTTGTTAAGCGTCTCACTGCGTTCATCCATTTTCCTCCCGAGTTCTTTGATCATCTTTTTGCTTCATTACCTTGAGCTCTCTGTAGGGTAGACTGGCTGTCTCCGTTTCCCTTGGCTTTTCCTCTGGGGTTTCATCTTGTTCCTTTGTTAGCAACATGTTCCTCTGTTGCCTCATTTTTCTTAATTTGCCGTTTTTATTGCGAAGTAATCTGGTTGTTTGGTTACGCTTCCCGACCTTGGAGAAATAGCCGTTTACAGGAGACATCCTACGTGTGCCCCGCAGCGCCTTCCCCTCTGGCCACCAGAGCTGTATATTTTCTAGGGGCGCCCCCTCTGTGGGCGGCATGCGTCCTTCTGACTGCTGAGTGTGGTCCGGTGGGCGTGGCTGGCCCCCAGTCTGCGTGGCTGCCAGGTCCTGCCTGTGTGGAGGCTGCCAGCCCCTATCGCCAAGTCGAGGTCACAGGCTGCGGTATCCCAGCGGGCGGGGGTCCTGGTGTTGGTGCTGGCTCACTAGTGGGCAGAACCAGGCTCTGAGGTGGGTGGTCCCGGGGCCAGGGTTCCTGGAGGTACTGGCACCCCTGCTGGTGGGCGGGACTGATCCCTGAAAGGGCTGGACACAGGCTCTAGGCGCCCCAAAGCAGGTGCTGACCCACCAGTGAGGGGGGCTGGGTCCCAAGGCGGCTTGCTCAGGGCTCAAGGTGTCTCAGAGGTGGTGTGGGCCTGCCGGTGGGGGAACTCAGGCCTGGAGGGCGGGCTGCAGGCTGCAGTGGTCTTGGGGCTGGTGAAGACTGATCGTGGGTGCGATCAGGCCCCAGGAGATCTCAGGGCTAGCGCAGGCTGCTGGTGGACAGAGCCTGGTGCTGGGTCTCTCGCTGCAGGCCCAGGGGTCAAGGAGCTTGTATCCGCCCGCCCTGGGTGGGGCCCCGTCCCAGGGCAGCTGACCCAGGGGCCCGAGGTGTCTCAGCGCTGCTGGTGGCCTGCCGGGCGGGGAGGGACGAGGCCTGACCCCTTTCAAGTGGCCGCCTCCGCCCTGGGTCTCTGCGTGTGGGAATCCTGTGTGCGCCCTTTAGGAGCAGAGTCTCCATTTCCCAGAGTCCTCTGGGCCTCCCGAATGTACGACGCCCTGCTGGCCGTCAAGGACAGAGATTCTGGGGGCTCCTCTTCCCATGGCAGACCCCAGGGCTGTGGAGCCTGCTGTGGAACTCAGACCCCCTCGCTCCTCGGGGGAATCCCTGCAGCTGCAATAATTTTCTCATTTGTGGCTCACCCACCCAGGGGTGTGTGTCTTTCCTACACCCCAACCCTGCCTCTTCTTCCCGCCGCACCCAGGGCTGGTGCCAGGCTGCAGTAGGTACTGGGTCCTATTGCAGCAAGGTGCAGGACTCCAGCGGTCTTGGGACCGGGGTTGGGCCTCCCACTGGTGGGCAGGCCAGGGCCCAGGGTTTCCTGAGTTGAGTCCTTGCCCACTTGTCTGGGAGGCTGGTCTCCAGGCTAGATCTGGCTGGCTTATGGGCAGAGCCAGGGCCTCAGGGACTCTGGGATTGGTTCCTGCCCACTGCTGGGTGGAGTCTGGTCTTGGAATCCCCGGCTGCCAGGGCCCAAAGAATCCTGAGTCTAGTGCCTGTCCCTTCAGCCCATCCCTTGAGCCTGTCCACCCTGGTGGACAGGGCCTTGTCCAGGCATACTGTAGGCTTGAGGATTTTTTTTCTTACTGTGTTTATCTCACGACACCAGATCTTAGTTGCAGCACTCAGGATATCTTCAGTTGCGACAGGTGGGATCTCGTGTCTCAACCCGGGATTGAACCCAGGTCCCCTGCATGGGGAGCATGGGGTCTCAGCCCCTGGACCACCGGGGAGGTACCGGCTCAGGAGATCTTAAGGCAGCCTGCCTGTTGGTGGGCGGAGCTTTGTCCCTATGCAGCTCGCAGCTTGCCTGAGATGTCCCGGGCCTAGGGCCGACAGGCTGGCGGGCAGGGACAGGTCCTGGCACTAATGACCTCGGGGAGGGTTCCAAAATGGCACTCGCCAGTGCCAATGTCCACACGGTAGAAGCAGCTCCGGGATCTGTAGCCAGCACCTGTGTCCCCAGGGTGTGCTCCGGTCACCTCCTGCTTCCCTGGGAGGCTCTCCAAGGTCAGCAGGTGGTCTGATCCGGGCTCATTTCAAATGACTGCCTCCGCCCTGGGTTTCTGCGTGTGTGAATCCTGTGTGCGCCCTTTAGGAGCAAAGTCTCCATTTCCCAGAGTCCTCTGGGCTTCCTGAATGTACAATGCTCTTCTGGCCTTCAAGGACAGAGGTTCTGGGAGCTCCTCTTCCCATTGCAAACCCCAGGGCTGTGGAGCCTGCTGTGGAACTCAGACCCCCTCACTTCTTGGGGGAACCTCTGCCATTGCAATTATTTTCTCATTTGGAGGTCACCCCCCCAGGGGTACATGTCTTTCCTGCTGCTGCTGCTGCTGCTAAGTCACTTCAGTCGTGTCCGACTCTGTGCAACCCCATAGACGGCAGCCCACCAGGCTCCCCTGTCCCTGGGATTCTCCAGGCAAGAACACTGGAGTGGGTTGCCATTTCCTTCTCCAATGCATGAAAGTGAAAAGTGAAAGTGAAGTTGCTCAGAAATGTCCAACTCTTAGCGACCCCATGGACTGCAGCCCACCAGGCTCCTCCGTCCACGTGTCTTTCCTACTACACCCCAACTCTGTCTCTCCTTCCCACCTCATCGTGATTCTCTCCTTGTATCATCAGCTGTAGGCTCTTTCAGGTAGATTCTGGTCCCTCTGCTGAATGGTTGTTCTGGGATTTTCAGTGTTTCCTTGTAGAAGGGGCTTCCCTGGTGGCTCAGTCAGTAAGGAAGCTGCCTGCAATGCAGGAGGCCCGGATTCGATCCCTGGGTCAGGAAGATCCCCTGGAGAAGGAAATGGCAAGCCTCTCCAGGATTCTTCATCCCTGGAGATTCCATGGACAGAGGAGCCTGTTGGGCTATAATCCATGGGACCACAGAGAGTCGGACACGACCTGGCAACTAAGTACCACCACCTGGTAGGAGATGAGCTCAGGGTTTCCCTACTCTGCCATCTTGGACCAGAATTTCGTTAAGCAACCATGTTTATCCCCATTCTCCATATATTCGCCCATATATCCTGCTCAAGGTCATGTGGCCCCGCTGAGCTCACCGTGACCCTCTCTGCCTCAGTGGCCGGGATGGAACAGGAGCTGCTGCCATCTGCAGAGACCCGAGAGCTCCTCCTGGCATGCAGGGGGTCCGGCATGCGGCCTCCACCTCTGTCCTTCCCAGAATCATCTCTGGGTTGTTCCCAAGTGATGGCACCTTCCGGAGAGCTGCTGCGGCTGCTGCACAATTAACCCCAGGCATAGCCGAGCACCCCTGTCCTCTCTGCTCCTAAAATAACGAGCGCTCCTTCCCCAGGCTCGGCTTCGGCCACCGTCTCTCCAAAGGGCTCCTCACCACCCCAGCCCGGGGGGCTCTCCCAGCTCCGACTCTCCGGGCCGTGCTGCTTCCCCACCCCCCTCTCACGAGGCTCAGACTCTTGGGTTCATCCTCCAAGTCTCCCTGACAAAGCCTGCTCCTCTGGGAAGACTTGCCCACCCCCTGCTCATCCTCTGAAGCCTTTTACTTGTCTTCTCCTCGGAGCTGTGAGCTCCAGGCTGCTGCCTCTCAGGCACAGAAGAAACGACCTCATACACGGGAGATGACCAAAAGTGCATTTGTCGGGATGACCTGGGGGCTCCAGTGGCTAAGACTCCATGTTCCCAATGCAGGGGTCCCGGGTTTGGTTCCTGGTCTGGGAACTAGATCCCGCAGGCCAAAACTAACAGTTTGCATGCTGCAACTAAGTAAGATTTTGCTGGCTGAAACGAAGATCAAAGATCCCACACACTGCAATTAAGACCCAGTATAGCCGAATAAGTGGGCTTCCCTGGAGGCTCAGTTGGTAAAGAATCTGCCTGCCAGTGAGGAGACACAGGAGACATGGTTTGATCCCTGGGTTGGAAAGATCCCCTGGAGGAGAAAATGGCAACCCACTCCGTATTCATGACTGGGAAATCCCATGGACAAAGGAGCCTGATGGGCTACAGCCCAGGGAGTCAGTCGCAAAGAATCGGACTTGACTAAGTGACTGAGAACACACACAGCCAAATAGATAAGTAAACAAATGTTTTTTAAGTGTGTTTCTCAAAAAGGGGGCGCTGGTGTGTGCTATAGGACGGGGAACCTGAAAACACGTTCAATGAAGAAGCTAGGCAGAAAAGGCCACCTTTCACATGATTCCATCCACACAAAACGTCCAGAATAGGGCGTCTATAGAGACAGAAAACGGATGAGTGATTGCCAGGGCTGGGTTGTTGGGGAAGGGGTGGGCAGGCTTTAGTTAATGGGTGCAGGGTTTCCTTTTGACTTGAAAATATCCCCGAATTCACTGGTGATGGGTTCACAACTCTGTAAAGATATCAAAAACCATAGAATTGGACACTTTAAATGAGTGACTCTTACAGTATGTGAACTGTATCTCAATAAAGCTATGGAAAAAAAGAGTTTAAGACACCCGTCTGGAAGACCAGCTAGCCCTCAGTGTATATTTGTGGAGGACGTGTGTGTGCTGAGTCACTCAGTCGTGTCCAACTCTTTCGTGACCCCATGGAATGTAGACCGCTAGGTGCTTCTGTCCATGGGATTTCCCAGGCAAGAATACTGGAGTGGGAGGCCAATTCCTCCTCCAGGGGACCATCCCGATCCAGGGATCAAGCCCGCATCTCCTGTGTTGCAGGTGGGTTTTTTACCACTGAGTCATCAGGAAAGCCTCTATTTGTTGAGGATGCTGAGTCCTAAATAACCAACTCCTGTCATCTGGATGTTGTCGAGACTTTTAGCCACATTGAAAGAAGGAATCTCTGGTCTCTCGTGTAAACCAGGGTCCAGGGTCCTTCTCAGGCGGCCCCCTCTGCACATTTAACATTGAGCACCACCCTCAGGGGAGGCAGGAGAGCGGGGGGTACATGTCCCAGCTCGCAGATTAGGAGACGGGCATGGGCGAGCAGCCCGACCTCTCTCAGCGAGACAAGTGGCAGCCAGGAATAGCGCAAGGCGTCTAACTGCGTCCCGCCTGCTGTAAACACCCAGCCGCGCCACCCTTCATCTGTCTGATTTTAAAAAGGACCATAAAATACGAACCAAGGCAGCAGCCCTGAAACCCAAGTTGGGCTGAAGCTGATGGAGAATTTCAGCGTTTCCCAGCCTGCAGGGACATGTGGGGAGGGCCCGGTGGTTCAGAGCTGGGCTGGCTTCTGCCAGGATGGGTGTCAGCCGTGTGGCTCTGCCTCTCTGGTCACAGGCACGGAGGCCGAGCTCATCACAAAGATGTACTTTTTTCTTTTTTTTGCATTGGATAATTTCTGTCTTCCAGCTCCAGAGGGACTGCTGATGACGCCTACCAAGCCTCATACTTGGGGACCTTGTGTGCCAGTTAATGAAGGAACAATTAAGGGCAGTGTGGTAGAATTGGGGTGTGGTGGAAAATAGGGGGGCAGGGGTAGCCCAAAAAGCCAAGTCAAAAGACAGCTGTTTGGCTGCAGCGGCTGAGCCTCTGTGCTGCAACTACCAAAGCCCGCGCGCCCAAGAGCCTGTGCCCTATAACCAGGGAGGCCGCCGCTGGGAGAAGCCACATACCGCGACCAGAAAGTGGCCCCAACCCTCTGCAGCCACAAAGACCCAAGGCAACCAAACAGAAGTAAATAAATAAATTATCAAAAAAAAAAAAGACAGCTGTTTGAAAGCAGCCCAGCTCTGGGCCTTCCCAGCTGAGGGACCTTCAGCAAGGCCCTCAGCCCTTTTGGAGAGTCAGTTTCCTCGTCCACAGAAGAAGAACACCATTGATGATGAATAGGGACGGGAAGGGGCTTCCCAGGTGGCTCAGCAGTAAAGAATCTGCCTGCCAATTCAGGAGACACGGACTCCATCCCTGGGTGGGCAATGTCCCCTGGAGAAGGCGTGGTAAACCACGCAATACTTTTGCCTGGAGAATCCTATGGACAGGGGAGTCTGGTGGTCTCACAGAGTGGAACACATCTTAGCAACCAAACAGCAACAACAGGGATGGGAAGGGGTGGCGGCAGACCAAGTGTTCGCTCTTCAGACACCCGTCGTGGTGGGGTTTCGTTCTTCTGATGATTCGGGTGGATCCTCGGTGGACAGTGTGTGCACGCTACGGTCCATACCTGTGGCAGTTGCCTTAACTGGGGGCTCAGATCCCAACCAGGAGAGAAACAGTCTCCTTGGGGCCATTCAGGCAGGGTAGATGAGGACCAAGAGACCACTCAAGCCCGAGGGGAGAGCGAGTACATGAGCCATTAGAAATGTCCAGGGGCCTGAGAGTATCACCAGCCTCTGGCTTTCTGCAGTTAACAAAAAGCTGTCTCCCTCTTGGACCCAGATGTGGTTTCCTCTAGGCCTCAGCTGAGCCACAAGGGAAACCCTGGTGGCTCAGATGGTAAAGTGTCTGCTTGCAATGTGGGAGACCTGGGTTCAATTCCTGGGTCAGGAAGATTCCCTGGAGAAGACAGTGGCAACCCACTCCAGTATTCTTGCCTGGAAAATCCCATGGATGGAGGAGCCTGGTAGGCTACAGTCCATGGGGTTGCAAAGAGTTAGACACAACTGAGCAACTTCTCTTTCTTTCTTTTTGCCATGCCTCAGGGCCCAAACTAGAGGGACTCTGTCCAGAGCAGAGCTGGGCTGTACCCAGAAGTGGCATTAGAGGGGGAAGGCAGGCTGGGTGTGGGGGCCTGGTGCACCTGCTCCTCCCTGGTGTCTTGGGGCAGGTAGGCCTGGCCAGGTCCAGACAGCCGACTCCTCACGCCCTGGCTCCTGGGGAGTGGGACGCTGCAACAGCCGGTGGGAGCCTGGTGTGTGTCTCACCCCAGCCTGGGGGTTCTAAATTTAACCTGCTATCAGCCTGAGAGGCCAGAGGTTTCCACCAAGTGATAAAATGCCACTTGGAATCCAGTATGCTCGCTCATAAGCACCCCCCTGCACAATCCGCTCCCAAATGTCACCCCCAAATGCAGGCAGCCATCTGAGCATCCTCACCTGTCAGCATGAAGATTCGAATGTCCAAGCAACTGAGGACCCTGATGGGGTCCAGCCCGGCTTCCTCCCGCCGTGAGCCAGGGCCGGGCCCCATTGTCTGTTGATACGTACACACACATACATTCACACACGTCCAAGCACACACACATGCACGCCACAGTCTCATGGGCAGAGCGCAGGAGCTGACTCTGAGGTCGAAAGGCAAACCACGACAGCGAACTGCACCACCCATAAGCCATCTGGGTGGAGGGCAGCCAGGCCTATTATGCAATTTCCTGCTCTGGTGTTTCAGACCCCAGAGACAGGATGCAGAGTGCCGTTGGGATGCTGCAACGCGAGAAGCCCAGGAAGACACCAAACCAACGACCGCAGTGAATGGGGCCCCGGGGTCTCTGCAGCCCACTGACCTGGTGGCCCCTCCCAGGCCGAGACCCAGCGGGCTCACCGTGGGCCCAGGCTCACCGTGGGCCAGGGCCCTGAGAACTGACCACACAGGGACTTCCTGTCGAGGGAGGAAGGCATTTCCTGCCTGGGGAACCCAGGATGGACTGAGCCACAAGCAGGGGGGCCTTCTTATTGTTTTCTTGGTTTCTGTTTTAATTTTTGGCCGCCCAGCGCGGCCAGCAGGATTTTAATTCCCTGAGCAGAGATCAAACCTGCGGTCCATGCGGTGGAAGGGCAGAGTCCCAACCACTGGACCGCCAGGGGTCTCTTGGCAGGGCCTTGCTATTAATAGGTGCCATTACTGGGCACCAGATGTATGCCCCACAGTGACGTACTGAGGTTGAGAGCACACAGCAGAAGGTTTGGGGTGGGGTTCAAACTCTGGCTCTGCTTCTCCCCAGATGTGTGGTCTTGGGCAGCTTATCCACTTGCATTCTCTCTCAGTTTCCCCATCTGTGAAATGAGGACCAAGATAACACCTGGGGTGTAGAGAGGGTTCAGTGAGTCAACACCCGAACCCAAGTGGAATGGGGTGTTCAACAATGACCTAGAGTCCATGGCGCACGGGTAGAACCCACACCCACTCCAGGACCTCAGGGCTGTCCCAGTTCCCATCCTTCCATAGAAAGTTCCGATAGAAGATGGTAATTAGGATCGGTGCTCTGGCCCCACACAGCCCCTTTCAGCAGCTGCAAGTGTAGACAGGGTGCAGGGCCCTGTCCTTGGCTGACCTTGACTTAGCAGCCGTGTCTCCACGTGAAGATGGGTTTGCAAGTCTGTGGGTAAGGACCCAGTCCACACACCAGCCCTCCTGTCACACCCTTTGTACTGTTTGCCAGAAAACCAAGCTGCCCTCAAGTCCTAGCTCCATATCCAGTCTCCTGCCCCAACCCGGGGGCACTATGGGTGAGGAACCAAGGTCCCCAGGCTGTGGACGGTGGAGGATGCGTTGGCAAAGTGACCCACCTCCTCCTGGGTTCTCGTCCCAGGCCCTTAGCACCAGAAACCCCAGGCTCCAGCCATATACCCACCCCCAAATACATTCACCCCCGAGGCTAGAAATACAGCCTCCTGCCCGCTTGCCAATGAACCCACTGCTTCAGAAACATCCAGATCCTAGCCAGGCCTACTTTAAAATTCCATTTTATTTCTCTTTGTGAGTATTTGTTGCTGTTTTAAAAAGGTTCACGGTACATTTTTTTTTTTTTTTCAAGAGTCTTGTGCCTCCTGGTAAGTGCACTGCTTTGCTTTCACAGTACTCTCCACGACCGCGGACGGCCCTTATTGCTGAAGGAGTGTGTCCACGCCGGGGAGTGGGGACACTGGAGGGATGGGGCGGGGAGCCCAGCTGAGAAGCCTGGGTCTGTGCTCCTAACCCGAGAGGCTGAGGGACCAGGCCCAGGCTAAGTCGAGCATCCTTAGCTGGACTTCCAGCCTCCCCAGGGTCTTCCCAGCCCTATCTTTAGAAAGGCCAGGAGGGGTAGAGAGAAAGGGGCGAAGGGCAGAGGATGCGGGTTGGGGGTGAGCCAGGCAGCAGCTGACTGGGAGCCCAGGCATGCGGTAGGCATGGAGGCAGGGTGGAGGCAGCCGGAGCAGTGATGGCCTCTGAGAGGGCCCTGGTCCCTCTCAGGGGGAGTGGGCCTGGGAAACTCTGCCCCTGAACAGCTCAGGACCACCCCTCCCCCAGTCAGAACTCCTCAGCGAGGGCCCAGCCCAGAAGCAGCGCTGTGGTTCCTGACCCCTCGCCCAGAGCCCTCTCTCCTTTTTAGTGCAAGAAAGACCTGAGTGCAGAGAAGGGCCTAGCCGCCTAGAGGCCAGGTCCCGTCCACGGCAGCTGGACGTCGCCACCCCGGCGCCTCCACAGCTTGTCCCCAGAGCAGGGGGCCTCGTATCCCCCTCGCTGGAGGCTGTGGCCTCTCTGGGTGGCAGGCCTCCCTCCAAACACACCAAGGGAAGCTGGCCGTTTCCCCCCACCACCCCCAACCCCGGGGCCTGACAGGGGTCCCCGAGCACCAGGTGGGCCGCCAGCCACACCAAGTTCTCCCCCGTCCAGTGGTTCCAGGAGAGCTGTTCGCCTCCCATTGGCGGCAGGCTCGGGAGATGGCTGGACAGTAAAGCACCCCTTGAATAAACGCAGTATCCCACGGATAAAGGAGCAGGAGGACTCAGTGACCCACGCCCTCCCACAGTCACTGGGGCTCCTCCAAGTGGCTCATCTGTAGCAGAAATGCCTTGTTTCCCTCATCTGACAGTTTTCTGTGCTTGATTACCATCCGTTAGAATGAGGGACCCAGGTGATGTCGCTGTGGGTCTGGCAAGCTTGGAGGAAGGGGGCTTCAGCTGGGTGTCCCCTCAGCTCCTGCAAGCAGCAGACGTTGCTAAAAAAAAAAAGCTTGGCGTCACTCAGGACCAGGTTCTGGGGCTCCAGAGGGCCCAGGCCCACTTCCATCCCCCAGCTATGGGGGCCCTCATTCCCTTTTGTGAGGACAGGCAGCAGGGGTGGTGGGGTCTGCCTTCTGCCTTCCCAGACCCAGGAATGCCCATCTGTGGGTGCCCCCCCTCCAGCACTGCAGTGCCCAAAGCCTGTCTGCAGCCCTCCCCCAGAGTACCTGGGGGGCAGGGCGTCCCCTGAGAAGATGCTGCAGGGAGGTGCAGGCCCTCTTATCTCTGAACTACAGCTGGGTAGGGTGGCTGGCCCCCTCCAGGCACTGGGGACCAGCATGGATGGAAAGAGAAAAGCTGAGACGTGCCAACAGACCCATCCAAGGACCAAGATGCTGGAAATTCCCCAGGTTCTTACCTGCAACTCACAGGACCCACCCTCTCTCCTCCTAGCCCCACCCAAGGCCAAGTTCTGGCTGCAGAGGAGAGGTGAGATGTCGTGGTTCAGAGCACAGAGCCCTCTGTGCAGGCAGGGGGTCAGGGATGGGGTTCTACCTGGGGCAGAGAGAAAGGACTTCGGGGGCAGAATCGGTCTGTGGTTTCGGCTCAGCTAAAACGAAAGAATGAGCAGCTGGTTTTAGATCTACCTCAGCACCCCCGACCACCTGGGCAATACCCAGGAGGAGGGGCTGGGGGCGTCTCTCCCTTTCCCCATCCCCTCCTCCCTCATCTCTGGCAGAAGATACAAAGTCCAATAGAAAAGAGATCCTGCTTTCTTTGTTCTGGGGTTTTTTTTTTTTTTTTTTCCTTTAAAATCAGCTTAAGGCAAAAGTTTGGCAAAGCAA
>SJXQ01007061.1:194259-204931 GCA_006408695.1 Aepyceros melampus
GAATCGGGGCTCCCCTAGACCTGGCACCCCCCCCAAAAGCCACATCCTTTTCTCTTGCCTCATCTCAGATTGGTCTCCCCCCCACCGGAAACCACTCTAGACAGAGGCTGGACTTTGGGAAGCCCTCGCTGCCCCTAGCCTCAAGGGGATGTGTCCCAGGGAGGGGCCTGGGGGCAGCGCACAGTAATGGGGAGCCCTGACATGCGCTCTGCCCCCCACCTGGGGTCCTGGTGGCTGGTGGGTCAGCCGCATGCAGCCCTGTGATTTCAGTGAGGGCAGAGGCCACTGACCATGAGAGGCTGGGGGCCGAGGGGCCTCTCCTGGACACAGCATATCAGGGCACCCTGCACAGAGTGCGGGGCGCAGGGAGTTTCTTTCTCTTGCTTTAGGGACTGACAGGAAGCTTCAGGGCCCAGTGGCTGTGAGGTCGGCACTTCTAAGAGTGATTCCAGTCCCTCCATTGACCAGCACGTGACCTAGGTCAAATGCCTGCGCTCCTTGAGCTTCAGTGTTAGCACCCAGGCCAGAGGCACAGGAACCAGTGCCCAGAGCCCTCGCTCAGACTCTGTGCCCTCCCCTCCACGTGTCCTCCACCACGTGTGGGTCTGGACTCCCTGGCCCCCTGCCCAGCATGGCCGGCATCATAGGTAGTACTCCGTTCTTTCTGCTCATGCCAGCCTAGAAGAAGAAGCACAGTATGGCCTGAATTGCTCCCACCCAGTCAGCCCGTCTTTGGAGCAGCAGAACCAAGGACACCTAACCAGCCCATCTCAAAACACCACACTCAGTCCCTGCCTCTGGGCCAGCTATACAGTCAATGCCTCCTGGCCTTGCTGCAGGTGCCGGGGAACCTGCAGTTGCAGCTTCAGGCCCAGCTGAGTACCCGCAGTACTTGGTCAGCCCCTCTTGCTTTCAGGGGGCTCAGTCTTCCTGGGGCGGAAGAAGGTGGCTGAGCTGTCTGTGGAGTTCAGATTCAGGAAACTTACTGGACTTGCTCAAAGTCTCAGCCACCCTCTCACTGGGTGACACCCTGAGCAAAGTCCCTATACCCTCTGGGCCCCAGGCTCATCACCTTGTCCCACCTGGGGTCATGGAAGGATTCAGGCAGGAACATGCCAGCCTAGGGCAGGGCACAGGACAAAGGCCAGGGGCTGGTGTCTGCTTGCTCCTGTCGCAGTGGCTACTGCTATATAATAGCTCTCAGACAGAAGAGGGCACTGGGCTGTCCCACGTCACTCTGGGGACACGTGTGGCTGGACAGCAGCAGCCGGGGAACCCACCCCTCAGAGACTCATCAGCAATCACCTCCACCCCACTAGGCAGATAAAGCAAGGAAAGCTGCGGGTGGGGGTCTTTTTCCTCAGGTAATTCTGCTGAGCCGTGAGACCTGGGCACCTGCCACACCAAAGCTCAGGATGCTTTGCCCCCAGAATTCTGCATACTTGGGTACACTAGCAGTTCTCTCCAGAATATACATTACAAAATGCATTTTTATTCATGGCAGCACTGTTCACAATAGCCCAAATGTGGAAGCAACCCAAGTGTCCATCACTGGACGATGGATAAAGTGGTCTGCCCATTACAATGGAATATTATTCACCCTTAAAAAGGAAATTCCGACACATGCTACAACATGGATGAACCCTGAAGACATTATGCGAAGTGAAACAAGTCAGACAAAAGGACAAACACTGTATGATTCCACATATATGAGGCCCCTGGAGGACTCAAACTCACAGAGACAGAAAGCAGGATGTGGTTGCCGGGGCTGGGGGAGGGGCACGGGCAGCCAGGCTCCCATGGGTGCAATCTCAGTTGGGGAAGATGATTTCTGGAAATAGACGCACAACAGTGTGGATGTTTTTAATACCCTTAAACTTAAAAATGGTTAAGATGATAAATTTTATGTCTATCTTTGTTGTTTTGTTTAGATACTCAGTCGTGTCTGATTCTTTGTGACCCCATGGACTGCAGCCTGCCAGGCTCCTCTGTCCATGGGAATTTCTAGGCAAGAATACTGGAGTGGGTTGCCATTTCCTCCTCCGGGGATCTTCCCACAGGGATCAAAGCTGCATCTCCTGCCTTGGCGGGCAGGTTCTTTACCACTGACCCACCGGGGAAGCCCGTGTATAACTTAATCATAATTAAAAATGCATTCCTGAGATGCATCATTTAATGTTAGCAGTTAGTAAATGTGGTCACTACTGGAGGGATAATTAAAAATGTGATTTTGCTAATTTTTCTGTTTATTTCATTAAAAAGGTCACAAATTAGCGTAACACCTGTCTCGGAGGCCATCTCCAGCCCGGGGCCCTGAGCTCATCAGGCTCCAAGGGAGGAGGTCACAGTTGTGAACCTGGAGATTCAGCTGTCTCAGGGGGATGGCCGCCCTGGACCAGAGAAGGGGGTCAGGGTCCCTGTCCTGAATTTCTCAGAAGCCCGTGTCTCACCTGCCTCCAGCCTCCTGGAAGGCACCCACTCTACCTTCTCACAGTGTTTCACTCTGAAAAATTGTTTTTTGTTTTTTTTTTAGGCAGAAAGCCATCTCGCCAAAGGCCCCCTTTCACTTCCTAAGAGCTGGCTTGTTTGGGGGAGTGGGGATTGGTACCCGCATGGCCCCCTCTCTCTGTGTCTCAGCCTCTGACCCCAAAGCTTCAGGTTCCCTTTCCCCTACCAGCCCCCCCCAAAATGCCCAGGCGCTGGCTCAGTCATAGACGGGTGACGGTCCCCATGAGCGAGCAGACAACCCTGTCTCACGTGGCATATTACTCAGAACCAGGGCCAAGGGCGTCTGTTTTCACATCATCACAGGCCAGCTGAGCTAGCTGTGGTCCCCTCGGTCCAGTCTCCGAGTCAAGGTGGTACGAGGGGGCGTGGGTAAGGGCACAGTAGCTGAGGGATGCGGGCCAGCCGGGGGCCAGTATCCCCCTGGCTACCAGCTCTGGTCAAGTCGCAGATGTCAGCTCCACACTGGTCCACTGTGGTAATCACACCCACCTTCCAGGTTTCTGTGATGATTAAACCTATCGACACATACCACCTCGTACGTGATAAACAGCAAAACGTGAAACTCTCGGAGAACATCTGAGGGAGGCGTGCCCCTCACACTAATGGATTTGCCAGCCCCGATGTGACCTGAGGCCTTCTGACCTCATTTATGTTTCCAGATTATCTGGGCTCTGAAAGGAATAATTACATACAGTTCCTGCCTCGAAGACTTCCTGTTTGTTCTGCAGGGACCTCGGGCTTCGAGGCAGACCCTCGATTTTCCGCTCCCTGCACACCTTGAGCCTTCTGGTTTGCAAGGTGAAGACAGTACAGCTATAGATGTCACCGAAAGGTCTGGGCAAGGCTCTTGGGTCCACACGGACGCCCAGGCACGACTAGCTCTAGGTGGAGGAGGGGAGTTTGTGAACACAAGCAACTGCCCATCTCTGCCCCAGCGCCTCCTGTCCAGACCCCAGGGCAGTCCTATCAGGCCTCCCACAGGGGAGCAGGGGACATGGTCTCCCCCGTGTCCTCTCCCCCTCTGCTCGCCAGCCTACTCTGGTCTTCAGGGCGACAGTGGCCACAGGATGTGTGGCACCAGCGCGAAGTGAAAAAGTTGTTCAAAAGTTAAGAACTGCCACGTGGTGACTGTGGAGCCTGGCACCAGGCCGGGGGCCCTTCAGAGCATAGGACCCCACCATGCCCACGCCCAGGAAACTAGCCCGCTTCCCGTCACTCTCCCACCCTCATCCCGGAGGTGTGGGAAAGCAGAAGACGGCAGGCAAGTCCAGGCTTCCAGCCGGACCGCAGATGCTTTCTAGGGCCCGCTGGCAGCACATCTGAGCCAGACTCCTGAGTTCCCCTCAAACCCCGCTCCTTCGCCAGCGCCATCCAAAAGCCACTCAACACATGTCTGCAGGGACCCCCCACGGGCACCGGCCGCCCCACCACGGCAACCCAGTCATCGGCGATGTGGGGGGCCCTCCATCCTCTGCATGCCCGAATCCATCCCTGACTCCCCCTTTCTCACCTCCAGACTGCCCCCCGCACCCCCCAGCCTCGTCCCTGGCCACGACTCTTCACCTCTCCCAGGTCTCCTTTGCCCTCTGCCAAGCTCTCCTCCCTGAAACACAAGTGGTCTTTAAAAACACAAAACGGATGGCACGCTTCCTTCCTCCAACCCCTTTAAATCTGCCGCGACCCCCCTCCCCACAGCCCTAAAGTCAGATGCAGGCGAAGCTGCGGGCCCCCAGGTGCATGCCTGCCCATGCACAGTCTGCAGCGTGCAGACGCTCCGAGCAGTGTGACTGATGGGGAATGAGTCGGAAGGGGTCACAAAAGGCCTTCCCTGCAGGCCAGAGAAGGGGTTGAGGCTGTGCCAAAGGGTGCCCACAGCGGCTGAGGAGAGTCACCCTATGACTCAGGGCCCCAGGCCCAGCCACCAGCCCGAAGTTGGCTCTGCTCAAAGGCCTGTGGGTAGACAGGGAAGGAAACGAGAGGTGCCCAGAGGCCAAAGGTGTGACCCTCCTGCAGCCACTGTTTCCTCCCACCTCACCGCTCCCTCTTGCCCAGGCCACAGTTCCAGGGCCTGCCACGTGGCGGAAAGGGCCCCACAGTACCTGTTTTAGTTTTCAGTTTCAAAAGCTGTGCTTTTGTTTTGTTTGTAAAAAGCAAGCCATGGAGAAGTACCTAAAGTGAGAAACGCGACTTCTGCCTTCCGGGCCGCCCCCTTCCTCACCAAGGTTACTCACCACATCCCACTCTGGTGAACATCCTTCTGAAGCTTTCTCCCTGCACATACCCAGGATGTGTTCAGTTTTTAGTGACAGAATCTTGATTCGAGCCCCTCCTCGTCCTATGTAGCAGCCTCGCCACACTCGGCCCTGGAGACCGGACACTGGGGGTGTTGGCGGCTCTCTGCCACGATGGCCGGGGCTGGAGTTTCTGCCCGCACACACGTCCTTTCTGCCCCGCTCCTTCCATTCATGTATTCACTGACTCATTTGTTCAGCAGACTTTTTATGTGCTTACTACCTGCCAGGCACCAGGCCAGGAGCTCAGTTTCTGTTAAGACAGACGCCAGAACTACTGGGTTGGCCAAAAAGTTCGTTCAGGCATGTCCCACGGCGAAAACCCCCCAGTGACAGTGCCAGAGTTGAAGGTCCCATGTACTTGTAATTCTCAAAGCTCATCTTCCAGAAGCTTCCCACACTGTACCCCTCACACCAGGCATTACTGACCCTTTCCATTTTTAACCCAGATCCTATCAGCGGGAAAAAAAAAGCATCTCCCCGTTTCATTTGCCACTCCCTTGATCATGGCGGCGGCCAGTGTCTCCCCGCATGGCCGGGAGATGCCAGCTTCTGTTTTCCGCCCTCAGAAGGCGAGGGTGGGCATGATCGCCAGGCAGGGGCCAGTCCAGGGCAGTTCTTTTGGGGCCGGGCGGTACCCCCGCCCCCAACTTCCTCCCACCCCAAAGCCTGGAAATGAAGACTTCCCTCTCCGGACTCCCCCAGGGCCCCACAGATGGGGGAGGCCGCCTTCCGGGTGCAGAGAGGAAGTACCGTCCCCAGTTGTTCTGCCCGGCCCCCCGGGCAGGCCCAGGCAGCAGGAAGAGGCCACGTGGTCACCAGGCCATGCCTCCTGACCCGGCCCCAGACCTGCTGGAGCAGAGCAAGCCTCCTCAGACAAGTGGCCTCGGGTCTCAGTGGCCCCAGCCTCAGCATCAGTGAGGACCTCTTGGAGTCCTTGGGAGACCAGAGAGACTGGGGAGCCAGGCAGAGGCCCCTCTACCCCTGCCCGGCCCTTTCCCACTGGTCTCATCATTCTGTGACAGCTCAAGTCATCGCAGGTCCGGCTGCAAAAACCCTGAGAGGTCTCGTCGCCAGAGATTCCCATGCTCTAGGCGGGTATGGGAAACCCAACCCAAAAGAAGAGCAACAACTCTTAACACAGCAACTTGTGCTGCTTCCTTGCCTGGCACTGTGTAACTGATGATGAATGAATGCTAGTTATGGTAGGGATAGCAACTATGCAACCAGTGTTTTGTATACACAGGCACTGTTTTGAGTCCTCATCAGGCACTATCTCATTTAGTCCCTCAACAACCCCATTTCACAGATGGGAACAGTGAGGCTCATAAAGTTGGGAACCTGGCCCAAGCTTGCCGTACCTGTGGATGGTGGAGCTGGAGGGCCACGCCCTGCTGGACAAGGGCATGGGCAGGTGGCATTGTCAATCCAGAGAGACCTCCACGTCTTGAGCTGTTCTCCTCCCCTTACCCCAAGCCTGCCCTTTAGCAAAACCTGGAGCCAGAGCTGGCCTTGACTTTGGCCATGGGCCAGATTCCCTGGGGGCTCCAGCAGGAGGGCAAATTAGGGATAACGTGAAGCGTCCCACACACAAGGGAGAAATTGGGACTTGTCACTTGGAAGATTGTGCCAGCTGACAGGTGGCGGCTGAGGATTGCGGAGGACGGGACTGTGGAGGCAGGCGTCTCCAACAGTTTTTTTTTTTGGGGGGGGTAGCTTTTAAAGCAATGTGGGCTGAACCCCAAACGATATAGAATCCTCTCAAGCTGGCACAAGAAACTCACCATTTTCTAGCTCTAGTCTTTAAGCTGGGGCATTACTGGGGTTTGGCGTGTGGCATTGTTCCACTGCAAACATTTCCAACCCACAATGTCATTCAAAAGGGTTCTCCTGGATTAGAGATTAATTTCAAGCAGGGATAATGTTTGGGGGTATTACAGGTTTTGGTTAAGTATTTGGAATTAATATTTTTAATACAAGAACAGAAACCCTAACCTAACCTTTGCCACCTGGCCGTCTGCTCCCCAGGCCTTTAAAGCCCAGGGGGGCTTCATTTTAAGGTTTCAAATTGCCTGGGTCTAGCTCAGCAGTTCTTAATCAGGGGTAACTTTTTACCCTTCCCGGGGACATCGGGCAGTGTCTGGGGACATCGGGCAGTGTCTGGAGACATTTTTGGCTGTTAGGATTGGGGGAGGGAGGCTACTGGCATTGAGTGGGTAGATACCAGGGACACTGCTCAATCTCCTGCAATGCACAGGACAGCCCCAGTCCCAGGAAAGTTAAGGGACAGCTCCAGGCAGCCTGAGGCCACTGGTCACCCCACCTCTCACCACCCCTGACTTTCCTTCACATCATGGGCTTAAAAAAGTGAAGAAGCCTCGTTATCACAGGAGGTTTGGGATAGGGAAGAGTCTTTTCATCCCATCAAAATGCTTCTATCTGGGACTTCCCGGGCAGTCCAGTGCTTAAGACTCTGAGCTTCCAATACAAGGGACATGGGTTCAATCCCTGGTTGGGGAACAAAGATCCCATATGCTGCGAAGCAAAAAAAAAAAAAAAATGCTTCCATTGGCATTCAAGCAGGCACAGCTGTCCAGGCTTTTTCTGGAGGCCAGAGCCTTCCCACCGGCCAGAGGAACCACGCTACTTGATAATTCAGTTTCTTAATACAGTTTTGTTGATTAATAATCAAGCAGTTTCCAACTGTGCATTTCAGCCACAGGGCAGTCACCTACAGCTGTCCTCTCCTCGAATCCTCCCAGCAGCCTATGGGCACTTCTAACTCCCCATCCACAGATGGCAAAGCCTAACCTCCAAGAGGCAACTTGCCGAGGCCCCAGAGCCAGCACTGGGGTCATCCTGACCCGAGAGACTGAACTCATTAATGGCCAGTCCCTCCTGCCCCTCCAGGGATCCTCCAACTCTGCTCTTTCTCTGGGGCTGGTCCCATCTCCACCGGGACCTCAGTGGACCCTGGAGAAGGAGGTCCGTGGGACAAAGGGGTCCCTACGCTGAGGCGTGTTCCGAGAAGGGGAGAGAACAAAAGGAAACACATATAGAACAAGGAAAACAGCCTTCAAGCACTTGAAAACTCAAATCACGCATGACTTACGCTGTTAACTGTTAAATTCTTAAGTCAGGGAATAGGCTCTGTGTGAAAGAGGAAGACCTGGGCCAGGGAGAAAATTCAGCACAAGGAGTAATTTACATCTGTCTGAATTCAGCCACGATTCTTTTTACAAGTCCCATCACCCACTCCCTGTCTGACAGGAGGATCATCACAGTAACAACAGCGTTACAGACAACAGTCACCTGCAGTTAAGTATTTACTGTGGGCTTGGCGCAGAGCCAACAGCTTGACCAATGTCATCTCCCGTATTCAATAAGCCCATGCTGCAAGGCCTATGACTGGCCTGGATTTGCAGACAAGGAAACCGAGGGTCAGAGTGGCTAAGGTCACACCCTGGACAGTGACAGAGCCTGGACTGGCGCCCAGGTCCGCTTGACTGCAGTCTAGGTGTGCACTGGGTTCCTCTAACCAGGAACCAAGGACTGGCACAGACAGAGAAAGGTCAGCTCAGGTCTCCCGATGCAGGCCTGCCTCCAGCTGTAGTGCCCAAACGGACCTGGAGCCACCAGAGGTAGCCCAAGGCCTTGAAGAATCACAGGTGGGGAAACCGAGGCTCCGGGCCAGGCCTGCTCCCTCCCCACCACATAGCAAAACTCAGTCCCTTTAACCCTCCCCAACTTTCCTCTTCCTAGCGCTCACAGGAGGACGGAACTTTCCAAGTTCAGAAGGACCCTCTGACTTCCCTATTCTTTCTCGGGAAGAAAACAAGCTTAGCCTAAAAGCGTAGAAAAACCTTTGTGTCCTGCCAGTTGTCCCAGATGCCCTGCAAAGCCTGAGAATATTTGGGCTTAAGACTTCTTAGGGAAGGTCCACACCAAGTAACTAAGAAGCATATTTCCCTTCTTGGGATGGCAAGTCAGTACCATCTCCCGCCCTCCCCCCCAAACCCCGCCTGGTTTAATAACCACTTGGAGAATCAGACCTGGAGCATAGATGTCAGGTAGACAGGGGAGCCGATGAGTGTCCAGATATGGCCCACGTGCCTCTCGGGGTGGCCATGGTTACACCTAGTTTTCAGTTTTCCCATGATCCTCCTGTTGCCCTTGTAACATCAGAGTCACAGGTGGAGAAGCCACAAGATTTGGTGTTCCCTCCCCATCCTCTCTAATTTCAGGTAGCCCCGGGGTTTCTTAAATCAGTTTCAAGTCCGAGGGCATGTCTGCTACAGGACGGGGGAGGTGTGTTACAGGGTTGGATCCCGAGGGAGACATTGTGGGCGGGCGTCCACGGCCACTCTGAGGGGTCTAGTTGGGGGCTGCCTGGTGCCTTAGAAGCCTCCTCGTGCTCAGAAACAGCTACTATCATCGCCCTGTCTTAGGCACCTCTTCAAATTAAGTCACTTCCCTCTCTGTCTACCACTTCTCTTTGCACACTCAGGGTGACTATCTCCAAGATCAGGGCACCTGCCAGGACCCTAAGAGGCCACACCAAATGCTACATTATGCTGGGGACATTCTGGAGACTGGGCTGGAGAGAAGAGGCCGGTGGGCTCCTCTCAGCTGTTAGGGGCCCCCTGGAGCCCTCTGCACACTGACGATGGAGGTCCACAGAAAGTGGCCTTCTGCCCCCGGAGACAGAGAACCCGGCACTGCAATGCAAACCGTGTTTCTAAAACCCTCTCCAACAAAACTCTGTCCTGAACAGAGCAGAGCATCCCCCCAGGTCTTGCTGTGCCTCCGAAAATGCAGGGGGACAAGATCAGGTCCAACACAGAGCCCTGCACGTTAACACTGGAGGCTGTGGAGGCCCGTCTCTCCTTCCCTGAGTGCCCACTATGACCACGTGGGCTGGCAGAGGCCTGAGCCGGGCCAAGCCTCGGCCCCTCCAGTGACCTTGTACTCACATGCCCTGCTCCCCATACTGGTTGTAGAACTCCATGTGGCTGCACGCCTGAATCCAGCCGACTATCCAGGTCTCCTTCTTGGGGATGGGCGGCATGACCACCTGGGCCGAGGCACGAAAGTGGGGTGTCCGGTAGCGGAGCACCACGCTGGAGGACTCATCGATGCTGGTGGGGATGGGGTCGATGGAGGCCTTCACATCGATCACCGTGATGCCTTCCCGGAAGACTCTGGCTTTGCCTCCGATGCTCTGAATGCAGCCCATGGCACACAGGACCACTCTGATCTCCAGGGAAGACCAGCAGTCCCAGGCGAAGCTGGGCATTGACAGGATGGAGGCCGCCGGACCCAGTGCAGACAGTAGTACACCTCTTCAATCTCAAATCCCAAGACCGATATCCATAGGATAGAAGATTCACTGAGTCCAGGGGGTTCACATATCACTACCGCGGGGCCACTTTATAAATAAGGATTTTGCTGCATTTCAAGGGCCCTGGGTTCTCTCTTCTGCGAGCAGTGAACAAAAATCACCGATATTCTTTGGGTTAAAAAAAGGAAAGTTTGGAGGTTAATGGATAAGCATGTTGTTCAGACATCCAGCCCTTCCCGTGCCTCACACGCGGGGAACGCAGCTCCGAGACGCTCCCTGAAGTCTTCGGGCGAAGAAGGCAAACGCGGCAGACACATAAATAAGGAAGGCTGCGTCCCCTGCGCGGTGCCGCCACCCTAGCTGCCAGAGACCGACTTCCTGCCCTTCTGCCTTCCGCACGCGCTCGGGCACACGCACCCAGCCGCTCGCCCGGCCCGGTCGAATCAATGGGAGAGCAGTTTCTGTTCAGTCGGCCGAGGTCCGGGGGCCCTCGGGGGCTTCGAGGAGGGCGAGCGCCCGGCGCTGGCCGCCC
>SJXQ01007061.1:206924-225545 GCA_006408695.1 Aepyceros melampus
TGCCGCCAGGGAAAGGGGGAATGGCCAGGTGGTTTGTGACATCAGAAAACCTGGTAGCCACACTAGAGCCATGCCCTTCTCCCGTGATTCTGCCCACCACCAGGCACAGGGCAGGTGGTTCCAGCCAGAGCACCCTGACAGCCAGTGAGGGCAGGATTTGGAGGAGCGGAGGGTTCCCACCACTCTCAGGTCCTCTTTGAGGGGTGATAAGCCAGCCGAACGATCCATCTCATACCAGCAACCGGCTCGGGCCACAGGCAGGAAGTGGCCACTGCGTCACGCCCAGTTGTACCCCTGCCCTTGTCCTGATGACTGCCATGTGCCCTGATCTGGAAAGGGGTCATCCTTTTCCAGATCAGCTAGTAAGTGGTTTATTCCTGGTCCTGCTGACTGAGACCAAGGTGTGGTGGCCCTTGGGATCTGCCTACTGCAAGGAGGGAGGAACCCCACAGGGCTCTGAGGGACCCCGTGTAAATTTCCACTTCCGGGAAGAAGCTTTTCCCGGCCTCAACCCAGTGTCCTCTCCCTGCTGTGAACTCCTGGCCTCCACAAAACGTCCTGCCCTTCTTGGATTGCACTTCAGCCTTCACCCACTTCAGCTGGTGGGTGAATTATTATGCTGTTCACTTTATATAGAGATATTAACTTTGGGGGTGTCCATCTCATCTGCCCACACCATCAGCCCCAGAGCTTGGAATACTGGAGTGGATAGCCAGTCTCTTTCTCCAGGGGATCTTCCCAACCCAGGGAAGGAACCTGGGTCTCCTGCATTGCAGGTGGATTCTTTACCAGCTGAGCCACAGGGGAAGCCTGCACTTCTTGCTCATCTGAGTGAAAGAACAGAAGTCAGAACCCTAAAGTGCCTACTAAGCAGCCAGGCCCCCAGAGATGATTTCCAAGAGTTGAGTGTCCTCGATGCTTCTTAGAAGTGACGTTACACCCTGTAGTTCGGGCTTGCTTGGCCTGGGTTCATTATGATGACGATAAGGTGTCTACCACGTGTCCATATGCATGCGTGCTAAGTCACTTCAGTCGTGTCCAACACTTTGCGACCCTCTGGACTATAGCCCGCCAGGGTCCTCTGTCCATGCGATTCTTCTGGCAAGAATACTGGAGTGGGTTGCCATTTGCTTCTCCAGGGGTTCATCCCAATCCAAGGATTAACACATCTCTTATGTCTCCTGCATTGGCAGGCGAGTTCCTTACCACTAGCATCACCTAGGAAGCCCACCACACCACTGAGCAGATATTGTGTCTTCCGACCTACTTGGCCCCAGGAGGTAGGCTGGACAGAGAGACCCATGGGTCAGGTGACAGTGGTTTTCCAGAGTCTGCATGCCCACCTAGATCTGGCCAAGTTCAAAGCCCTCCTATCTCCTCCTCTAGGCACGCCCCACTTACCTGGGGGCCAGCCTCTGAGCCAGGTGGAAGTGACACTAGAAAACCCTGTGTCTGGTAGGTCCTACCAGAAGACCACATGGGTGTCCGTGGGGTGAGCAAAAATAGAACCCCCGGCCCTCAGTCTCAGAGCGGCCTCCTCTTCCTCGTCCCCTCCTAGGCTGTATTTTGTCTTGGGCCAGTTCGAGGGCCAGTTCTGCAGAGGGAGAGCACAGGTGGTGTCTGGGGGCCTTTTTCCCAGGCTCTGAGCTAAGGACGGGCACCCCTGGGGCCCTCCTTGAGCGATGGAGGGTCTGAAAGGGCCAGCCCACACCTGCTTCCCTGCCCTGGCTCCCCACAGGCCCTCTGAGGTCCAGCAGCTTCCCTAGCTCTCGGGCCCTCCAGCCCTCCTGCCTCTCCATGCAGCCCTGCTTCCTGCTCAGCGTTTTCTGGAGTCTGTGGGTGTTGGGCACAGACCACGGCTGTCTCAGCATATGTGAGGGCCCATGAGGCCTCCACACGAGACTGAAAAGCTGGCGTCTGCAGAAAAGAGGGAGGGGTCATCTGCTTGCGATGTGCCCAGCACCACGGGGACGCTCACATGCCCCCCGAGACCTTAGTCTCCCCAGACTCCTCTGCGTTGATGTCGCCAGTGAAGGGGAAAGAGCAGAGGTCAGGAGGCACAACCCCAACCCCCCCTTGGGGATGGTGAACTCCCCAGCGTGGCAACTTGGGAGCTCTTAGTGCCGTTGGTGGGAGGACAAGGTCCCTCAGTTTGCAGCACACTGGCCCAGAGAGGTCGTGAAAACCCAAAATCACACAGCAAACCAGAGGGAGAAACAGCCTGACCCCACCTAGCTGGATCTATATATATAAACACACACACACACACACACATATTCATTGGCTGTGCCAGGTCACAGCTGCGGCACTCAGGATCCTCAGTTGCGGCAGGTGGGAGCCAGTTCCCTGACCAGGGATCAAACCAAGGCCCCTTGCATGGGGAGCTCAGAGTCCTAGCCTCTGAACCACCAGGAAACTCCCTGAGATGGGTTTTAACACACAGGGTCAACGAGTCCAAAGTGCTCCCAGGTCTGCAGGAAAGCTGAATGCAGGGTCTCCTCACTGAACATCACTGGAGCCAGGGCCTCTGCACGCATCAGCTTCATGGCTCTCCATGACAACCCCATAAGCCAGTCCCATCACCAGCCCATTCCACATATGAGGATGCTGAGGCCTGATGAAGAAGGAGGAGGAGGAGATGGAAACCACCCACCTGGCTTGTGGTGGCGGGGGATTCGATGTAGCAGGCATTCTCCCCAGCATTCCCTGCAGTTGTTGGTGTCCAGCTGCTAAGTCATCCAACTCTTTGTGATCCCATGGACTGCAGCATGCCAGCCTCCCCGGTCCTCCACTATCTCCCGGAGTTTGCTCAAACTCATGTCCATTGAGTCAGTAATGCCATCCAACCATCTCATCCCCTTCACCCCCACCTTCAATCTTTCCCAGCATCAGGGTCTTTTCCAGTGAGTCAGCTCTTCGTATCAGGTGGCCAAAGTATTGGAGCTTCAGCTTCAGCATCAGTCCTTCCAATGAATATTCAAGGTTGATTTCCTTTAGGACTGGTTCGATCTCATTGCAGTCCAAGGGACTCTCAAGAATCTTCTCCAGCACCACAGTTTGAAAGCATCATTCTTTAGTGCTCAGCCTTCCTGATGGTCCAACTGTCACATCCATACATGACTACTGGAAAAACCATGGCTTTGACTATATTGACCTTTGTCAGCAAAGTGATGTGTCTACTTTTGAATACCTGTCTAGGTTTGTCATACTCATCCCCTTCAGCCCCACCTTCAATCTTTCCCAGCATCAGGGTCTTTTCCAGTGAGTCAGCTCTTCGTATCAGGTGGCCAAGTATTGGAGCTTCAGCTTCAGCATCAGTCCTTCCAATGAATATTCAAGGTTGATTTCCTTTAGGACTGGTTCGATCTCATTGCAGTCCAAGGGACTCTCAAGAATCTTCTCCAGCACCACAGTTTGAAAGCATCATTCTTTAGTGCTCAGCCTTCCTGATGGTCCAACTGTCACATCCATACATGACTACTGGAAAAACCATGGCTTTGACTATATTGACCTTTGTCAGCAAAGTGATGTGTCTACTTTTGAATACCTGTCTAGGTTTGTCATAGATTTCCTTCCAAGGAGCAAGCGTCTTTTAATTTCATGGCTGCAGTCACCATCCGCAAGGCCACAGCTGGTCCTCCAAGAGCTCTCAGCCTCAAAGGTGCAGTCATCATGAGACCAGAAAGGCATTTCACAGGTGGGAAAGCCCTTGTTTTGCAGATGGAAATGTTAAGTGCTGGAATTCTGTTGCCCTGGGAGACAGGGTTCTATGCTTAACTGTTCAGGACCAGACAGGAAGCCAGTGGTGAGGCTTGAAATGTCCACCTGGGAGACAGGCGGGCAGGGTTGGTGGGCCAGGCAGGTGGCTGGAGGGGGACATGTCAAGAGGTGAGGAGGCTACAGGGCCCACCTGGCATGACTGAGACACCTCACCTCTGCAGGCAGTGGGCTCAGACTGGCCAAAACGGCACAGCCAGGATCTCAAAGCAGGCTCTGAGCTAGCCTTCCCTACAGAGGGAGACACGGGCCCGGCAAGGTCACGCGGGAAGGGCTCTAGGAGTAGAAGCCAGGCCTCCTGGCCCCCAGGTCCATAATAACCTCATTCTCTCTGCAGGGGCAAATGTGCGTCATGGGGCCTTGCATAAAACCAGGTGCCTGGGGTGGCCGCTCCAGCCAAAGGCTCAGGCACACATTTCTTCTAGGTCTGATCAGCTGGCCTCCCCACCATCTCAGGCCCGTGTATTCCCTCCCCGTATTGACTGGACCCCTGGGCTGGGCGCTCAGAGGACACTGGGGAACACAGCCAGGGCCCAACAGATAACAGACCTACTCCCCTCAGCACTCACATCCCCATGGGCCCTAGAGATGCCAAGAATGATGAATGGAGGTATTAATTAACATGAATAATAAATAGATACAAATTCATACTCGAAACAGTTATGAGTAAGTATTGACTGCTATAAATTAGGACATGTATGAGTAAGTTGCTTTGATGTGCGTGTCCAGTAGCGAGCTTGGGGAGGGGAGGGTGAAGGATGCATGTTCCAGGGGTGTGAGGGGTGTGATGGTGTGTGACGCAGTTAGAGTGTGTGGGTGACTGTGTGTGTAAATGAGTGTGTGTGACAGTGTGAGTTTGTGTATGTGACAGTTGTGTATAACTGTGGGGTGCGTTTGTGTGTCTGGGAGGGGTATGTATGTCATGTGTCCATGTGGGTGCGTGTATGAGTTGTGTAGTCATGTGAGTGACCACAAGTGTGGGTGTAGATGAGATTGTGTATATATTGTGTATGGAGGTGTGTGCCCTGTGTGACGATGTATTGTGTGAGGGCAGAGGGCATTTTGCTGGTTGTGCAAGTGTACGTCTGTGTGAGTGTGCACGATGGTTCGCGTTCATGCGTGTCTGTGGGGGTGGATGTGATCCCGTGTGTCTGTGGGTGAGAGTGTGCGTCCGTGCAGATGTGTGTGACGGTGAGTGCAGGGGGGAGCACGTTTGGGGTGTGAGTGGGTGGGCCGTAGGGGCGTGCGTGAGTGTGCATGTCTGTGCACGTGTGCGTGCTGGATGTTATTTTGGGGCTGGAGAGGATTCTTAGCCTGTAGGATGAGCAGGGAGGGCGGGGGAGGGCTTGCTTCTCCCAGCCTGGAGCGCAAGGGCCAGTCCGCGTCCCCCGGCTTCGCCATCGGAGCCGCAGTTCGGAACGACAAACGCCTTCTCAGGTCTGTAGAACGCACCCCGTCCCGGCAGGAGGGAGCAGCGGCGCCCGGGTCCCACCTGGTCACCTGGCCCCGCCCCCCGGCGGCCCCGCCCCGCCCGGGCATCCTTGCGGAGGCGGGGGTGGCATCACCGTCCCGCGCGCTGCAGGTGCGGGAGGACGCGGACGCCGCGCCTCCGAGGCTTGCTCGGCCCGGCCCCCCGCGCGCGCCCTGCAGCCGCGAGCGACGGGGACGGAGGCGTGGTCAGCAGGCTGGGTGCGGCCTCGGATCGGGTGCGGCTCTGGGAGTTCTCCAAGGTGCTAAAATAAACCCAGCGAAGCATCAGGTTTCCCGACCGAAATAACCCAGGAGCGGCCTTGGAAATGCGAACTGAGAAAAGCGATCCGGGGCGGGAGCTGGCGGGTGGGGGGAGGTGGTGATGAAAGATGCTTTTCGCAAGGCTGCCCCTCCCTCCTCTCCCCTCCAGCTCTGCCTCTCCCCAGAGTGGAGCTTCTCACCCCTCCCGTCCTCTTTTTGGGGCCATCACCCCCAAATAGCCCGCCTCTGCTTGGCCATCCATCTTTGCAGATCAGAGCCCAGCCAGCCAGTTATTCCATATGTGTTTATTGAGCTCCTACTAGGGGCCAAATGGGCTTCCCAGGTGGCTCAGTGGTAAAGAATCTGCCTGCCAATTCAGGAGACGTGAGTTCAATCCCTGGGTCGGGAAGATCCTTGGAGAGGGAAATGGCAACCCACTGCAGTATTCTTGCCTGGAAAATCCCGTGGATAGAGGAGCCTGGTGAGCTACAATCCATGGGATCACAAAGAGCTGGACATGACTGAGCAACTAAGCAATAACACCACCTAGATTCCAGGCTTCCTGGACAATTTGTGCCCCCAAAGGAACAAACAGACAACAGGCCCTGCCTCATGGGCTCTCACTCTGCTAGGAGGACATGGGTGCTAAACCCATGCAGAGTAAGTGTATGACGGGTTAGAAAGGAAACTGACCAAGGAGAGAATTAAAGGGCAGGAGAGGGTAAGGGGTATTGGGGTGATGTTTGAACCCTGAGGTATCCCGCTGGCTCACGCCTTGATGCAGAGAGAACCCCTTCACCTCTGAGCTCTGGTGTCCTCGTTTGTGCCTCTGGGACTAAACGCCTATGAGTTGCGGCAACAGTTGAGACACAGCTTTAGCTCTGAGCCTGCCGAGGAGCAATGTTAAGTACAAGTTATCGATAAATATGCTCAGGAGTAGTAGTCGATCTATTTCAAACATTTAGAGACAATAAATAGCAAGTGTCTGTGAGGTATAAGCAGCTCTAGGCCCCAGGATGTTGCCAGAAAACCTCTCCTGCCTTTAAGTCACAGGCAGTGTAGCCAAGCAGTTGGGGCAAGGGCTTTAGGCTGAGTCCTGAGTCACTTCATCGCACACCACACACTCCTCTCTAGTAACGGACAGTGCTAGAAGACAGAAGCTGTGTGGGCCAAGGGCCAGGCGAGGCGACGGTTCAGAGCCCAGTGGTCTGCAGGCATGCAGCCACCTTTGTCCTGCCCATTGCTCTTGCGTGGGGAGGGGCCTGACACATAGCAGACCCCAAAACGTGTTCCAGGGGCTTCTCTGGTGGGCCAGTGGTTAAGACACCATGGTTCCAGTGCAGGGGGCACAGGTTCAATCTCTAGTCAGGGAACTAAGATTTCTCCTGCCACAAAGTCAAAAAAAAAAAAAAATGAAGTGTTCCAAGAGTGAGAGAGTGAATGAGTGAGTGACAAACGAGGCCAAGTGGGTAGGGAACAGAAAAACTGCGGGAAACGGAAAAACTCACGGCTAGGAAGACAGCCTTCTGGCTCAGAGTCATAGGGGTCAGCCAGCCCACATCTTAACTCTGGTCTTGCTTGATCAGCTCTGTGGCCTCATAGGTGATGTCACCACTCTAGCCTTTTCTTCCTCGGCTCTAACGCAAGAAGAGTGTGGTTAGACGTGCCGTGTTGGCTAGAAGTGTCTCTGACCTTGTCCTGGTTTTCTGGGTCTGGGCCCTGCAGTAGGTGGCTTAGGTTCACCCATCAGATCTCACGGGATTGCATCCAAACACACCATTGTATCTGGTACTCGCCGCTGTAGCCACTTATTTATATTCTGCCTAAGTGCACAGGGGGGTGTGTGTAAGGATGGCTATGCCACCTAGTACTAGTAGTTTTGAATAGTCACAAAATAGAAGCAATCTACATCTCTAAAAACAGAGAATTCCTTCTACAAAGTTTGGCCCATCCACGTGACAAAGTACCAAGCAGTCGCTGAAAACTGACGGGCTGTTATGGAGACATTGCCAGGTCCATATCGTTACATGAAAAGGGAGAGGTTAAAAGGATATATAAATGCAGTCATATTTTCAATGCATCTTTGTTTATCTCTGTATTTGCTATACAGAGATACAGTTCAATAGATATTCTTTCTGGTTGTTAAAGTAATACTTGGTTGTCATAAAACATTTCAATACTTGGAAATGAGAAGTGCGAATTTCTTTGTAACCTGACCATTCTCATGTTAACAGTCGTGGCACCCAGGCAAGAGAATTACATTTTTTTTTTTTTGCAGCACCATGCAGTGTGACCAGGGATGGAACCTGTCCCCCCTGCAGTGGAAGCACAGAGCCTAAACCACAGGACCATCAAGGAAGTCCAGGGTTACACCTATATTATATCATCTGTATTCATTGGAGTTATTTCCGTAAGACTGTAACATTTGACGATAAGAAAAAATAAGGCTATTGGTAAAAATATATTGTTTTGGCAACTGGCTAGTTATTTCACAGGTGTATATACTATCTCCCCAACTATACAGAACTATAGCAGGAAGAGATCAATGAAAGCATCAATTCAATGGGTGAATGAATTCTAAGGTGCTCAGAAGTGGGACAGTGTAGCCTGTGGTAGGAGCTCATAAAGGGATGGTGCCTGACTTCTCAGTTGCTTGAGAAGGTGAACTGGGTCACCCCAGCTTACAGCTGGAGGGGCAGGTCTCGGTCTGAGTGAGCCCTCTGGGGGAGAAAGAGAGGCCAGGAGGACCGGCAGGACGTGCCTGTGGTCAGTAAAGTAGAGGAAGCTGCCCTGGGGTTTGAACCCAGGGTTGACCCAATCCAAAGCCCACTTTTCACCACTCCTGGGCCAAAGTCAAGTCAGACTCCATGGCCCTCCCCGGCATGGAGCCCATGGAGCCCTGGGAACCTGCCAGAAGCTCTTGCCAGGCCAAGATGCTGACACAGGCCTCCGGATATTAATAGCCCCTCTCTGGGCTGGGGTCCTCCTCACCTCCTGAGGTCAGCCTGGATCATGAGCGCCACTCAGGAAGAGTGGGGTGAATGCCCTGGTGGAAAGCTGAGCGGGCGCATCCCAGTCCCTGTGGTCTGCAACATCTGAGTCTGGAGGCCCCAGGGACTTCTCGGGAGTTGGGCCTCACCTCTTCTGGGTTTCACCCCACTGAGCCTCAGCTTCCTCATCTGTAAAGTGGGCATGATATCATGACTTCGCCAGAAGGTTGGTTACATGGTGTCATAAGCTAGAACATGCAGAGACCACAGTACCCTGCCCGCACGCCATGCGTTCTGCACCTGGCTTCATGTGCATCTGTCCGGGTTCAGGATGGGGCCGCGCAGGCCATCGTGGCCACACCCAGGAAGGTGGGATGTGACACAGTCTGGGACATCCTCCTCTGTGGCTGCCTGGTCTGAGTGGAACATTCTGGAAGAGAAGTGCCAGGAATCCACAAGGAACCCCAGACTAAGGATTTCTGGGGTCTGGCTTCTCACCAGCCAGGTATGGAGAAGGGGAGGGCAGGTGGGTGCTTCTGAAAGAGTCACTCAGAGGGAGAGAGGTCTTTTCTGCATTTGTAAAAAAGACCAGTTCCTAACCTGGAGGCTTGAAGGCTTGCTACGTGGCAGGGACCCTGCTCAGCATTTTACATCAGTGAGACATCATCTCTCTGACTTCACAATAGCCCTTGGAAGGTGGGCAGTAGTATTCCTGTGTTATGAGAGGAAAAACAAAAAAGACTAGCCCAGAGAGGCCAAGTGACTTGCTAGAGGTCCTACAGCTAGTTGGTGGCAGAGCCCCAGGTCATCCCCCACCTGTCTGACTCTGGAGCCCCCAGGCTGGTCCCAGGCCACCAGAGAGCACGCACCCCACCCAGGCGGCTTCCTGTCCTTGGGAGTCTGTGCACCTGCTCCCTGAGAGGCTTTGGGTGGGCCTGGGGCTTCCCAGGGGCAGGAGGGGGCTCCATGCTTGGAAAGAATCCTGTCTTCATCCCAGGCCTTGGCTGCTATAATAAATCATGACACCAGGGCATTCACTTCTAACTCTGCTGGTTGCCCTAAACCAGCAGCTTCCATTTGAGCCCAGGCCCGGTCAGCCCTTAAAGGGCTGTCAGACTGGGTTTCCGCAGCAGGGGAGGCCCAACTCAAACCCTGAATCCTCCAACTCAAATCGCTCTTGGCCTGCTCTTCTCTGGGTTGGCAGCCTCTCTTGCCCCCTCAGTCCACGTACCACCACATGGGCTCCCAGACCTCACAGCAGTCAGGAGGAAGGCTCTCAAGCCACTCACCTGCTCTTCCTTCCGGGGGGAAGCCCCCCACGACCCCCAGGCCAGGCCTGGAGCCCTGTTCCATGATCCTGAAACACATCCGTGTGATGCTTGCAATCATTCACACATGTCATTCATTTAATACCTGCTGAACTATACTTTCTCTGGGGGACAAGGATGCACGTGGTGTGTTCCCTTCGCTACAGTGCCAGGCACCTCGTGTGGTACCAGGAGCTCAGAAACTATTTACAGGTTGCCCGAAGCTGCTACAGTGATCCCATCCTCCACAAAGCTCCAGGCAGCAGAGGCCACCTCCAAGGGGCAGATCCATTACCAACCAATTCATTACCCTTCCCTCGAATGGAAATCAAGTCTTACAGATTGAACAGTCGTGCACTGAAGCCAAATTCAAGACTGAAAAATGTCAAAACCCAGCCTGCCAGCTTAATGAAATGCTGGCATGGAGGGGAGTGGCTGGGCTCAGCCCCGCCCCCAGCAGACCCAGAATGATGCTGTCAGTGACGTCATTCACTCCATCGGATGTCTGGAGAAGCCTCTGGCCTGGGCTCAGCTGTCTGGTCCATGGGACCAGATCCAAGCCATCCAGGCCAGTGGGGCAAGTGGGCCTGGCTCCCTGGGCTCTGGGCTGCTCAGAAGGAAGCTGGTCAAAGCAGGGGTGGTCAGGGGCCCACCTCTGGGCCTCTGGCTAGGGGCTCAGCCGAGGCCAGACCTGTAGGAGGACTACATTTCCCAGAGTCCCCCAGGTCGCCCCCAGAGCGAGCCATTGGGAGATTTAAATAGCCCAGGCCCGAGGCAGCCAGGCCGCAGCTGTGGACCTCTCTGCCTCCCGGTGGCTCCATTGGCGCTGGCCGGCACTGGGGGGATCGATTGGCTGCCCGGCTGGCACTGACATTCCCCAGGAGCCCGGTGGCAGCCGGAGGTAAACAGCCATGTGCAGGCCTGCTCTCTATATTTAACATCTGCCGAGGAGCCAGCAGGGAGGCAGAGAGCAGGGGCGGCTCCGGCGCTCCTGTCTTTGGGGGAGAAGGGCCTCGCGGCCAGGCTGGTACCAGCCCTTGCCAGGCGATCGTCAACCATGCCAGCCTCCCAGAGCCGGGCCCGGGCCCGGGACCGCAGCAACGTCCTCAACCGGGCCGAGTTCCTGTCTCTGAACCAGCCCCCCAAGGGGGCCCCGGAGCCCCGCAGCTCGGGCAGGAAGGCCTCAGGCCCCTCGACGCAGCCCCCAGCCCCTGGGGATGGGGCCCGCGAGCGGCGCCAGTCCCAGCAGCTGCCCGAGGAGGACTGCATGCAGCTGAACCCCTCCTTCAAGGGCATCGCCTTCAACTCCCTGCTGGCCATTGACATCTGCATGTCCAAGCGCCTGGGGGTGTGCGCCGGCCGGGCCGCGTCCTGGGCCAGCGCCCGCTCCATGGTCAAGCTGATCGGCATCACGGGCCACGGCATCCCCTGGATCGGGGGCACCATCCTCTGCCTGGTGAAGAGCAGCACGCTGGCCGGCCAGGAGGTGCTTATGAACCTGCTTCTGGGTGAGTGCACCCGCCCGTCATCCGCCACCCACCCTGCCAGGCCTTGGGAGGGAGCCGGACCCACCCCGCCCCTGCCAGGGCCAGTGGGGCCCTCAGAAGCTGACTGGAACAATCTAATGAGGTTAGCAGGAAGGGTGCCCCAGAAACAGGCAAGCTCCGACTTGGGGAAAGAGGGAGCTGAGGATGTCCAGACCATAGTCCCCTGTAAAGTGGGAGCCTTGAGAATGCAGAGCCCCAGCGCGAACTCCTGAGGAAGAGCCCTGCCCTGGGCAAAGCACATCGCTGCCCAGAAGCAACTTGGAGGGGGTGCTGGAGGCCTTGAGCGACATGTCCGGGAGTCTGGCGGGTGCTCTGGAGTGGAGTGTCTAACCCTGTCACTCCCATCCCATGGATAGGTCCTTGAGTTCCTAGGCTGCTTGCAGGCAGCAGTTGGGAGCTGCCCACCCTCCCCCGTCACCCTGCTTAGCTCAGGGACCCTGAAAGCCCCCTGGGATCCCTGGTGGGTGCAGGGGTCCAATCTGGGGCTCCCACCCACTCAGGGCCTCCTGGAGTGCTTACCTGCCCCTTCCCTCGGGGAGTCTGGAGGAGGGGACCTGGGAGCTTCGGTTTGTTTGCAAAGTCTTGGCCACCGGCGTCTTTCAGTCGAGCACTGCCCTGTGCCAGGTGCCACGTGGGCCCATGTGGAAGGCAGGCCCTCCCCTCTACCCAGGAGGTGATGCCCAGCCCCCATCTGGCCCACCCTCCAGGCGCCTCCAGATCCCCGAGGTGCTTGGGCCCCTCTGCTGCCACCCTCCAAGCTGGGCCATGTTAACCTCCGGGCCCTTCTCAGCACAGCCACCATTTGGGACACAAGTTGGGGGCGACGGGGGATGGCTCAGGCTAAGCCAACACTGACAAAGGGTCCCAGTACTGAAGGTTGGACCCCTGAGAACTGCCATCCGGGAGAAGTTACAGTAGCTGTGAGTCTTCCCGCTCGGGTCTCAGAGCATCTGGGCTGGGTGCTGCTGGTGGGATGTGGGGAGGGCGAAGTAGCAGACGTTCGTGCAGGAGATGCCGGGTCTGGTATATCAGTGTTTTCTTGTTCTTGTTCCTAAATGACCCGCGTTACTTGCTGTTATTCCCAAATAAGCAGTCACAACGTGGCTGCTGCTCTTCCCCTTCCCACTTCACAGATGAGAAACTAAGGTTCTGTAAATAAAGCAACCTGGCCAAGACTTCAGAACTTGAGATTCGCACCAAGTCCTGCCTGACATCCTGGCCTGTGCTCTTTCCTGGAAAGCCCTGGGCTTGGGATGGAGGGGCCCAGGTGCCAGGCCGGGGGCCTTTGGAGGGCAGTGCAGAACCATGGTCTTGTCATCTAGTGCCCGTTGAAGCCTCAGACAGAGCAGTGACGCAAGAAGACTGTGCGGTCAGGTTGCCATGTGTCCAAGGACGAGCGTGGAAAAGTGTCCTTGAGCCTCTCTCTCAACCCCGCTCCCTAGACCCCTCCGCACGGTCCGTCCGTGTGTGATGTTGGAAGTGGTGAAGCTGTGCTGGTGATTTATTCAGCACTTGCTATGTGCCTGGTTTTTCATAAACCACATCATCATGTATCATCCGCACCACAACCCCTAGGGAGAAGCTGCTGTGCCCCTGTTTAAAGAGGGAGAAACTGAGGCACACAGAGACGCTTTGCCCTCAACTATGCGGCTAGTTAGTGATAGAGCCGGGACTGGAACTGACACAACTCTGGCCGGTCAAGATGAGGCTTCTGGCTTTTACCAGCAGCCAGATTCTGTGGACACAAAGTTGTTTGTAGGACAGAGAGCAGAATTCAAGAAATCTCCCTTCTTGAACAAGAAGGGCAGTTGTTTCTCAGTTTTTAAAAACAACATTTAGTGAGCTCCACTTGGATACCAGGTACTATGCCATAGATGTCTCGTATTTCATGATGTTAAAATCTTTTTAATGACAGTATAATGTAAATTTTAATATACCCACTACACAGATGAGTTAACTGAGGCTCACAGGAGTAGAGGGATTTGTCCAACTCCACATATCTGTAAGTGGTAGACCCAGGAACCAAGACAAGTCCTCTAGGCTGCAAACCTCTTGCCTTCCCGCTCACTTTTGGTCTGCAGGTCGGGCAGACCAGTTCACATTGAGGAGATACCTGCAGAGAGGTCTCTCTTTTACCAGCAGTTTTGCTGGTGTATCCAGTACCAAGACCATGGAGGAAAAAAGCGCCTGGCCCAGAGAAACTGCTCAGAGCAGGCGGGGTGGTCTGTGGACCTGCATTCTCGGTGGGGATGTGGACCCAGAAAAGCAGCAAATAACCAAGATGGGTTGATCCCACGGCTCTGAACTGACCTGCCAAGAGCAGCTGCCCACACTGCCTTCTGCCCAGGGATGACAGACCATCCTTGAGGGAAAAGCTGCACAGATCAGCCTATTCTTTAGTCTTTGGGACCCTGGGCCTGGGGGCAGGGGCTTTCAGCCCTGGAGCTCTGGGGTTGGAATGGACTTGTCCTGGTCCTCACTCTGACCCTTACTCACTCTGGTCTAGTCAGTTCCCATCGCTGAGCCTCAGTTTCTTCATCTGTACATGGGGCGTCAGGGCTGTGGTGGGGATTCAAAAGGAGCTGGCAAAGCGCCAGGCACAGTGGGTGGCAGGTGGGCATGGACATTGCAGGGCCCAGCCCGGTCCTGCCTGCCTACTCTGAGCACCAAGCATCCAGCAGAATCCTAGGGGCAGAGCCTCCATGATAGCGTTGGGACCTGGGCTCTCCTCGGCCCCAAAGGGGAAAACTCAGGAGCCTTGGGAAATGGAGCTCCAGCCACTGGACCCAGGAGAGTCCCAGCTGGGCCGGGAGGAAGTCCTCCCTTCTGCTCCCCAAAATCCACCTCCCTTGCGGGGGGCTGTGATGTGTTGCACAGACTCTGGAAGCCTCAAAGCCAAAAGGGGTCTTAGCAGCTGGCACAGGCTTGGCTCCAGAGTTGGCCGGACCTGGGGTGCACATCCCAGCCCTACTGTGGGAACTGGGGCAAGTAACTTGGCCTCTCTGAGCCTCATTTTCCTCATCTGTCTAGTGGGTTGCTGGGATACTTCCCTGAAGAATTACATATGGCACATACCCACGCCAGTTAATGCTTGTGGAAGGCAATCAGCATTAGCACCCTCATCACCATTGCCATCATCAAAAGAAGTCCCAGGTTCAGGGTCGATCCAGGTCCCCTCCAACTCTAGGCACCTGTGACGTGACCTGATTCCCCCTTAGTCCTCTCTCTGCAATGTCCGGCCTGATGATCCCAAAGCGGGCAGGTAACAGGGGACCTGGGCCATTCCCGTTCACCAGACCCATCCTGGTTTCCCCGGGCCCATCCTCAGGAGGAAATGGTTTCCATGTCTTATTTCCATGATCTATAAAATAATCCTAATTGAAATGTCCCTGATGATGAAAACTATATATTCCCTTTTTTCTATGCCATTTTTTTTACTGTGGTACAGTAGACATAACCTAGAACTTACCGTTCCAGCCATTTTTAAGTATACACCAGTATGCAGTGTAGGCTTCCCAGGCGGCTCAGCGGTGGAGAACCTGCCTGCCAAAGCAGAGAACTTGGGTTCCGTCCCTGGGTCGGCAAGATCCCCAGGAGAAGGAAACGGCAACCCACTCCAGTGTTCTTGCCTGGGAAATCCCATGGACAGAGGAGCCCAGCGGGGCTCCAGTCCATGGAGTCAGAGATGGCTTAGCGACTAACCAGCAAGAACATCCAGCACATTCACACTGCTGAGCAACCACCACCATCATCTCCGGAACTTGGCGAACTTCCCAAACTGAACCTCTACGTCCATAAACACTAGCTCCCCACTCCCCCTGCCCACAGCACCCAGCACCCACACTTTCTGTTTCTGGGAATCTGATTCGGCTAGGGACCTCGTGTCGGTGGCGCCACACAGCGTCTGGCTAGGGCCAGACTTGTTTCCCTAAGTGCCCCGTCCTCAGGGTGCAGCCGTACAGTCGCAGGTCTCAGCGTCTCCTTCTTCAAGGCTGAATGGTGCTCCATGGTGTGGATGGACCACGTTTTGCTCATCCAGCATCTGTTAGTGGGCCCTTGGGTTGCTTCTAGCTTCTGGCTGTTGTGAATACTGCTGCTCTGAACACGAGGGTACAAATATCTGTACAAGCCCACGCTTTCACTTCTTTAGGGTGTACACCCAGGGTGGAATTGCTGGAACAGATGGTAACCCCAGGTTTAATTTTGAGGAACTCTCCAGGCTGTTTTCCACAGCAGAAGAACCGTTTTACATTCCTGCAACCTGTGCACAAAAGCTCCAATTTCTCCACAAGTGTTCTTGGCCAGCATTTTTTTTTAATAATAGCTGTTTTAATGGGTGTGAAAAGTGGTGTCTCATGGTGGTTTTGATTTGTGCTTCCTTAGTGATAAGTGGCGTTGAGCGCCTTTTCATTATATATCCTTATGATAAGGAAAATTCAAACCAGGACAGATGACAAAGCAAGGGAGGAATTCCTTGGTGGTCCGGTGGTTAAACCTCTAAGCTTCCAGTGCAGGGGGTGAAGGTTCAATCCCTGGTCAGGGAACTAAGATCCTGCATGCCTTGAGGCCACAAAAAATTTTAGTAAAAAAAAAAAAAAAAGAGTGTCTCCCTTAAGCCCCTTCCCCAGGAATAACCACTGCTGTGGTTTGGGTCATGAGCCTCTGGATGTTTCTCTTTGCTTCTAAAATGACCTCTTGCCGTGTTTTGCCCAGCTTGGCCTCATTCTCATGGCCCTTTCAGGCCTGCTGGGCCACGTACCTCCCATCTGGGCCCCCCTGAATCCCTTCACATCAAGCATGAGGGGTTCAGAAACCAAAATCAACTCCCTCAGCCTAGCAGCACTCCCCCGCCAACTCCCTGCAAGCATCTCACAGCATCCCCTCCCCCAACCCAGCCTCTGCTCACCCACCCCCCAAATAATCTGTTCTGGCAGCTCCCCCAGCCCCTGCTCTGGGGGACAGCTCAGGTGACAAGCCCTCCGCGAGGCTTGCATAGCCTGTCCCTAGTTGATGGATATCTAGACTGATCCCAAACCCTCACTGTCGGGAGCACCTCGGCTAGAGACGCCAGCTCAGTTCCGCAGAGAGGGAATGTTCTCCACCCTTCTCGTCTCATCATCTCAGTGCGGCTCAGCGAAAAGGTTCCTCCAGTTGGCCTCTGGCCGCCCCCAGGTGGGGTCAGGGCCCCCTTGTAGGGAGGGGAGCTCCTGGGGGGACCCTCTTCTTGTCACCCCACTCCCCCAGCCAAGCCTGGTGCCCTTAGACTTCTATCTATACCCATGATTTTGCTTTCCTTGCACCCAGGCGGTCTTCTGAGATGAATCAAGCCACTTTAATATCTGGGTTCTTCAGGTGAGAATTCGGGAAACCTGCAAAGTTCTAGAATTTGCTTAGATTCATGCTGGCAAGGGGAGTTAGGGACAGACCGGGACACTCATGTCAGCCCCCCAGCCCTGGGCACCGAGGGCTGGGCAGGGTGTGACTGAAGGCAGGGCCGCTGTGGTCAGGAGAGATGCCCGGTGTGTACACACACGCACGCACACGCACACACACACTGCTCACACCAACAGAGCAGAGGTCCCAGTGCCAAATGCCTGGAGTGTTTCTGCCTCCTCTCAGGGTTTCCCTTCCATCAACCTCTCTGCTCACTGCTCACCTCCCCAGAGCTCTGTTCTCTTAGAGCAGTGCATTGGTTTTGAAAATAACTGTTGTGTGTGCGTACGCATGCCCTAAAACACACAAGACATAAAATCTGCCATTTTAACCATTTTAAAGTGTCCAGCTCAATGGCATTAAGTTGTACAACCATGCCCACCACCCATCTCCTGAATTTCTTTCATCTTCCCCAGCTGAAACCCTGCACCCATTAAGCACTAACTCCCCAGCCCCTGGCATCCTCCAATCTACCCTCTCTCTCTATGAATCTGCCCATCCTAAGGACTTCATGAACGTAGAATCATGCGGTATTTGTCCTTTTGTAAAAATAACTTTTTAAAAACGCACACAGGTCATGCCTTTTCACGGTCAGAAAAAAAACGTTAATGCAGAATTACAGAAAGACAACAAAAATGAGGCTCATCCTCCCACCCAGTGAGAAGCACAGTCAACATTCAGTGCGGTACCTTCCAGACTTTTTTCACCGCGTATAGACACATTTACATCTTAATTTTACAAAAACGGCATTATCCTACTGTAAATCCGGTGTGGTCATTGGCCTTTTCCACTTAAACCCCAGAGCTGTCCTTCGGGCTATAAATACACTTCTGCTTCATCATCCGCAGCGGCCCCAGAGCGCTCCGTCGTCTAGACTTGGCCGCAGTCTGGCCCATCTGCCTCTGACTCAAGGGCATCGGGTTGGTGCGGGGTTTTCAGCAGCCCGAAGGATGCTGCAGTGGACATCCTTGGCCGTGAATCGTGGGGCACATCCCTGACTGTTTCCCAGGGAGACAGTCCTACCCATGGAAGGGCTGAGTCCAGGGAGGCCTGCCATGGAGACCTCTGAGTCTGAATCTAAAGCCCTTCAGAAAGTTCAGACCAATTTACACCACCACCACCACCCGAGAGCGCTAACTGGGCTGTTTCCCCAGTTCCTAGAGGGAATAGAACGGAGATCAGAGGCCACAAGAGTGGGTACTCCTCCTCCCAGCCCCAGGCAGCAAGAGATGTCGGCACTGTCTGCTCCTGGCGGGGCCCACAGCTGCCCCTTCCCCACTCCTCCTCGGCCTGCCCTGCTGCTGAACTGGTCCCATGGTGGGCATCTCAAGGGGAGCAGCCAAGCTCGAGAGGCCAGGAGGGATGACCCCAGCAGCACCCCCGCTCACGAGTGGGAGAGAAAGTGAGCACCAAGGCAGGTTCTGGTCACCTCTGAGGCACATCAGGGTAATAGTTGTGCTTCCTGCAAGAGGATTTAGGCATCTGAGCCACCCGCCCAGTGAGAGGGGCAGGGAGTGGGGATTGTTGGTGAGGCCCAGCCCTGCAGACCAGGCAGCCTTCAGAGTAGCTTCTGTTCTATCAACGAAGGGAGGGAGCTCAGCGGGGCGGGGGCTGTTCCAAGGTCATGAAGTTCACAAGCAGCCGACCTTGAGGCCCGCCTCTGATCCTGGAGCCCAGGCACGCAGCCTCTGCCCTACTTGATGGTAGTGAGCGGAGGCTCAGGGAGGTTCGGCCGCCAGCCTGGGTCACACAGCGCTGCGGTTCTGGCCCCTGACCTTGTTGCCAAGCAGACCTGTCCCCACGGGCGGGGCACCCTGCCTCCCTCCGGTCCAGAAA
>SJXQ01007061.1:237108-258343 GCA_006408695.1 Aepyceros melampus
CCCAGCTGTCATGGGCAATGTGACCACTTCCCAGAACACAGAAGTTCACCTGGGTTTCTTTCGTCAAGGTCACTGGGATAGTAAGCCAAGGAGGGCTTGGGGACAGGCTAGGGTGGTCTGGGCAGGGTGATCTTGAGGAAGGAGTGCACACATGGGAGTCAGATCCTAAGGGCCCTAAGTCATTGAGCCCTCCTGAGCCTCAGTTTTCCCCTCTCTAAAATGCGGATAATGCTACCTTGCATAAAGCTGGAGCATCCAGAGCTGTGTGGCCCAGGCAGGCACACTGAAGCGTCAAGAAAGGAAGACAGAGCTTCTTGGACTGCACGCACCCCCCAAGAACCACGTGTCCCTGCTGGGCACTCAGGCACAGGGCAGGGTACTCTGGGGATCGGATGGACTGGAACCAAGAGATGGGCACCTACCCATGTCACAGTGGACCCAGTGGCTTCTTTTCACAGATGGGGGAACTGAGGCCCAGGAGGGGTGTCCAGCCCACACCAAGTATGCAGGCACTATGCAGCCTGTCCTGAACCCCACCACCCACCCCGCCTCCCCGGCTTCAGGCTCTGGGCGGGCGAAGGTCGTGTGAACTGACCCCTCCCACCCTGAGCCAGTCTTGTTTCTCCTCCAGGCTACCCAAACCCTCCTTCCAACAGAGCTGGGATTTAGGGCCAAGGAGGTCACCCCTGACCTGACCCTACCACGGTAGGGTCTCTATTGGATTCCGAGTTGTCAAAACAAAGAACAGTAAGGTGGGGTTCTGAAGCCCCGACAGCTATGGCCTGGCGATGGTGGGCTGGCCTGGGAAAAACCCACTGCCAAGAACATACTACTATGGATGTGAACAGGCTAAGCTGTGCCCCCTCCCCGCAATTCGTACGTCGAACGCTTAACCCCCAGGACCTCAGAATGTGATTCTATTTGAAGACAGGACCTTTAAAGAGGCAATTAAGTTAAAATGAGGTCATTAGGATGGGCCCTCGTCCAATAGCACAGGCGTCCTTATAAGAAGGGAAGTTGGACACAGACACGCAGAGGGACGGCGCTGTGAAGACGCAGGGAGAGCACAGCCCTCTACGAGCCAAGGAGAAAGCAAGGCTGTTAGTTGCTTGGTCGTGTCCAACTCTTTGGGACCTGTGGACTGTAGCCCACCAGGCTCCTCTGTCTGTGGGATTTCCCAGGCCAGAATATTGGAGTGGGTTGCCATTCCCTTACTCCAGGGGATCTTCCTGACCCAGGGATCAAACTCTGGTCTCCTGCATTGCAGGCGGACTCTTTATCATCTGAGCCACCAGGGAGAGGCCTCCATCATGGACTTCCGGCCTCCAGGAAATTGAGGGAAAGCATTTCTGTCATTACAGCCACCCAGTCTGTGGTCCCTTATGGTGGCAGCCTTGGTTTATCAGGTCAGCTGGCCGTCACCTGTCACCACAGGAAGAGCAAGGCTCGGGGGAGAATGGGACACAGGTCAGGTGAGTTGGGGACCGGCTGCGACAGGCTGCTTCTGGGCGACATGGGGAGACCACTGAACTAGGAGCTGCTCTGGGGGCGGCTCCTCCCAAGACACAGTCACCTTGTCCTGAGCCCCTGCCAGGCAGAGGCCGCTTCCGGGCCGAGGCAACTGGTTCAGTTCAAAGTCCCCAGGTCCCAGCCCCTGCCCTGCCTAGGGAAAGCCGCAGAAGGGGCAGGAGAAGGGAACGGCAGGAGCTCAAAAAACGCACGAACTCTGGGATCAGCCGCCATCTGGCTCCAGGAAGAGACAGAACATCTGGCCGCAGCACTGGGCCCGCATTTATGTAACCCGCGTGCAGATACACGTGGCTCGCCAGGCAGGCGGGCGAGGCTGGGCCCGGGCCGCGCTCCATCTGACCTTCCCCTTGGGAGACGGGCCTCGTAGGGAGAGGGCTGTCGTGAGCCTGCGACGATACCAGGCTGGCATGAGCTGACAGCCAGGGAGCCCTCCCCGTGCATCCCAGCTCCCAGCCCCAACTCGGACACACACGCACGTGCACACACACGCGCAGGCTAACTGGCCGGCCTCCATGTTCTCACATGTATGATTACGTGTGGGAGATCCCCAAGCCTCCTTTCAGTTCTAATGCTCTAACGTGCATGTCTGTGGACACTCCCACATCAGACACTTCATGTGCTTGGGTGTCACACCCATGCATGCAAAACAGGAAAACACACACGCATGAGCACCTTTGCACACAGATACAGTTATACATTCACTGCCAGATCCCAAACATTTCTCAGTCGTGCACCGGCTCAGACACACAGTGGAGTCTCTCTACACCTGTCTTCTGGTGTGCTTGCACCCTGGGGACGATGTACACGCCTGGCCTTGCATGTTTATACCACACGTGTGTGCTCTTGCAGGGTGTACACACTTAACCACATCCAACTTCTCTGCATGCCCACTGTTGACAAGTATCAGGCTCACCAGATTGAGCAAATAAATATAAAGGATCAGGGACTTAACGCAGTGGCCCAGCAGTTAAGAATCTGCCATCCATTGCAGGGGACACAGGTTCCATCCCCGGTCGAGGAACTAAGGTCCCACATGCTGCGGGGCACCGAAGCCCACAGAGCGCAACGAAGGATCCCATATGTGCCGACAAAGATTGCCATGTGCCGCAACTGGGACCCGATGCAGTCAGACACATTAAAAGTTGAATAAATTCTGTAAAATCTTTAAAAAAATTTTTAATAGAGGATTCAGTCTTTGGGATATAGTGATACTCAAAAACTGTGTATTTATCTGACATATTTAACCAAGGTGTCTATTTTATCTGGCAACCCAACCCTAAACATAGTATACATTCACACACACATACACACACACACACATGAATTCATGAGGCCATCATGAGGCCCAGCCCAGGACATGCTGTTTCCCTGGGAGACCTTCTAAGACCTTCTCTGAGTCTGGTCATTAGAGCCCAGCTCTGGCCTCAGCAGAGCTCCAGGTCCCCAGTTACAGCTTTCAACCACCTAGCCCAGGACCCGGCTTGCTAGTGGGAAGAGGCAGGGCTTCCAGCAGGAGCAGGGCGCCAGCGGGGGCGGCTTGCTGGGACCCTGGGAAAGCTCCTCTCACCAACAGCCCAGCTGCGAGATCTGGCGGCAGCAGCCAAGCCCTGGGAACCCCACCCTAGCCTGGTTATCGTGGAGCCAGGACTCAAGGAGGAACGTCCAGCCAGGGTCAGAGATGCAATGTGAGGCCCCGAGGCCGGCTTGGCTGTAGCTCCGTTCCGGGGCTGCTTCTGCTGCTGGGAGACGAGACAGGGCAAGGGGGTCTTGAAATCCTGTTTCTTCCACTTAAGTCCTTCGGCCAGAAAGGTCTGTAGAGGCACAGGGTCAGGCAAGGTCCTAGGAGGGGCTTAGCTCAGGGAGAGGGGGTCTCCGGGGAAGACCCAGACCTGCCCCTTCCCATGTGACCTGGCCGGCCTCCCCGCCCACTCCCAGACAAGAGAGGAATTCTCATCCTGAGCCCAGGGCCGGCAGATGTGTGATGAGTCTCCCGAGAGCCTCACAAAGAACAGGATGAATTTTTCTAAGGAAGTATCTGGTTATCTTGTTTTTTGGTTACATAAGAAGACATTTTCATTATTTCATGGAAAACCAAAAGCAAAAAAAAAAGTTTCTTTTTTTGCTTTTTCCTTGCAGACGTTTTTCTCCACCTTCCTAAAAACAGCGACGTTATTTTGACCCAAAAGTCATTGCACGCCATAGCTTTGTGACCTGCTTTTATCCTGTATAACATATTGTGAACCACCTTTCTGCATCAATGATTCAACATCTCCATCTTGACTGAGAGCAGCCTCCAGTGATTCTTGTGTGGAAGAGACTCTCTCTCTCTTTTTTTTCTGATATTTAGATGTCTACCAGTTTGTTTGTTTGTTTTTAATTGCAGTGAAATTCACATGACAATATAAGATTAACCAGTTTAAAGGGTACAATTTGGTGGCATTTAGCACATTCATCAGATTGTGCAACCAACCACCTAGTTCCAAAATATTTTCATCACCAAAAAGGAAACCCAGGAGGGCTGTTTGTCCTCGCCCTCCCTCCTCCCCAGCCCCTGGAAGACACAGTCTGTTCTCTGTCTCCGTGGATTTGCCTGTTCTGGACATTTCACATGAATGGAACCACAGGCTATGCAACTTCTTGTGTCTGGCTTCTTTCAATTAGCATAACATCTCAAGGTTCACTCACGCTGCGGCAGATATCAGTACTTCATTACTTTTTATGGCTGAGTAATACTCTAATGAGGCTTCCCTGGTGGCTCAGTGCAACGCAGGAGACTCGGGTTCCATCCCCGAGTTGAGAAGATTCCCTGGAGGAGGAAACGGCAACCCATTCCAATATTCTTATCTAGAAAAACTCATGGACAAAGGAGCCTGGCAGGCTACAGTCCATGGGGTCACAGAAGAGTCGGGCGTGACTGAGCAGCTAGCCAACAACACTCCATTGTGTGGAGGGACCACAGTTCGGCTGTCCACTCCTCCCTGGGTGGACATCTGTGTTGTTTGCATTTTTGGTTGTTGATTATTTTATTTACTGCTGCCCAAGTGTCATAGCGTCGGACACAACTAAGCGACTTCACTTACACTTTTCACTTTCATGCATTGGAGAAGGAAATGGCAACCCACTCCATTGTTCCTGTCTGGAGAATCCCAGGGACGGGGGAGCCTGGTGGGCTGCCGTCTATGGGGTCACATAGAGTTGGACGCGACTGAAGCGACTTAGCAGCAGCAGCAGCAGCAAGTGTCATCGCTTTATAAGTCCCGATATCAGATGGGATACATTCCTGTCTGTATTCCTCCTCTCATGGAGTAGCACAATCCTTTGCTCCTCGTATTAAACTTTAGAATCATTGGTCAAATTGAACCTGGGTCTCCCGCATTGCAGGCTGACTGACTCTTTACAGTCTGAGCCACCAGGGAAGACTCAGGTTCTACAAAAGCCCCCATTAAGACTGTAATTGGAATTGCATTGAGTTCACGGATCAATCTGTGGAGAACTGTCATTTTTATGCTAATCGGCCCTTCTGTCCTTAAGCACGGGTTATCTGTCCTTTTAAGCCTCAACTTATTTTCATGGACTAGTATAATTTTCTGCCTAATTCTTACCTTTATGTCATTAGACGTATTCTTGCATCTGAGTGCTCAGTCGCTCAGTTGTGTCCAGCTCTTTGTGACCGCATGGACTATTATATCCCACCAGGCTCCTCTGTCCATGGATTTTTCATGCAAGAATTCTGGAATCGGCTGCCATTTCTTCCTCCAGGGGACCTTCCCAACCCAGGGATTGAACTTTCATGTGCTGCATTGGCAGACGGACTCTTTACCACTGTGCCACCTGGGAAGCCCATAGACTTATTCTTGGATATGTAAAATTTTTGCACTCTTAGGGCTGGCCCCACCCTCTTTTTTAAAGTACATTTTCCAGTCCTAGTATCTAGAAATGCAGTTATATTTTTGTATTGTTCTTGTATCTAGGTGTCTTGCTCAACTCTTCTTGGTTTCCTGTGTCGTTGAGCATATCTGAAGATAATATGCTTTGTTCTCTCTTTCCCAGGCTTTGTATTTTTCAATGAATTTTTTCCAGTCTTCTTGCTAAGGGAGGATTTCCAATGCTCGTTGTTGAACAAGAGCAGCGATGGGAAGCATAACGTTTCTGTTCTACCTTTGGCCTCACCGTGCAGCATGTGGGATCTTAGTTCCCCGACCTGAAATCGAATCCACGCCCCCTGCAGCGGAAGCACAGAGTGCTAACTGCTGGATTGCCAAAGAAGTCTGAAACAAAATGTTTCTTATGTCTAATCTCAGAGGGAATGTTGCTAATGTTTACCCATTTATCAGCCAAGCAAATTCCTTCTATCTCTGATTCACTGAGAAGTTTCCTACCACGAATTTATACTGAACTTTTGAAAATACTTCTTCGGCATCTATTAAAATGATCCTATAGTTGTTTCCTCCTTTAATCAGTTAATGTGTTAAATACCACTGATTTCTCTAGTATTAAACCATCCCTTGCAATCTTGGCATAAAGCTCATTCCATCATGTGTATTACACTTTTTTATACACTATTGTATTCAGCCTACTAATGTTTTAGGTAGTATTTTTTTTAACATTTTATTTTGTATTGGAGTATAGCTGACAGCAAGGAGATCCAACCGGTCCATCCTAAAGGAAATCAGTCCTGAATATTCACTGGAAGCTGAAGCTCCAATACCTTGGCCACCTGATGCGAAGAGCTGATTCATTTGGAAAGACCCTGAAGCTGGGAAAGACTGAGGGTAGGAGAAGAGGAGGACGACAGAGGATGAGATGGTTGGATGGCATCACCAACTCGATGGACACGAGTTTGAGTAAGCTCCGGGAGTTGGTGATGGACAGGGAGGCCTGGCGCGCTGCAGTCCATGGGGTCACAAAGAGTTGGACACGACTGAGCGACTGAACTGAACTGACAGCCGATAGTCTCAGGTGAACAGTGAAGGGACTCACCCATGCATATACATGTATCCCTTCCCCCCAATGCCCCGCCCATCCAGACTGGCACATAACACTGGTCGGAGTTCCCTGTACTGTACAGTAGGTCCTTGTTGGTCATCCATTTCAGATACAGCCTTGTGTACACGTCTATCCCGAACTCCCTGTCCTCTCACCCCACCCTCCCCCAGCAGCCACAAGTTCATTCTCTAGGTCTGTGTGTCTGCTTCTGTTTTGTGAATAAGTTCATTTGAACTGTATCTTTAGATGCTATGCACAAGGCTGTCATATCATGTCTCTGCTTAGCTGTCTGACTTTACTTCACTGAGTATGACCATGTTCACGGCAGCACTGTTTACAATAGCCAAGACATAGCAAAAACCCAGAGGTCCATCAACAGAGGATGGATAAAGTGGACGAGGAACACGTATATGACGGAATATCGCTCAGCCATCAAAAAGAATGAAATAAGACCATTTGCAGCAGCGTGGACTGACCTAGAGATTTAGTACTTTTACTCACATTTTTGAGTGACATGTGTCCCTAATTTTTCTTTATTGTACTGTTCTTGCCTGGTTTCATGATCCAGATTATATCAGCGTGGTGGAATGAATCACCCTCAGTTATTTCCTGGGAAACCTGGTGTGATAGTAGAAGGATCTGTTCCTTAGATGTTCGCTAGACCTCACCTACAGATCATCAGCTCCTGGTGTTTTATCTCTCTTTCACTCCTTAATACTCAAAAGGATATTTCATTCTTTTTCATAGTTCTGTTTGGGGCTTCCCTAGTGGCTCAGTGGTAAAGAATCTGCCTGGCAGTGCAGCAGACACAGGTTTGATTCCTGGTCAGGGAGGATCTCACTTGCTGCAGAGCCACTAATATTGACCCCACGTGCTCTAGGGCTGGTGCTCTGAAACAAAAAAAGCCACCACAGTCAGAAGCCCTTGAACCAGGAGAGAAAAGCCTGGGCAACAGTGAAGACTCAGCACGGAACAATAATAAAATAACAAATTTTATTAAACAAAAGTAACAAAATAAACAAAAGTATTTTAAACATAGTTGTATTCAAGTGTTCCACTTCCTGATCCCATCTTGGTTGGTTATATTTTCTCCAAGTTTTGGACCATTTCATCTAAGTTTTCAAATGTATTGACATAGAGTTATTAATCATATTCAGACCCTGGACTTACCTGGAGGTACAGTGGTTTAGGGGTGGGAGGTGGTCCTTGGAATTTTCTCCTATTTTATGAGACCTGCAACACTTCCAAGAATAGTCTCCACCCAGGGCCACTGGCTACTGAGCACGTTTGTCGCCTGGAGCTCCCAGAGTCATCCTGCAAAAGCTGAGGCCCTGAAATGTGAACCTGCTCGCCTGCTGCTGGAACTGCCGCCCTCTGCTGTGTCCCAGGCTTCTCACTGGTGGTACTCTGCTGTGATGCCCCGGAGGGCTGGCCACTTGCCAGGGGCTACCTGACCCCCCACCCACTGACCAGCCAGCCTTCTTTACTTTTAGAGTTCTCACGCCATCCTTTGAAAGCTCTCCCCCACCTGCCTTGCCTCCAGACCCTCCGGGGGCACACGGTGCCATGGCCCAGCCTGCCTCACCTTTGGGTCCAGGCTCGCTGTGATTTGCGCAAAGTGCAACCTGGGATCAGAGCTCTGGGCCGTTGGCATTGACTCTGACGGTGCCCAGCGCAGACCTTTTTCTGTGTATTTTCTTGGCCACAGTTGGGCTGAGACCACTGGAGCATGAAAGTGCTGTGTAGACGAGGTGATAACAGAGCTCATTTGAAGAAACAGGACTGTGGCCGTGGAGAGCTTGCACATGGAAGTCAGACTGGGACCCAACCCTGGCTCCTCCACTTAGAGCTGGGTGACCCTAAACTAGCGACCTCATCCATCTAAGCTTCAATTTCTTTCTTTCTTTCTTTCTTTCTTTCTTTCTTTTTTTGGCCTCGGCTTGTGAGAACTTAGTTCCCTGACAAGGAAGGAACTCATGCCCCATCCACTGGAAGTGCAGAGTCTTAACCAACGGACACCCAGGGCAAACCCTAAGCCTCAATTTCTTTATCCACACAATGGGAATCACAAAGATCTCTCAGTCTGAGAGTGCTGGGGACTAGGATGGTGCTTAGCCACGTGGAGAGGCGGGCGCACGCCTGCCAGGTAGTTAGTACTGAATCAATGTGTGTGCGTGCGTGTGACCCACAGAGAGGGGTTTGCAGCCCTGCCTCAGGTACCAGCTGCATACTTGGCCCTCTACACACTCCAGCTTGCTGCCCTGAGAGGTAAGACCCTCCATCACCTGCGATCTGAACCTTGATTCTCTCATCCTTAAGGGGGTGGACAGACTCGTGTGTGAGGATGATGGTGCTTTGAGACCCTGCCCAGAGGGACCTCCAGTCTCTGCCTGAAAGCCCCGCCCTCCTCACCCACCACATCCTATTGCTGGGAGCAAACAGAAAGCCTCCTGATGGTGTGGGAGGTGGGAGGGAGGTTCGAGAGGGAAAGGACAAACGCATACCTATGGCTGATTCATGCTGATATATGGCAGAAACTATAAATCAATATACAATATTGTAAAGCAATTATGCTCCAATAAAAAAAAAACAAAAATAAATCAGGCCAAAGAAGCAGCTGTCCCTCCTCCAGGCCCACTCAGCAAGGTCAGCGCTTCCAGGGGTTACACTCCCGCCCCCGGGGTTTTCTCACGCCAGTTGAAGAATCCAGTGCCGGGGCTTCCTGTTGTACTAACCCCCTTCCTGTCCCTGGAGTGCCCCTTCCCCACTTGGTAAAACTCAGAAGAGGGGCCGGAAAGTGGCAGGCTCTATTTTCCCACCTTCCAGGGGCGGTCGGGTGGACTGTGTCCCTTGATAATGAGCTGCAAGGGGCCGGGCCAGGGCGGGCTGCCCGACCTGTGCTGTGTGGAGCTGGCTGATAAGGGCTCCAGAGGGCCTCGGGAGCCAACGCCCAACCCAGGGGTGGTACCCATCTCCTCCTGCACTGCAGGCGGATCCTTTACCACTGATCCACCAGGAAAGCTCAGATCCCTCATGCTGCCTCTAAAAAGTCCTCCATGCTATAATGAAGACTGAAGATACCAAGTGTTGTAACTAAGACCCAGTGCAGCCAAATAAATAAATAAAAATAGTAAGGGCCCTGTAATCACCCAGACCTGGGTTTGAGTCTTGGCTTTGTCACCTAATGGTAGCTGACTGCCTTGTGGGCCTCAGTTTCTTCATCCGAAAAATGGGAAGAACAGGTATCTTGTGAGACTTGGAGAACAGGCCATGTGTATCTCACCCAGGCAGGGCTCTAGTGCCTGGGAGGGCCTCAGGGAATAGTTTTAAACTGTGACTGGGGAGCTCCAAGGGCCAGGCAGTCAAGAAATGAGCCACCTCTCCCCAACCTTGCAAGGCCGTGTGGGGCAAAAATGAGGTTGTTGCACGGGGAATGCAGAGCGGCCTCTGGATACTGGGGCGGAAAGTGGGTACAGAGGGCTAAGATCCAGGGGCTGGAGGACTGCTCTCCTGGGGGCGCCTGTCTTTTCACGTGTCCACTGCAGTCTGGCCCCTCTGTTGCCATGGACACACCTGCACAGATCCCTCACCACCTCCTTCCCCAAGCCCAGATGCTCTTCCCTTCAGCCAGTGGCCACCCCATGCGACCAGAGTCCCCGAGACCCAATTCCAAATGTCTGGGAGAGCTCATCGGTTTGGCCATAGGAGGGGCCCAGCCTCTGTCTGGGCCCAGCTGCTGGCTGGGGGACTCCGCGTTGGGCAGGCGGTGAGCTCTCTGAGAACCAGACCGAGTTGTCTTCCCACCCTCCTCCCTGCTCTGCCCCAGCTGCCGGACCCACAGCAACAAGGACAGGGCTGGGCCCCTGGCAGGGCCTTTTCTGGAAGGGCAGCTACTGCTCTCAGCCGCTCCTGTGTAGCGGGCCTTGGAGGAGCAGTGCCTGGACCGGGTTCTCGCTTCCACCTCTAAGTCGGGTGAAGTGACCTGTCCCCTTCCAGGGCCACCTGACCACTCAGACCTGCAGGGCCCCCAGCCTGAGGTGGGCAGGGCAGGTGGAGAGAGGACGCTGGGGAGTCAAGGATATTCCTGCCTCTTGTCTTGTGATGCTGAAACTCAAGAGCCCCCTGACTCAGCAGGATATTAATAAGCCTGGCAGGCTCCCAGGGGGCCAGCTCCACCAGGGGCCAAAGCAGGAGGACTTCCAGCCCAGTGGCTTGGGATCTCGCTCCCCACGTCCACAGCTGGCCCCACAGCCCCGGCTCCTTCCCCAGGGGCCCCGGGCACCCCTACACCCCAACCTCTCCTGGTAGGGAGACCCTTTCCCCACTGCTCAAGAGGCCTGGGTAAACCTCACTGAGTTAAAGGGAACTATCTAGAAGGGACCCAGGAGGAGAGACGGAGCCAAACCTCATGGGGTTGGGGAGCACGTGGTCCACCCTTCGAGCGCTGGGGTCAGGATCAAGTTCAAGCTTAGCGCTCTCTAAAGTGAAAGTGAAAGTCACTCAGTCGTGTCCAACTATTTGCGACCCCGTGGACTATACAGTCCATGGAATTCTCCAGGCCAGAATACTGGAGTGGGTAGCCTTTTCCTTCTCCAGGGGGTCTTCCCAACCCAGGGATTGAACCCAGGTCTCCCAAATTACAGCCAGATTCTTTACCAGCTGAGCCACAAGGGAAGCTGAAGAATACTAGAGTGGGTAGCCTAGACCTTCTGCAGCGGATCTTCCCGACCCAGGGATAAAACTGGGGTCTCCTGCTTTGCAGGTGGATTCTTTACCACCCGAGCTGAGGGAAGCCCCTCTAACAGAGACTTGGGCCAAATCACTTAACGATGCTGAACTCGGTTTCTTAATCTGTAAAGCGGCAGAGGGGGTGCTAACAGTACTTAGCCCTAGGTTCGCTGCAAGGACCCAGTGAGGTGGTTCTCACAAAGGGCAAGTCCCGGGAATGACAGCTCCTCCTCACCTGTCACCCCTGCTGGTTTCAGCTGAACCGGATGATTGGGCCATTTGGGACTCGGTTTCTGTCCCACAGCGCTCTCTAGTGTGCAGAGATGGTTATTGCAGGGGCTCCCTGCAGATTGTGTGGGTTCCCCTGCTCCTGAGCTCTGAAGGGTCCCAGAGGTACCTTTTCTGATTGACTCAAGTTCGTGACCCCTGTGATGCACTGGCAGTGCCAGCAAAGAGGATGAAGACCCACTTCCTTTCAAAGTTCAAAGCACACGGCAGCCTGGTTTGGCATCAGTGACTTCCGTAAGTCCTGTCCTGGGCCGTGCCCCGCTCCAGCCTGAACAAGTCACAACCTCCATCACAGGTCTCAGCTACAAACGGGAACACGAAGCCCGAAAGGCCACACACAGGAGCTGGGCACAAAGTGAACCAAATACCTGCACACCAGCACTTAGGGGATTGACTCCAGCCCGAGGCCCCCACAGTGATGGATTCAGAGGGAACTCGAGGCCTGGGTCTCTGGGGGTCCCTTTACAAGGCCCAAGGGAACATTTGCAGGCGGCAGACCCAGTCTGTCTTCTCCCTGCCTCCTAGCCCCTCCTGCTCCCCAGGCTGGGCAGCCTGTCGGCTTAAACAGATGTCTGCTTGCTGAGGGTTTCCCAGGAAACTCCCCTGCCTGCTTCAGCGGAAAGTATCCACATTCTAGGTCTCTTCCCTCCCCCAAAGAAATAGAGGAAAAGAACAGAAGGGGAAAGACTAGAGATCTCTTCAAGAAAATGAGAGATACCAAGGGAACATTTCATGCAAAGATGGGCTCGATAAAGGACAGAAATGGTCTGGACCTAACCGAAGCAGAAGATATTAAGAAGAGGTGGCAAGAATACACGGAAGAACTGTACAAAAAAGATCTTCATAACCCCGATAATCATGATGATGTGATGACTAATCTAGAGCCAGACATCTTGGAATGTGAAGTCAAGTGGGCCTTAGAAAGCATCACTACGAACAAAGCTAGTGGAGGTGATGGAATTCCAGTTGAGCTGTTTAAAATCCTGAAAGATGATGCTGTGAAAGTGCTACACTCAATTTGCCAGCAAATCTGGAAAACTCAGCAGTGGCCACGGGACTAGAAAAGGTCAGTTTTCATTCCAATTCCAAAGAAAGGCAATGCCAAAGAATGCTCAAACTACTGCACAATTGCACTCATCTCACATACTAGTAAAGTAATGCTCAAAATTTTCCAAGCCAGACTTCAGCAATACGTGAACCGTGAACTCCCTGATGTTCAAGCTGGTTTTAGAAAAGGCAGAGGAACCAGAGATCAAATTGCCAACATCCACTGGATCATGGAAAAAGCAAGAGAGTTCCAGAAAAACATCTGTTTCTGCTTTATTGACTATGCCAAAGCCTTTGACTGTGTGGATCACAAGAAACTGTGGAAAATTCTGAAAGAGATGGGAATACCAGACCACCTGACCTGCCTCTTGAGAAATCTGTATGCAGGTCAGGAAGCAACAGTTAGAACTGGACATGGAACAACAGACTGGTTCCAAATAGGAAAAGGAGTAATGACTGTGTGGATCACAAGAAACTGTGGAAAATTCTGAAAGAGATGGGAATACCAGACCACCTGACCTGCCTCTTGAGAAATCTGTATGCAGGTCAGGAAGCAACAGTTAGAACTGGACATGGAACAACAGACTGGTTCAAAATAGGAAAAGCAGTACGTCAGGGCTGTATATTGTCACTATGCTTATTTAACTTATATGCAGAGTACATCATGAGAAATGTTGGGCTGGAAGAAATACAAGCTGGAATCAAGATTGCTGGGAGAAATATCAATAACCTCAATATGCAGATGACACCACCGTTATGGCAGAAAGTGAGGAGGAGCTAAAAAGCCTCTTGTTGAAAGTGAAAGAGGAGAGTGAAAAAGTTGGCTTAAAGCTCAACATTCAGAAAATGAAGATCATGGCATCTGGTCCCATCACTTCATGGGAAATAGATGGGGAAATAGTAGAAACATTGTCAAACTTTATTTGTTTTGGCTCCAAAATCACTGCAGATGGTGACTGCAGCCATGAAATTAAAAGATGCTTACTCCTTGGAAGAAAAGTTATGACCAACCTAGATATATATTCAAAAGCATAGGCATTACTTTGCCAACAAAAGTCTGTCTAGTCAAGGCTATGGTTTTTCCATTGGTCATGTGTGGATGTGAGAGTTGAACTGTGAAGAAGGCTGAGAGCCGAAGAATTGATGATTTTGAACTGTGGTGTTGGAGAAGACTCTTGAGAGTCACTTGGACTGCAAGATCCAACCAGTCCATTCTGAAGGAGATCAACCCTGGGATTTCTTTGGAAGGAATGATGCTAAAGCTGAAGCTCTAGTACTTTGGGCATCTCATGTGAAGAGTTGACTCATTTGGACAAGACTCTGATGCTGGGAGGGATTGGGGGCAGGAGGAGAAGAGGACGACAGAGGATAAGATGACTGGATGGCATCACGGACTCAATGGACTTGAGTCTGAGTGAACTCTGGGAGTTGGTGATGGACAAGGAGGCCTGGCGTACTGCGATTTATGGGATCACAAAAAGTCAGACACGATTGAGTGATTGAACTGAACTGAACTGAACTGAAAATATCCATCAGAGGAATCATTATTATAGCAACTATGGCCTTATGAAACGTATTTATTTAATAATAAGACATGAAAGTTGAAATGGTACCTTGATCCATGGGCTGTACAATGGTTTTTATGTTATTAGTAGCAGGCATGGAAATAGCATTCATCTTGTCGTATAGTTCCATCAGAGCTTTTGAGTGACAAGGTTCATTGTCGTTGAGCAGTAGCTGTAGCTCAGTTGAGCTGTAGCTCAACAATGGGCTTAAAATATTCAGCAAACCATGCTGTAAACAGATTTGCTGTTATGTAGGCTTTAGTGTTCCATTTACAGAGCACAAGCAGAGTAAATTTAGCATAATTTTTATGGACCCCAGGATTTTCACAATAGTAAATTACTATTGACTTCAGCTTAAAGTCACCAGATGCATTATTCACGCCTTTCAAGATCATTTGAAGTTTTGAAGCCAGACATTGACTTCTTTATGGCTATAAAAGTCTGAGGTAGCATCTTTTTTCTTTTTTTTTTAAATTGAGACTGTTTCATTTACATTGAAAATATCTTGTTTAGTGTAGCCACCTTCATGAGTTGTCTTAGCTAGAGCTTCTGGATAACTTGGTGCAACCTTAGCACTTGGCTGCTTCACCTTGTACTTTTATATGTACTTTTATGTTCTAGAGACAGCTTCTTTCCTTAAATCACGTGAAACAACCTCTGCTACTTTGCAACTTTTCTTCTGCGTGTTCCTCACCTCTTTCAGCCTTCATAACATTGAAGAGAGTCAAGGCCTTGCTCTAGATTAGGCTTTGGTTTAAGGGAATGTGGCTGGTTTGATCTATCTAGACTACTAAATTTTTCTTCATTATTAGCAATAAATTTGTTTTGCTTTCTTATCATTCAAGCATTTATTGGGGTAGTACTACTTAATTTTCTTTATACATTTTCTTTATAAATAAAAGTAACACTTTTATTTCTTTCAAAATAAGAATTTTAATTTTGCATTTACAACCTGTCTACCTGTTGAACTCAAGGGGCCTGGCTCTTAGCATGTTTGTGCTTTTGCATGTCTTCCACACAAAGCTAATAATTTTGAGTTTTTGAATTAAGATGAGAGATGCATGAATTTTCCTTTCACTTGAACACTTAGGGCCACTGAAGGATTATTAAATGTCATGCTTTCAATATTATTGTATCTCTGGAAATGGAGATGATTGTGGAGAGGAAGAAAAAGGGAGACTGGCCAATTGGTAGAGAAGTCAGAACACACACATTAATCAGTTAAGTTCACTGTCTTATCTGGGTGCAGTTTGTGATACCCCTAAACAATTACAATACTAATATCAAAGATCATGGATTACAAATTACCATAACAAATATAATAATAATGAAAAATTTGAAATATTAAAACAATTACTAAAATATGGCAGAGATGTGAAGTGAGTTCAGTTCAGTTGAGATCAGACCCCATGAATGGCAGCACGCCAGACCTTTCTGTCCATCACCAACTCATGGACTTCACCCAGACTCACATCCATCGAGTCCGTGATGCCATCCAGCCATCTCATCCTTGGTTGTCCCGTTCTCCTCCTGCCCCCAATCCCTCCTAGCATCAGTCTTTTCCAATGAGTCAGCTCTTCGCATGAGGTGGCCAAAGTACTGGAACTTCAGCTTTAGCATCATTTCTTCCAAAGAAATCCCAGGGTTGATCTCCTTCAGAATGGACTGGTTGGATCTCCTTGCAGACCAAGGGACTCTCAGGAGTCTTCCCCAACACCACAATTCAAAAGCATCAATTCTTCAGCACTCAGCCTTCTTCACAGTCCAACTCTCACATCCATACATGACCACAGGAAAAACCATAGCCTTGACTAGACGAATCTTTGTTGGCAAAGTAATGTCTCTGCTTTTGAATATGCCATCTAGGTTGGTCATAACTTTTCTTCCAAGGAGTAAGCGTCTTTTAATTTCATGGCTGCAGTCACCATCTGAAGTGATTTTGGAGCCCCCAAAAATAAAGTCTGACACTGTTTCCATGATTTCCCCATCTATTCCCCATGAAGTGATGGGATCGGATGCCATGATCTCGTTTTCTGAATGTTGAGCTTTAAGCCAACTTTTTCACTCTCCACTTTCACTTTCATCAACAGGCATTTTCGTTCCTTTTCACTTTTTGCCATAAGGGTGGTGTCATCTGCATATCTGCTGCTGCTGCTGCTAAGTCGCTTCAGTCATGTCCGACTCTGTGTGACCCCATAGATGGCAGCCCACCAGGCTCCCCTGTCCCTGGGATTTTCCAGACAAGAACACTGGAGTGGGTTGCCATTTCCTTCTCCAATGCATGAAAGTGAAAAGTGAAAATGAAGTCTCTCAGTCGTGTCCGACTAGTAGCGACACCATACTGCAGCCTACCAGGCTCCTGTGTCCATGGGATTTTCCAGGCAAGAGCACTGAGGTTATGGATATTTCTCCCAGCAATCTTGAATCCAGCTTGTGCTTTTTCCAGCTCAGTGTTTCTCATGATGTACTCTGCATATGAGTTATATAAGCAGGGTGACAATATACAGCCTTGACGTACTCCTTTTCCTATTTGGAAGTAGCCTGTTGTTCCATGTCCAGTTCTAACTGTTGCTTCCTGATCTGCATACAGATTTCTCACAAGGCAGGTCAGGTGGTCTGGTATTCCCTTCTTTTTCAGAATTTTCCACAGTTTATTGTGATCCACACAGTCAAAGGCCTTGGCATAGTCAATAAAGCAGAAATAGATGTTTTTCTGGAACTCTCTTGCTTTTTCCATGATCCAGCGGATGTTGGTAGTTTGATCTCTGGTTCATCTGCCTTTTCTAAAACCAGCTTGAACATCAGGAAGTCCACGGTTCAGGTATTGCTGAAGCCTGGCTTGGAGAATTTTGAGCATTAGTTTACTAGCATGTGAGATGAGTGCAATTGTGTGGTAGTTTGATCATTCTTTGGCATTGCCTTTCTTTGGGATGGAAATGAAAGCTGACCTTTTCCAGTCCTGTGGCCACCGCTGAGTTTTCTAGATTGGCTGGCATATTGAGTGCAGCACTTTCACAGCATCATCTTTCAGGATTTGAAACAGCTCAATGGAATTCCATCACCTCCACTAGCTTTGTTCATAGTGATGCTTTCTAAGGACCACTTGACTTGACATTCCAGGATGTCTGGCTCTAGGTGAGTGATTGCACCATTGTGATTATCTTGATCATGAAGATCTTTTTTGTATAGTTCTTCTGTGTATTCTTGCCACCTCTTCTTAATATCTTTTGCTTCTGTTAACTACATACCATTTATGTCTTTTATCGAGTCCATCTTTGCATGAAATGTTCCCTTGGTATCTCTAATTTTCTTGAAGAGATCTCTAGTCTTTCTCGTTCTGTTCTTTTCCTCTATTTCTTTGCATTGATCGCTGAAGAAGGCTATCTTATCTCTTCTTGCTCTTCTTTGGAACTCTGCATTCAGATGCTTGTATCTTCCTTTTCTCCTTTGCTTTTTGCTTCTCTTCTTTTCACAGCTATTTGTAAGGCCTCCCCAGACATCCATTTTACTTTTTTGCATTTCTTTTCCGTGGGGATGGTCTTGATCTCTGCCCCCTGTACAATGTCATGAATCTCAATCCATACTTCATCAGGCACTCTATCTATCAGATCTAGGCCCTTAAATCTATTTCTCACTTCCACTGTATAATCGTCAGGGATTTGATTTAGGTCATACCTGAATGGTCTAGTGGTTTTCCCTACTTTCTTCAATTAAGTCTGAATTTGGCAATAAGGAGTTCATGATCTGAGCCACAGTCAGCTCCTGGTCTTGTTTTTGTTGACTGTATAGAGGCTCTCCATGAGTAAATGCAGTTTAAAAAAAAATGGCACCAATAGACTTGACGTAGGCTAGTCACAAACCTTCAATTTATTAAAAAAAAAACTATCTGTGAAGAACAATAAAGCAAAATGTAATAAGACTAGTTATGCCTGTATACTGTTTTGCCAAATGACATCAAATAAAAAAATGAATTAATATTACATAATTCCTTTTATCCCCTAAATTTTGACCTTTTTAAAGTTCTGTAGACTCTAGGCTCTCATCACTTGTAAAAGGATACTAAGTTAGTTGGGCTTGCTTATTCTCTAAGTGAACCTGTAAGCTACAGTATAAATAAGAAAATGTCATATATAATCATAATATTTTCAAGTTATAGGATCCATTCATTTTGCTTTTCTAATCTAAAAACATATTACACACAGGTAGTTAGACCACTCTAACCATTGAAATGCTTTAAAAATAATTTGGTATAGAAATTCCCAGATGTGATTTAATCAGTGAGAAAATCATTGGGTTTTCAGATTAAGAGACAAAAGCTCATTATTAATTAGTCAAAACTAAGAATTTGAAGACACAAATGAGTTTATTTTCCCTTTATTACTTTTATCATTAACTGAAGCTTGGTTACATAGAATTGAATTTATAACAACATTTGGTTCATGACATAATTATTATGGATATATCCATAACTTTTTTAATGGTGAATTTTATGTTATTTCATTCACATATTTCATAGTATATTCAATCATCATGAACATACTGTCTAACCTCAAAATTATTTGCACTCTTATTACTTGTAGGTAAATTCTATAAACCTCTAATTCATCCGTAAGACTTCCCTTCAGAAATAACTACTATTACTGTCATTTTTTCATATATATAATTTATGCAGAAAAAATTATGGTTAGTTTTTACTTGTTTTCAATCTATATAAAAGAAATATGACACATATTTTCTACTCAGAATTTCTCTTCCATCACAAATATGCTAAAAAGATTTATCATTCTTGAGTATGCCTGCTGTTCATTTATTTTTACTTTTGTATATTATTGAATCAGTATACTTTATTTGGTGTACTTTATTTTTTATCTATTTTCAGTCAATGAGAATTTCAATTTTTATAGTTTTCTAGTAATGCAAAGATCACTGCTATAAAAAATCTTATTCATGTTTTCTGTTTTATAGTACATAAAGTTGTTGTTTTATGAGATTCAACTTTATAAAATATTGCCAAATTGTTTTAGAAAAAAAATTATTGAAAACTTTCACTATAAACTTTTAACGATACAAACTGTGTACAGACCCTCAAGCCTGATAAGGTCAGCCCTTTTAGACTGTGCTACTCAAATTTTTTAAACTGGTATCTCTTTTATGTTTTGCTCTTTTTCACTTGATAATGAAATTGAACACCTCTTAATAAGATTTGAATCATAAATATTGTATACTACTAATTCATGGATAGTAACTTTCTTCTATTGGCTCACTAGTTTTTTAGTATTACATATTATATATCGCTCTACAAATTTTTTGTGAATATGTATTATAAATATCTTTTCTTTAATAGTGTCTTTCTCTTTCTTTAGATGTTTTTTAATAAATTGATTTTAAATTTAATGATATGTTTATTATTTTCCTTTTTGAAAATTTTGTATTTAAGTATATTTCCCAAAGTCAGAGTGATACACACTATATTTTTTTCTAAATATTAAAAAAAATTTATTTTCACATTCAAATTATTGTCAGTTAGTGTTTATTTTTCTGTGTAAGATGAGTTAGAAATTTTTTTCAACTCCATTCATTGAATAGTTTCTTATTTTTCTAGTGATTTTCCATTCAACTGGTATTATTTCTCAAAGTTTTAACTAAATGTGAATCTGACTGTAGGCTCTCATTGGGCTGCATGATCAATTTAGTCTATCCTGTCACCAGTACTGCTCCGTCATAGTTATAATATTTTATAGTAACTTATAAGGTAGGCACTTCCTGATTTTTGTTGTGTGTTAGTAGTTCTTTATGGCACTTTACTTCTCCATATATGATTTAGCTTATCCTTACATTTAAGGAAACTGTTTTCATTTCTTTAACAAATCCTTTTCCATTCATTTTTCTGAACAATTTATTTTATCTAAATGTTGTGCTTCAAATTTTATCTTCCACACCTCTTAAATTTTACCTTTTATCTTTCTTTATCTTATTTTCTTCTGAGAGAGTTTCTTAATATGTTCAACTGAACAACTTGATCCTCAGCTAAATTTCATCTACTGTCCCAGTTAATCTTTTTGTTATACTTACATTAGTTATGTATTTATATATAATATATAGTTATATATCATATTAGTTATTATATATATAATATAGTTATATATATTCTATATATCTTAGTTATATATTTACAACTAATATTTTCACCTGGCTATTTATAAATCACTTAAATTTTACCTTTTATCTTTCTTTATCTTATTTTCTTCTGAGAGAGTTTCTTAATATGTTCAACTGAACAACTTGATCCTCAGCTAAATTTCATCTACTGTCCCAGTTAATCTTTTTGTTACACTTACATTAGTTATGTATTTATATATAATATATAGTTATATATCATATATATCATATATAGTTATTATATATATAATATAGTTATATATATATATTCTATATATCTTAGTTATATATTTACAACTAATATTTTCACCTGGCTATTTATAAATCAGTTCATTATTCTCTTTGAAATTTGTATTTGCTAACATAACTCATTTTTAAATTTTTATTCTGAGTATCCTAGTATTTCTGCTTCAGATGTATATAATGTCCAATCTTTTTTCTTTGGAGGGGAACAATTCTCTGTCTTTAGGTTTTCTTTTTATTCCAGGAGTTCTTATTTTCCTTAGTCTATCACGTATTCCTGTAATATGTTTTAAGAGATTGAAAGCTAGAAATTAGTTCAAGTGAGGTCAAAGAGGCCATGGAAATAACTCCATAGGTGGAAAGCTCCAACCTATAAAACCATTATTAATTGCCTATATTTCTTATCATTTTCACAAGATTGGGTTTAGGTAGCAGAGAGTCGGACATGACTGAGTGAGTGAACTGACTGACAGACTGACTATGCATACCAGTGTATAGGAAGTGAAATTTATTTACTTTTAAAAAGATAAGTAATTTAAACTGATCAATCGTATTTGTGAGAAAGCATCAGTTCAGTTCAGTCACTCAGTCGTGTCTGACTCTTTGCAATCCGATAAACCGCAGCACGCGAGGCCTCCCTGTTCATCACCAACTCCCAGAGTCCACCCAAACCCATGTCCATCGATTCA
>SJXQ01007062.1:0-113240 GCA_006408695.1 Aepyceros melampus
AACTCCGGGAGTTGGTGATGGACAGGGAGGCCTGGCGTACTGCGATTGATGGGGTCGCAAAGAGTCGGACACGACTGCGTGACTGAACTGAACTGAACTGAGAGGAAAGGACGTCTACACTGTCTTCCCAAATGTGTGCACCAATTGACAGCTGTCCGTGTTTGTGCCTGATTTTCACAACATATAAGTTTTTTGAAATCATAGCTGTTACTTATAATTCAAATAAATAAGAAAGTTAAATATCTACTATGCATCACACCTTGTTTTATAATCTTTGGATTCATTATTGAAATATCTAGTTCCATTCTGGTGATTCAAAGTTTATACTAATATTCTCATCTTGTTACTGAGGATATGTCTTGTGATGACAGTAACAATCAAGAAATGTTCTGATGTTCCATTTGAAATAGGTTTTTTCCAGACACTTTTCTTTGAAAAAACTAAAAACTTAAAATGCAATAATACATGTTTTATTGCATCTTAAAATTTATATACTTTGTCCAGTAGCTTCATAGTTCTTATTTTTGTCAACCAAATTACACAATGTGCTCTGCTGGAAGAAGAAAAGCTTTTTGTCCAAGATAGTTTCAGCTATTATCATAGCAGGTATAGCACTTATTTTGTTGCTGAAAGAGGAGAGTGAAAAAGTTGGCTTAAAGCTCAACTTTCAGAAAACGAAGATCATGGCATCCGGTCCCATCACTTCATGGGAAATAGATGGGGAAACAGTGGAAACAGTGTCAGACTTTATTTTGGGGGGCTCCAAAATCACTGTGTATGGTGGTTGCAGCCATGAAATTAAAAGACGCTTACTCCTTGGAAGGAAAGTCATAACCAGCCTAGATAGCATATTCAAAAGCAGGGACTTTGCCAACAAGTTGGTCCGTCTAGTCAAGGGTATGGTTTTTCCAGTAGTCATGTATAGATGTGAGAGTTGGACTGTGAAGAAGGTTGAGCGCTGAAGAATTGATGCTTTTGAACTGTGGTGTTGGAGAAGACTCTTGAGAGTACCTTGGACTGCAGGAGGTCCAACCAGTCCATCCTAAAGGAGACAAATCCTGGGTGTTCATTATAAGGACTGATGCTAAAACTGAAACTCCAATACTTTGGCCACCTCATGCGAAGAGTTGCCTCATTGGAAAAGACTCTGAGGCTGGGAGGGATTGGAAGCAGGAGGAGAAGGGGATGACAGAGGATGAGATGGCGAGATGGCATCACTGACTCGATGGACGTGAGTTTGAGTGAACTCTGGGAGTTGGTGATGGACAGGGAGGCCTGGTGTGCTGTGATTCATGGGGTCACAAAGAGTCACACACGACTGAGCGACTGAACTGACTGAACCTACAGGTGAATAATAAAATAGGCTATGAAGAATAGCATTTAAACATTCTCAAAATTAATTCAACGTAAGTGAAAAAGTTTGCTTTCAGACCACAATTCCCGAAAGGATTGAAGATTTTGGTTTACTAACGACTGAACTGACTGAACCTACAGGTGAATAATAAAATAGGCTATGAAGAATAGCATTTAAACATTCTCAAAATTAATTCAACGTAAGTGAAAAAGTTTGCTTTCAGACCACAATTCCCGAAAGGATTGAAGATTTTGGTTTACTAGAAGTACAACGTCAGAACACCAAACTATTTTTCAGGGATGTTATCATTTAAAAATTTAACAGTTTAAAGTAATTTGTCTCAGAGCTAAAGAAGTGAGTCAGGAAAAAAAATTGTAGAATCTCATGTTTTTCCTCCAATTGAACTGTTTTCATTAAGCTCAAATTCATGCAAAGAGAGTGTTCCAGAATTCAATTGATAATACTGAATTTTATTATTTGATGAACTTCTCTGATGGTCCAGTGATCGGGAGGCTACCAACCAGTAAGGGACATCAATGGGTTCAGTCCCTGGTCCAGGAAGAGTCCATGCAATAGGGCAATGGGGCCTGTATCCACAACTACTGCACCTGTACTCAAGAGCCAGTAAGCCGCCCTTACTGAATTCTGCTTGCCTTAGAGCCAGTGCTCTGCAGCAAGGGGTGGGGGTCGTCATCTCAATGAGAGACCCAGAACCACAACTAGCAGTGCGGGGACCCTGTGTGCAGCAGCCAGGACCCAGCACAGTCAAAACTAAATAAATAAATACTGGATTTTATTATTTGAAATAGAGCAAGCAGGGTTTAGTCTGTTTTAGTTCTTTGTTTTTGATGATTATGTCAATACAAAATTATCATTCACGGTGGAATTACTATTTAAGTGACACTTGAAATAAAATGGGAGTCTGGCATTTTCAGCAACACTCTTAATGGAGACCCATTGAGCTTCTCAACACATTTTCTGATCTCTTACTATTTCAAGTTTTGGTTCTTACCCCTGTAGATCAGCATTCATAATTTGTCCACAGGAACCAAACAAGCCCAGAGTGCTGAGGTTACTTTCATTCTCTCATGCTTCTCAGACTATCCTCAGCTCCAGCTGCCCCTGTTCCTGGTCTTCCGACCATCTACACAGTCACTGTCCTGGGGAACTTGGGCATGATCCTGATCATCAAGTCGAGTTCCAGGCTCCCACATGCCGATGTACTTCTTTCTCAGTCACTTGTCCTTTGTTGATTTCTGTTAGTCAACAGTAGTTACACCTAAGCTACTAGAAACCTTGACTGTAGAAGTCAGAATAATCTCTATAGGATGCCTCATGCAATTCTTCTTTGCCTGCATATTTGTGGTGACAGAGACATTCCTCTTGGCAGTAATGGCATATGACTGATTTGTAGCCATTTGCAACCCTCTTCTCTATGCAATTTTCATGTCCCAGAAGCTTTGTTCCTTGTTGGTGTCTGCATCATACTCTTGGAGTATGGCCTGTTCGTTAATATGCACATACTTTTTGTCAACGTTATCCTTTTGTGGGACTAAGTTCATAAATAACTTTGTCTGTGAGCATGCTGCCATAGGGGCTGTTTCCTGCTCTGACCTCTACATCAGCCAGGAGATCATTTTAGTCTCTGCCACATTCAATGAAGTAAGCAGCCTAATGATTATTCTCACCTCCTATATTTGCGTTTTTGTCACTGTCTTAAGGACGCCTTCAACTGAGGGGCGCCACAAAGTCTTCACCTGTGCCTCCCACCTGACTGCCATTACCATCTTCCATGGGATAATCCTTTTCCTTTACTGTGTTCCTAATTCCAGAAGTTCATGGCTCATGGTCAAGGTGGCTTCTGTCTTTTACAGAGTAATCATCCCCATAATGAACCCACTGATCTACAGCCTCAGGAACAAAGATGTGAAAGAGTCAGTGAAGAAAATAGTGAATATTAAATTGTTCTATGATAAAATGTAAAGCTAGAAAGATTTTTTTGAGAGTAAGAGGGTCTCAATAGCAAATTGAATTGTGAACCTAGTTTAACCTTGCAAATGATAGCCCAATTTCTTTTTTTTAAATTAATTTTTATTTTTTTAGTTTGTTTTGCTTTACAATACAGTATTTGTTTTGCTACACATCGACATGGATCAGCCACGAGTGTACATGAACTCCCAATCCCGACCCCCACCTCCCCCCTCCCTGATTTTTGGATTAAAGTTGATTGGATCCATCTATTCATTCAACAGATATTTACCACTTTGCGCTTCCACTTTGTGCTACCTAAGGAACTAGGTGATGGGAAGAGAAAGGCAAGCAAGCATAACTGATCCTGCCCTCAGGCACGGACTTCCTAGTGAACACCAGTCAACAGAGAATTCCAAGAGGACTAAGGACCAGCACAGAAGATGAGTACCAGGAACCAAGAGGGCATGTCACCAGACAGTCTTGGGGTGTCAGGAAAACTTTACAGGGGAAACAACATCAAACTAAAACATCAAGGATGACAAGAATTTACCCAAGTAGACAACAGAGGGAAGAATGTTCTAATCAGAACTAGACATAGTTTCAAAATTCCAGAGATGAGAGATATGCTTCAGAAATTACAAGTATGTAACAACTGGGATGGGGGCAGTGGGAGGTGTGGATGGTGCTCATGTTTTAAAGGAGGTGAGCAAGAGAGAAGTTGTACTTCTCATAAGTCATACTAAATATTTTGAATTTCATCCCTAGGGCACNTGGGGGGGGAGGGGGGAGGTGGAGGTCGGGATTGGGAGTTCATGTACACTCGTGGCTGATTCATGTCAATGTATAGCAAAATGAATACAGTATTGTAAACAAAACAAACTAAAAAATAAAAATTAATTAAAAATCAAAAAAAAGAGAAAATTATTCCTCAATATTGGCATATAAAAGATGACCAATAAACCTGAGAATGGATGGACAAATTAATAAGGCTTATTAGAATGTATTTGTGGTAAACTCTGAAATGTAATTTTAGAAATTGGAGTCACAGTTTTTAAAAATACATGGAACAGCTTTACATTCTTGGAAAAAGACAAGTTAAAGTGTTCCTATGTATAATAAATACATGCATGCTTTCTTTTCCATGCCTTCAGTTCAGTTCAGTCGCTCAGTCGTGTCTGACTCTTTGCGACCTTGAGGTTTAAATGCGACCTTGAGGTTTAAATTATTTATGAATGAAAATAAATGTACATTTTTATTTTTAAAATGTCTATCATGAACCTATATTCTTTTTTATCATTTTAATGAATTATTTCATTGCCTTTTTATGTAAAATTCAGGAGTAATATAAATATGAACACATCAGAATTTCTTATTATACAATTGAAAGCTCTAGTCTAGAAGGCAATTGTAACTTGATGTCCACTCCACTCCAATGTAAGCTCCACCTTTCATATACACAGTAAAATGTAACTTCTATGAAGACAGGAATTTCTCTTCTTTGATCTAGTATCCATAGCACTCAGAATAACTTTTAAAACACAACAGTAGATAAGAAACTGATACACTAATAAACTTAAAATATGAAAAGATTGAAAAATAAGCATAGACCGTAATATGTCATCAGATGTCCAACCATCTGACAGCATACTAACCTTGTTTTCTGATGGGGAATCAGCGTTATACATGTATAACGCTCAGTCATGTCTGAATCTTTGTGACCCCATGATATGCAGCATGCCAGACTTCCATGTCCATCACCAGTGATGCCATCCAACCATCTCATTTTGTCATCCCTTTCCCCTCCTGCCTTCAATATTTCCCAGCATCAGGTCTTTTCTAAAGAGTCAGTTCTTCACATCAGGTGGTCAGTGTACTGGAGCTTCTGTTTCAATAACAGTTATTCCAATGAATATTCAAGAATTATTTCATTTAGATTTGACTGGTTGGATCTCCTTGCAGTCCAAGGGACTCTCAAGAGTCTTCTCCAACACCACAGTTCAAAAGCACCATTTCTCTGGCATTCATCTTTCTTTATGGTCCAACTCTCACATCCATACATGACTACTGGAAAAACTATAGCTTTGACCAGACAGACCTTTGTTGGCAAGTAATGTCTCTGTTTTTTAATATGCTATGTAGGTTGGTTGTAACTTTTCTTCAAAGGAATAAGCATCTTTTAATGTCATGGTTGCAGTCACCATATGCAGCATTTTTGAAACCCAAGAAAAGGAAGTCCATTATTGTTTCCCCATCTATGTGCCATGAAGTGATAGGACTGGAGGTATTCTTCATTTTTTGAATGTTGAGTTTTAAGCCAGTTTTTTTCACTCTCCCCTTTCACTTTCATCAAGAGTCACTTTAGTTACTCTGAGTGTTCTTCCATAAGGGTGGTGTCATATCTGAGATTATTGATATTTCTCCAGCAATCTTTATTCCAGCTTGTGCTTCATTCAGCTCGGCATTTCACATGATGTACTCTGCATAAAAGTTAAACAAGCAAGGTGACAATATACAGCCTTTATGTATTCCTTTCTCAATTTTGAATCAGTCTGTTGTTCCATGTCTAGTTCTAACTGTTGCTTCTTTAACTGCACAGAGATTTCTCAAGAGGCAGGTCAGGTGGTCTGGTATTCCCATCTCTTTCAGAATTTTCCACAGTTTGTTGTGATCAACACAGTCCAAGGCTTTCGTGTAGTCAATAAAGCAGAAGCAGATGCTTTTCTGGAACTCTCCTGCTTTTTCCATGACTCAGCAGGTGTTGGCAATTTGATCTCTGGTCCCTCTGCCTCTTCTAAATCCAGCTTGAACATCTGGAAGTTCTCGGTTCACAGGCTATTGAAGCCTAGCTTGAGAATTTTCAGCATTACATTGTTAGCATATGAGAAGAGTGCAATCGTGCGGTAGTTTGAACATTCTTTAGCATTCTTTCTTTTGGATTGGAATTAAAAGTGACCTTTTCCAGTCTTGTGGCCACTGCAGAGTTTTCCAAATTTTCTGGTATATTGAGCACAGTACTTTCATAGCATCATTGTTTAGGATTTGAAATAGCAGAGCTGGAATTCCATCACCTCCACTAGCTTTGTTTGTAGTGATGCTTCTTAAGGCCCACTTGACTTTGCACTCCAGGATGTCTGACTCTAGGTGAGTGATCAGACCATGGTTGTTATCTGGGTCATTCTTGCCAACTCTTCTTAATATCTTCTGCTTCTGTTATGTCCATGCTGTTTCTGTAATTTACTGTGCCTGCCTTTGAATGAAATGTTCCTTTGGTATCTCTAATTTTTTAATGAGATCTCTAGTCTTTCCCATTGTATTGTTTTCCTCTATTTCTTTGCATTGACCACTTAGGAAGCCTTTCTTATCTCTCCCTACTATTCTTTGGAACTGTGCATTCAGATGGGTATATCTTTCCTTTTGTCCTTTGCCTTAGCTTCTCTTCTTTTCTCAGCTATTTGTAAAGCCTCCTCAGACAACCATTCTGCCTTTTGCATTTCTTTTTCTTGGGGATGGTTTTAATCGCCACCTCCTTTACAATGTCAGGAACCTGTGTACATAGTTCTTCAGGCACTCTATCAGATCTAGTCCCTTGAATTTATTTGTTACTTCCACTATAATCATAAGGGATTTGATTTAGGTCATACCTGAATGGTCTAGTGGTTTTCCCCTCTTTCTTCAATTTAAGTCTGAATTTGGCAATAAGGAGTTCATGATCTGAGCCACAGTCAGCTCCTGATCTTATTTTTGCTGACTGTATAGAGCCCCTCTATCTTGGCTGCAAAGAATATAATCAATCTGATTTCAGTATTGACCATCTCTCGATGTCCATGTGTAGAGTCATCTCTTGTGTTGTTGGAAAAGGGTGTTTGCTATGACAGTGCATTCTCTTAGCAAAATTCTGTTAACCTTTGCCCTGTTTCACTTTCTACTCCAAGGCCAACCTTGCCTGTTACTCTAGCTATCTCTTGACTTCCTACTTTTGCATTCCAATCCCCTATGATGAAAGGACATCTTTTTTTTGGTGTTAGTTTTAGAAGGTCTTGTAGGTCATCGTCATCATTGAACCATTCAGCTTTTTCGGCATTAGTGGCTGGGGCACACACGTGGATTACTGATACTGAATGGTTTGCCTTGGAAAAGAAGAGAGATCATCCTGTCATTTCTGAGATTGCACTCAAGTACTGCAGTTCGGACTCTCTTTTTGACTATGCGGGCTACTCCATTTCCTCTAAGGGATTCTGCCCATGGTAGTAGATAGTCATCTGAATTAAATTCACCCATTACCATCCATTTTAGTTAACTGATTCCTAAAATGTCAATGCTCACTCTTGGCATCTCCTGTTTGACCACTTCCAATTTATCTTGATTCATGGACCTAATATCCCAGGTTCCTGTGCAATATTGTTCTTTACAGCATCAGCCTTTACTTTCATCACCAGTCTTATCCACCGGTTATTGTTTTCGCCCTGGCTCCATCTCTTCATTCTTTCTAGAGCTATTTCTCTACTCTTCTGCAGTAGCATGTTGGGCACCTACTGACCTGGGGAGTTTATCTTTCAGTATTATATCTTTCTGCCTTTTCATACTGTTCATGGGATTCTCCAGGCAAGAGAACTGGTTTGCCATTCCCTTCTCCAGTGGATCACATTTTGTCCTAACTCTCCACCATGACCTGTCCATCTTGGGTGGCCCTACACAGCATGGTCATAGTTTCACTGAGTTAGACAAGGCTGTGATTCATGTGATCAGATTGGTTAGTTTTCTGTTATTGTGGTTTTCATTCTTTCTGCCTTCTGATGGATAAGTATAAGAGGCTTGGAAGCTTCCTGATGGAAGGAACTGGCTATGGAGGAATCTGGGTTTTGTTCTGGTGGGTGGGACACACTCAGTAAATCTTAACCCAGTTTTTTTGTTAATGGGCAGGGCTGTTTCCCCTCCGTTGTTTGGCATGAGGCCAAACTATGGTAGGGATAATGACAGTACTTGTGACCTCCTTCGAAAGGACTTATGCCAGCCACCTTTGTATTCAGTGCCCCTGACTCTGCGGCAAGCCATTTTCAACCCACAGCTCTGCTGGAGATTCCTGGACACTCACAGGAAGTCTGGGTCAGGCTCTTACAGGGTCACTGCTCCTTTCTCCTGTGTCCTCGTGCACAGAAGGGTTTTTTTGTGTCCTCCAAGAGCCTGTTTCTCCAGTCGTGTGCAAGTTCTATAATCAAATCCCACTGGCCTCCAAAGTCAAATTCCCTGGGGTTTCTCAGTCCCTTTGCTGGATCCCAGATTGGGTCCGAGAACTTCTTTGCTATAATAGTTCTCCAGTTTGTGGGTTGTCTGCTCAGTGGCTCAATGGTGGGCCTAATGGTGATCTCCTCCAAGAGGAGTTATGACACACACCATGCTTCCCAGGTCTGCTGCAGCCAGAGCCCTCGTCCCATCCCCACGGCAGGCCACTGCTGACCCATGCGTCTGCAGGAGACACTCACTTAGAGGTAGGTCTGGCTCAGTCTCTATGGAGTCTCTGGGTCCTGGTGTACAAAAGGTTTTGTTTGTGCCCTCCGAGCATCTCCAGCAGATATGAGGTTTGATTCTAAATGCAATTTCGCACCTCCTACCATACTGTTTGGCTTCTCCTTTGCCCTTGGACGTGGGATATCTTTTTCCGGTGGGATTCAACATTCTCCTCTTGATGGTTGTTTAGCAGAGAGTTGCAATTTTGAAGTTCTCGCAGGAGAAGATGAGCACTTGTCCTTCTACTCCGCCATCTCTGACAATACCAGTGTTGTCCACGGTCAGCCTAAATGGTGAGTCAGAAAAGGAAGTCAGAAAATCCTTAGTAGAGATGAACTTGTAATCATTTTATTCATTTAAAAGCACAGAAAAAAAGTAAATGGCCACATAAACTTGGGGTACTAAATAGTGTAGAGGAAGGAGGGAAGATACTGGAAAGTTAAGACAATAAAAGTATATGAGAAATTTATTAGTCCTGAGTTTAATGCAATTCCAGTTCAGTGCTGTACTTTCATGTTTAGGCCTTCCTGGTTTGTTATTAGAGTTTATATGATGAGATAGAGTCATTATTCTTTTCTGTACTTATGAAAATACTGTAACATTCTATTTGGCATGTCCAAAAGTTTGCCGATAGATCTAGTTTATCAGTTCTCTCCAACAGAAATTTTTTGCAAGACGGAATTGTTCTACACTGTCTAATATGTTACTACTAACAACATGAGGCTACCGAGCACTTCAAATGTAGTCAAGGAAACCAAACTCTTGATTTTATTTTCATTAATTTAAATGTAAATAACCACAGCTAAAGCTACCAAATTGGACAGAGGAAGTTTAGATGATTAAGATAAGGCAAATCTATTTTATTTTTATAATACAATACAATATTATCATAAGGCAGAGTCTGAAACATTTCTTCCAACCAGCGTATCACTGTGAGTTTAAGTTCTGGAATGACTATAAACCCCAAAATGAAAAGAATGTAACAAGAAAACAGGAATATAGAACCAGTTGGGAGCACAGAGCAAAGTGACAGAGGTAGATGGTGAGTATTATGTCTGAATGATACAGACAGAGAATCGTTATTTTCATAAGAAAATACTGAGTTTATACATAATTGTGGCTATTAAGTATATCAAAATAATGATTCTCTCACAAAAAATAAATTTTTGAACAAATTTTCACACTAATTTTAGTCTTTGCTTTCCAAAAACTTTTTTTTATTGGGAAACTATATTTCTGGTCTAATGATATTTTGCTTCTAAATATAATTTTGAGCTTGATTATTAATTGGTATGATTTTTTGGTTCTCTTAGATTTTTAAAATTCAATTTGATTGCATTACTCTGATTTTGATGAACACATGTTCAGTTCAAAGGCCCCTCTTAGTTTAAAAGATAATGAGAAATATTATAAAAGCTGTATCAATAATGTTTAAATATGAAACATATGTTTCTATTATAGTCTATCTAGATAATTGGCTTTAGACTAAGAACAAGTTATTTTTCATACATGTGTGTCTCATTTTTTCCCTTAAAGCATTTTAGCACAGACTTTGCTATAGTATCACATAATTGTACTATCTCTTCTCCTTCATTATTTACATGCATAACCACTGTTATAAGTTAGTTATTATAGAAAATTCTATAACAGAATATTTGGACCACATGCTAAATAAAATACTCCAAATTAGTGAACATATATTTACAATGCATATTTACTCTGAAAACCTAAGACTGTGAAATGGATGCTTAAAATCTAATTGATGCCACCTTATATTTACCAGCAAAGTCTTTCTTATGACTAAAGTGACATACAAAAATCTTTGACCTCAATGAAGATACTACCCCTTATGGTGACACTGCACATTCCCCACATTATTTTAAAATATTTTAACATTCAACTGCTGAGGCTGACAATTATCAATCTGATTGTAAATGAGAAGTATTTTTTTAAAGCATCATTTATTTTTGGTATAATATAGACAGCAATGAATCAATGCCAATAAAATCTTCTGAACTCGAGATATTTCTTTTTTTTTTTTTAATTCTCAAAATCTTGATTTTTATTTAATTCCAAACAAGCCAGCTCCCCATGAATATGTCACTTGTCCTGTCATGCTCACTAGTATAACCCCAGGACCTTATGCATTGGCTCTTGGACAGTAGGCTTTGATAATCTTTGAGGAATGAAAAAACTTATGTTGGTAGAATGTTTGGTTCATTGTTTACAAAGCTGTTAAATTCATACATTTTTAGTAATTAGACTTTTCATGATATCAATAATTAATACATATAACCATATTACAGATTACTACAAGAATTAAAAGTGGCATATGTATCTCAGTTATTCTGAAATACACTTGAATAACTATGACAATGCTATGATTCTAGATCCATAATGGATATTTTACTACTATTATGCCTTAAATAAATTGATAATAACTGCACATGGAAGAAAGTAAAGAGGATACAGATTTAAGAGAGCAGTATGTTTAAATTTTATGCCAGTTTTCTGTCTTTCTATAAGACATCTATTTTTTGCTGCTTCTCTTTTTTTTCTTTAATTAATTTTTATTTTTTAGTTTGTTTTGCTTTACAATACTGTATTCGTTTTGCTACACATCGACATGAATCAGCCACAAGTGTACATCAACTCCCAATCCCGACCCCCACCTCCCCCCTCCCGCCCCACACCCTCTCTCTGGATTATCCCCGTGCATCAGTCCCAAGCATCCTGCATCCTGCATCAAACCTGGCCTGGCGATTCGTTTCACTTATGATATCACACGTTACACTGCCACTCTGCCAACCCATCCCACCCTCTCCGTCTCCCACATAGTCCAAAAGGCTGTTCTATACATCTGTGTCTCTTTTGCTGTCTTGGGTAGACGTTTATCATTACCATCATTCTAAATTCCATATGTATGTGTAAGTATATTGTATTGGTGTTTTTCTTTCTGACTTAACTCTCTCAAAAGGGAAAAGAAGAACATCCCCTTATAAATTCTGAAATCTTAGTACTAGGATAGAATGCATTGAAATAAAGAATACCTGAGCATTCCTTAAAGGCATAATATATGGACTGTTTGCCATTTTCATATACTGTACTTCTTACAACTTGAATCACAGGGATTAGTTTCAGGATGAGCAGACTCAGGAGGGAATAATTCCATCCTGCTTAATTCGACCTATTAGTTAAGAATTGTTCTTTATGTCTGACATATTCCAGTGTCCCTCTTCCCCAAACCAGAAGGCTATACCTAAGATATTATGATGTTCGTGGGGGAGGTGAGGGGGGGGGGTGGGGAAGAGAAATTAGGGAACCACATTTTGAAAATGTGTTTAGATCACTGTCTTTGGTATTTCTAAGAAAAAAATCATGTTGCTGTGGTTTCAAAAGCTCTTTGAAACAAATACATTTCAGAAGTCATGATGGGAACACATCGTTACACAACACTGTTTTCTTCTTTTTTCTTTCCCCAGTTAATTTTTACTTTCTTCACTGGCAGAAAAGCAATATGTAACAGCTGTATGATTTATGCAATAATTGATGCAAAATTATATTGAATCCCCTGGCCATTCACTGTATCTTTTGACAATTAATATCAGTAAATGCAGCATGACTTGGTTTCTCAGACATGCAAGTAAGGCCACTTTCAGTGTGTTGGAACACCAAGCGAGACCACAGACTGATGTTTCTGTGTTGCCTGTTCAGTTTGGAAAGCAGGGAAATGGACTGTTTCTCTTTAATCACTAGTACAATGCAATTTTACTGATCTGTTGACTATGGACAAGTACCAAACATTTTGCCTGATTCTCATCTGGAATTAGAAGTTCCTTTAGGTTAGAGGACAGGTTGGGAATTCTTGGGGCAGGAAGCAGGTATAGTTCAGTGATTGCTCCTTGTGGCACATAACAAATGATGGCCAATGCTTCCTTGATTCTGAACTTGTAAAATCTCCTCTTAGTATTAGCAATCAGACTCTTTTCACCCCAACTATAAATTCAATATTCTTGAAAGCTCTTTATGCTAAATTTACTCTCTTCAAAAACAAACAAAAAAAATCTGAAAAAAAGTAAACATTTGTCAGACTTTAAGAATCATTCATCTCTTAAAAAGTCAAATGTAAAAGAATGTTTTATCATGTTTCATCAATGGCTCTAGGAAGTCTTCACAGGTACCCTTCCCATCAAAAAGCAATCCTGTACCCTGCATACAAATTTATGGTGAAACCCACAGTCTGTAAGGCTTTCAGGGGCAGTCTCTCTACAGCTAGGTAAACTTTGAGGTCCTTGTGAGCCTAGAGGAACTGTCAATACCACTGTCATCAGCACCATTACTGCTAGCACCATGCCAGCAAATCCAGAAGTTACTACACAAATCAAGTCAAGTGAGGCTTCATGATTCGAGACAAACTATTACAGACAATATACTACCACTTATTGGCGTGTCCCCTCACTCTTTTGTGGAGAACTCAGTGCTGGCTATATATTTTTTTTTTCTAAAGGACGATTTTTAAAAGCTTTAAAGTACAATGCTTTATAATGATTACTCTATTAAAAAAAATGTAATCACTCTTCCTTTTAAAGCAGTGAATACTCTACAACAGAGGTTACAAAAGATGTTTTGTAGTACTAAAAATTTAAATAAATTCCTTGGTGAGGCTCAGAATTGATAATGGGAGGAGAAAGATAAAAGATAGCAATAAATATTTAAAAACAGAAGTAGAATAAATGAATAGTTTTTATCACCATATCTTCAGATTCCCTACTTTTAAGACTTGAGTACTCCACTAACACTACAGACATTTTGCAAGTGTCAGTGTTCAAAATAAAATATGAAATTAAACACTTCTTAATATGAAGACGATTACATAATTGTTTCAATGCAACAGAGAAACAATACTTAGAGGAGTACAGTCTACTCTTGAATCACAAACAGTACTATTATGTATTCTGCTTTAAGGATACTCAATATATTAAACATCTGGATTCAGAAGAAAATGTCAAAGAAAATTAGAGGTAAGAGGAACTTCAAAGATCATTGACTACAAGCTGCTACTACTATGACAAAGAAATGGAAATCAATGAAACCTGAACACTGTTTGTTTCAGCATTCTTGATTCGACCGAGTTGTAGAAGCTATTAGCCATCAGAAAGGAATTTAGATGAGGCATGAATCAAGTTTACTTTTTTCAAAAGGCATGTTGTATTTGAAATATTTGGGAATTATCCTAATTTTCTTCTGGAGATTAAATGAAAGTTTTGGTCAAATAATGGGCAACAAAGTAATTAATTTTCTCATTTAATTGACCAAATGATTTATTAGAGGTTACCTTTAAATGTTAGTTTGTCAAGTGAGAATATACTTAAAAGTTACAAGATTATTTGTCCATAACCTCTTAGGAATGCATTTGTAATATGAAATGAGGTATGTCTCTGGAACCTCATAAGGCAGTGATCAACATCCTAACAATACCCTCGGTAAATACAATAAAGAACTTAGAATATTTCTGATATTCCAAAACCCATGTCTATTGTAATCCAAATGCAATTCAGAGAAGCAAGTTGCTGAGTTAGCAAAGGAAAATGCTGAGATAGGAGAACCAAACAGCATATGGTTTTTGTCTGATTGAATATTATTTGTACCATAAATTCTTAACCTGTAAACCATGGACAGGATTAACAGGAATATGCACTCACTGTGTGTATAATAGTGTTGATTTTAGAAGTTGTCTGCAATGAGTCACAAATGTGAATTACATAGGTAATTTTAATTTATAGTATCCACTTTAGGTGAAAGCAATTTTAATATAGGCTACTTAGTACAATACATCCAAAATATTGTTAGTTCAAACTGTAATCAATATAAAAATGATTGATGAGAAGTTTTACATTTTTTTATATTAAATTTTTGAAACCTAGTATGTGATACCTGCAATGCATTTCAACTTGGACTTGCCACACTGCAAGTGCTTAATAGCCACGTGTGACTAGTGGTTTCCATAAGGGCAATGAAGATCTAGAGATATACAACAGGTATCACGAATACTATTTCTTTTGTTGATCAACTGATAAATATTTAGTGCCACTGAGTTTGAAATGATCCTCTTCGATAATTACTCCTATTTCTGTGCTTCAAACTAAGGGCCTACAGGAAATATTTAATGGTCAAAAGATCTGGAAATTATCATCCTCTGAAAAGTGCCATTCTGAGAGGAAAGGATGCTGAAATGGACTACTGGATCTCCCACAGTGAAAAGGAAATAGGCAGAGATTATGAAAATCTGCACTGTTGAAATGGTTCTTAATTTCACAGAAAAATCATCACATGACAAAATGTCTAAGTGGAGTTGAGTATCTTTTGTATACCTGTAAAAGGCAACATTCAGTAAACTGGTGCAGCCTCTATGGAAAAATTATGGAGGTTACTTATAAAACTAAAAAATGCAGTTGCCATATAATCCAGCAACCCCACTCCTGGACATATATCCAGAGAAAATTATAATTTGGAAGGGTACATGCACTCGAGGGTTTACAGCAGCATTATTTACAACAGCTAAGACATGGAAGCAACCTAAAATGTCCATTAACAAATGCATGGATAAAAAGATGTAGTACATATATATACAACAGAATACTATTCAGCCATAAAAAAGAATAAAATAATGCCATTTGCAGCAACATGAATGAACCTAGAGATTATTATACCAAGTGAAGTCAGAAAGAGAAAGACAAAAACCATACGTTATCACTTACATACAGAATCTAAAATATGACACAAATGAACTTATCTATGAATAGAAACAGACTCACAGATATAAGGAAGAGATTGTGGTTGCCAAGGGGGAGGGAGAATGGGAGACAGAATGGATTGGAATTTTGTGATCAGCAGATGTAAACTATTATAGAGAGAATGAATCAACGACACAATCCTTCTGTATAGCACACAGAACTCTATTTAATATCCTGCAATAAGCCGTAATAGAAAACAATATGAGAAAGAATAAATAATACATATAACCAAATCATTTTGCTGTATACCAGAAATTAACACAGTATTGTAAACCAACTATACTTCAATAAAACATATTTTTTTAAAAATTACATTCAAGAGCTTGTGGAATCTTAGCAATTAAGAATTGCTCTTGAAATAGCAGATACTATGATTAAATTTTGCTTAAATGCAACTATACTGATAAATATGCAAAAACTATGTACATGATAAAAGTGATAAATAATCTAATTTTTTTCTGAGTTTGTCATACTGTTATAATCAACCCTACCAAAAGTTAACCCTTTTCAATACTTATCTGATCTCTTTATTTCATGCAGCCATGGTTATGGAAGCGCTACAGAATCTTGAGGATGGTATCTTTCCTCTTTCTCTATCAGTTCAGTTCAGTCGCTCAGTTGTGTCCGACTCTTTGAGATCCCATGAACCACAGCACGCCAGGCCTCCCTGTTCACCACCAACTCCTAGAGTTTACCCAAACTCATGTCTATTGAGTCTGGTGATGCCACCCAACCATCTCACCCTCGGTCATCCCCTTCTCCTCCTGCCCTCAACCTTTCCCAGCATCAGGGTCTTTTCAAATAAGTCAGCTCTTCACATCAGGTGGCCAAAATATTGGAGTTTCAGCTTCAGCATCAGTCCTTCCAATGAACACTCAGGACTGATCTCCTTTTGAATGGACTGGTTGGATCTCCTTGCAGTCTAAGGGACTCTCAAAAGAGTCTTCTCTAACACTGCAGTACAGAAGCATCAATTCTTTGGCGCTCAGCGTTCTTTATAGTCCAACTCTCACATCCATACATGACTATGGAAAAACCATAGCCTTGACTAGATGGACCTTTGCTGACAAAGTAATGTCTCTGCGTTTTAATATGGCAATCTTTCTTTACAGCACTCATATAACTAAAAAGGACATTTGAGGTATATTAATTCTCCATGGGTGATAATAATCTGCTTTTTGTACTGCCATGTACAAGGGTGTACAGTGTGACAGTAAAGACAAGAGTGCTTATTTCCTTCACCTCAGTTTAGGAAGAGACAAAAAGATGTACTAGTATTTCCTGGACATTAAAAGTCTGAGAGATTTCTTCCCTTATCTTGTAAGAAATCAACAGTAAACTGGTTTTATATCTTGAAAGCTGTGACAGGAAAAGTCACATGTGGGTAGAAGTATTGCCAGTTAAGACAACAGTGCAACATGTTTGGTTGGCAAAAGGAGAAATCATTTTTTCATCTGATTCTGGGGATTTTTTTTTTAATTTAAGCTCTCATTGGTGATTGCACATCCATGATCCATCTGATGGGTAGTGAAACTTTCAAGGGTGCAGATGAGTTGGTCCAAAGGGAGCCACAAGATAGTGTAGATACTGCAGAAAAGCCTCTGGAAGATAGGAAAAGTGAGCAAAGAACAGCATGGCTTCTCCCTTCTACTCTCTGTTTTACCCTCAGTGTTTCTGGCCACTCCTATATGTTGACACATGTATTAATATAAATGTAGTAGGAGCTGAAAAGTTATTCAGGAAATCTGATCAATGTGAAAAAGCCAAACTAAATAATTCAGACACAAGAATTTTTCTTTTTCCTCTTGAGAAGGTTTTTATTCCTAAAATATTTCGATCATTTCCTTTACTCTCTGTTAAGATACTGACACGTTTCTCAGGTTTGCCAAAAGTAAGAATGAATCAGCTTTTATTACATAGATAGTATGCATGAGAGGCTCTGAGATATCCTAAAGTATTAATGTCATAGTGTCAGCTCAATTCATCACACATTGATTTTTAAGCTAAAATATATTATTTATACTGTGATTGCTGCTTGCTATTTTCCTAAGTGATCAAAATGATCACTTTGTATTTTCTCATTCCAGTCTGCAGTCTCTGGAGGAGTGTAACTATTTATTATTGCCCTTATTTTTTATATTAAAAAAACTAAAATGAAGAAAATTTAAACTTGATCACAGTGATTTAGTAATTCACTGATATAAGCCATATGGTATATTTTTTCCTGTTTCAGTATGCTTTTTAAATAAGTTATTTTTCATACATAATTTTTAAAAAGTATTATTTATTCCTACTCATAGTTTCATATATATGCACAATTACATACACTGCTTACATATTGCTCACAATTTCTTACATATAGAATTGCCCTCCATTAATAAAATTTCCAAGTGAATAAAGCATGAATCAGCAATGTAACTGATCTTCTGTTTCATTATTGGCCTAAAGCACAAACCTCTGACTAAAGAAAAAAATATATTCCCTTAGATATAAAACACTGCTGTTCCTAAGACTTTGTCCTTCCACTATGGAGATGTTAAGTAACAAACAAAATAATCAAACAAAAAATAATCAAGTAATACTTATTTAAACCCATCAAACTTGAAAGGGCGTATGTTTAGAATGATTTACTAACCACTTCAAAAAAGCAGAATGCTAGACAATATAATATTTCTTTACCCATTTTTCAATAGATATTCATTTGATATCAGTATGAAGCAGTCACTAATGTGAAAGTTTCATATAAATATAGGTAAGGAATGGTTTCTGCCTTTAAAGAAGTCAAAATCCGGTAACAAACTCTCGCAAAAATGTCCATAAGCAATGACAAAATATTGTATACACACTCACAGAAAAAATCATCATGAGAGGTCTTATTTAAGAGACGAATGTGAAGGGATGCAGTTGGAAAAGGTTTTACAAATGAGGATGTACTTGAGTTTTAAAAGTTGAAAAGGTGACCACCATGAGAACTTTATAAGAGAATTTTATAGTCTAACCAGGAATAAAGCACAAAGCACAGAAGTAGGAAACAGAAGGAAGTGCTCAGGATGGCTGAAGCATATGGAGGAGCAGTGATGAATAATGAGGGGAGAGGGCTCTCATCAGGGGGGAATCTCATAGGCTACTTCCTGAATAAAGACATTGATTACCATACTATGGAGTAGCTCTCCTGTGCTAGCCTGGAAAAGCTGTCTGCTCTCTAGGATACTGAGTTCATAAGACCTGGGAAATAATACGTTCTCAGATCATAGATCCTGGACCCCCCAAAATTTTAATTCACACATTTAGGGCTTAAGAAATGAGACAGTGGCTGACAGCTTTCTTCTTCAGTCCAGACCCTTCTAGGACCCCCCTGGGTTTATCTGGGTCTACTCAGAGTATCTGCAGATACCTTTCTCTGGGATTTTAGAATTTTTCCTAAACTTAGATTGAACAATCCACAAGAGTTGATATATGTTGCTCAGTCCTGACCAAATCTGTCACAATCCTAAATATTTCAGACTGTTCAGAAAGCTGGATAATGTGTGTGAAACTGGAACACAACTGCTGGATGAATAAGGTACTATGTCCCCCCTTATTATAGTTAGGGATTCAAATGGTTTCAGTTTAATTTCATGTAACTGTGTTTGAGCCACTGCTGCTGCTGCTGCTGCTGCTGTTGCTAAGTTGCTTCAGTCGTGTCCAACACTGTGCGACCCCATAGACAGCAGTTCACCAGGCTCTGCTGTCCCTGGGATTCTCCAGGCAAGAACACTGGAGTGGGTTGCCATTTCCTTCTCCAGTGCATGAAAGTGAAAAGTGAAAGTGAAGTCGCTCAGTCGTTTCTGACTCTTAGCGACCCCATGGACTGCAGCCTACCAGGCTCCTCCGTCCATGGGATTTTCCAGCCAATAGTACTGGAGTACGGTGCCATTGCCTTCTCCAGTTTGAGCCACTATGGTGTATTAACACATGGGCTAAGGGGTAGGTGGAATACCAGGGTGAAAACAGACAGTTCACTACCCTCAAAGGTCATGACCCGAAATTAGGTTAGATGGTACACTCGTATGCTTAACCTCCAATGGCCAGTGATATTATAGCTGGAAACTAGAGAATGAGGGATTCTTTTCTACTCTTTCCTTTCTCTGTTGTAGTTACAGAAATAACCATATTTAAGAGGCAGAAGTTTCTCAAAGCTATAGTGAAGCAAAGCAATGGTACAGATAGACAATTTCCACCATCAGCTGTGGTCTCTTCCAACAATAAGCCTCTAGACACTATCAGAGCTTTCTGCCAGGAAAGTGGGCTTATAAAAATGAAGGAAAAAAGAACTCCACAAATGACCTAACAAGATATACCAATTATTACTACATAATAAACCACACAACACTTAGTGGAACTTTTTTTGGCTCACAGCTGTGTGTGTAAGGTGGCAAGTTAGCGAATCTCCATTTGGCTTGCTTACGCTGCTACGGTTGGCGGGTGGGTCAGCCACTCACCAAATTTGGATGGTCTTATTCACATGTGTGCCAACTGACATATTATTGGCCAAGGTGACAGAAATAGTCTCTGAGGCCCTTAGACGTAGAACAGGCACACTATGCATTCTACTGGCCAAAGCAAGCTACACAGTCAGCTGAGATTTCAAAAGTGGGGAAACAGATGCTGTCAAGTCACATTGTGAAGACTCTGGATACAGGAATTAGAGGAGAACTGTGGCCATATTTGCACACTACCAAATAAGAGGATTGAGAAAAATTTTTTAAATAACACTGCACATTTCTACATTTTTTCCACCATATATGTTTTATGGTAATACACTGTTTGTTATTCAGTCATGTCTGACTGTTTGCAACTCCATGGACTGCAGCATGTCCTTCACTATCTCCAAGAGTTTTCTCAAACTCATGTACACTGAGTTGATGATGCCATCCAACCACCTCATCCTCTGTCATCCCTGCTCCTCCTGCCCTCAATCTTTCCCAGCATCAGGGTCTTTTCTAATGAGTTGGCTCTTCTTATCATAGTCAAAGTATTCGAGTTTCAGCTTTAGCAACAATCCTTCCAGTGAATATTCAGGGTTGGTTTCTGTTAGGATTGGCTGGTTTGACCTCCCTGAAGTCCAAGGGCCTCTGAGGGTCTTCTCCAGCACCACAATTCAAAAGCATCAATTGTTCAGTGTTCATATTGCAATAGAACAAAACCTGAAATGGCTAGCAGTGTGACAAGGAAGGGCATTGGCTGAGGGCAGATTAACTAAAAACATACTTGAAATACAGTTAAAGTATTAACTTTGACTAAGATTAACTTGACTAAGTTAATCAAGGAAAGAAATACAACTTACTTTCATAACAATCCCTATCATTGAAGAGTTTCCATGAAAGTCTAAAAGTAATCATTTAAAACTTAACTATTCAGCAGATGAATGGATAAGAAAGCTGTGGTACATATACACAATGGAGTATTACTCAGCTATTAAAAAGAATACATTTGAATCAGTTCTAATGAGGTGGATGACACTGGAGCCGATTATACAGAGTGAAGGAAGCCAGAAAGAAAAACACCAATATACTTACACATATATATGGAATTTAGAATGATGGTAATGATAAACCCATACGCAAGACAGCAAAAGAGACACAGATGTATAGAACGGCCTTTTGGACTCTGTGGGAGAGGGAGAGGGTGGGATGAGTTGGCAGAGTGGCAGTGTAACATGTATGATATCATAAGTGAAACGAATCACCAGTCTAGGTTTGATGCAGGATGCAGGATGCTTGGGACTGATGCACGGGGATAATCCAGAGAGAAGGTGTGGGGCAGGAGAGGGGAGGTGGGGGTAGGGATTGGGAGTTCATGTACACTCGTGGCTGATTCATGTCGATGTGTAGCAAAACGAATACAGTATTGTAAAAAAAAAAAAAAAGGCAAAAAATAAAAAAAATGAAACTATTCTTTAGGCTCTGCTGTGTTCATTATACTTAAGATTTTGTGTTATAACAACATCCTATGGCTGATTTATAAATGTATAAAGAATAGTTTCTCTTTCTAATATCCTTCAATCCAATTCCAAAACATGGTTGGTTGCTTTTTTTAAAATATTTTTTTATTTATTATTTGTGGCTGGGTTGGGTCTTCCTTGCCTTGTGCAGTTAGTGGGGACTACTCTCTTGTTGTGGGGTGCAGGCTTCAGCAGCTGTGCTGTACAGGCTTAGTTTCTCTATGGCCTGTCAGATCTTCCTAGACCAGGGATTGCATGCATGTCCCCTTGCATTAGCAGACAGATTTTTAACCACTGGACCACCAAGAAATCCGGTTGGTTGCTTTCTTTATGATTTCTTGCCATATCTTTTCTATGTGTTTCTGTCCAATTTTATTAGTGAGACACCATGACGTGGCACAGGGGATGTGACATTAATATTGCCTGTGTCATAAGGATACTGTGTTTTGCCTAAGAATAAAAGCTTGCATCCAAAACCAAGTTCTTCAGCCAGTCTGTGAGATGGATCAGTCTGGTGACACTTGGACCTTCGCTAAGAGTCACTCATTGCAAGCCTCCAGCCCTTCAGGCTGGCAGAAGTGCTGTAATTAGACACGAAGTCTGAAAGAAGCCTCGCTGGTGGCTGCAGTCCAGTTCTGAGGTGGAAGGCAGGGGTGATGATTTTGAGCATATGCTAGAGCCAGTAGTGGTGGGAAAAAGGCAGGGCTCCTGCTGCCCCTATTGATCCTTCTGAGATGGAAAGAACAAGATTTATGGCAGGTTCCACAGCCTTCAAAACAGGCCAGCAAGCTCCATGTGTTCTTTTTCTGATTGAAAGCCTGGATACACACTGTGTATATAACTTGGCCTAAGTAAAATAACTCGGCTGACCCATATTTACATTTCACTGCTGGTGTCCTAAGCACAACTAGGATGGGCCTGGTGGCTGGTCTTGGCACACAGCACAGTGTTTGTGTTTTCCTTCCTTTGGTGCCCCAGACATTAGCTTCATTTCTGATTGGCATTAGCATCTGCAGCTGTTTCTGCTCATCTCCCCATCTCAGGCCTCTCAGTGATAGCACCGCTTTATGTCATCCATTCATTCTTCACCAAACATTCATGAAAATCTGCTCTGCAGTGAAATTAAAAAAAAAAAAAAAAACTCTCAAGATAAGAATATTTTCTTAATTTTCTGTGACAAGTAGTCATAAAAGCCAAACAAATTTGCTCTTCTTCAGTTCTCACATCTTTCATTTGGAGACAGCTGAGTGCAATGAAGACCATGTGATGATTCTTATAGTCCCAGCATGCTGATCCACAGACTGTGAACAAAATGCAACTTCAGTTCTGTCTTCTCCTGGATGTATCCTTCCCCAAGTAAGTAAGGTTAGGTCGCTCAGTTGTGCCCGACTCTTTCCAACCCCATCAACTGTAGCCCGCAAGATTCCTCTGTCCATGAATTCCCTACCCCTGATGAAAATTCTGACAGTCACAGGGCTTTTGTTCCCACTCACTCCTAGATAACACAATGTCTTAAAATACTGGTAGGTCAAAAAACAGTTTCGTTTCAAGAATATCTACTGAAATATTCTGATCACTAAATCTTCTCTTCCACAATCCAGATTTGCTTCACGGAGCTGGTGTTCTGCCCTTCACCTGTTCTGGTAGAGATTTTCCTTCACTACTAGCTGCAGTGAATGAAGAGATCAGATGGTTTTTACTTGGACTGGTACCATCTCAGGTTGACAGCCTTCTCTTGCCTTGAAGAAGACAGAAGGTAGCTTCTTCTACTGGGCCTTGTGCAGTCTCCCTTCTGGGCTCCTGAGTCCCAAAGAGCCCAAATCCCTGGGGAAATGAACCTATATGCTGGCTGGCAGTGGGACATTCCACAGCGCATCTTCTTTCTTCTGCTGCTGAGATCTTCCTGCCCCTTGCGTGGCACTGTGGGACAGGACCCATAAATCTCATGTTGGCTCTTCTGCTTTAAATGGCCCAAATCTGATTCACAAGAAGTGGTGGTATATTCTGTGAGAACTCTGAAAGTTTAAGCAAAGCCAAGGCAGTGTTCTTCCGACTCTATCACCAAATCTAGTGGTATCACATCAGGTGGTTCTCAAAGATCACCAAAGGCTTGGGCTCAGAAATTAGCAGGCTCCAAAATGTAATTTTGAGGGCTTAAAGCAAAGCACAAACTTTCTCCAACAAGATCTCCTTACCAGTCTCTTTCTAAGGTCTCTGATATCTCAGGTCCTTGATTTGGTAGAGGGGTGCAAGAGTCACGGTTTTGGGGTTCTGTTTCCTTTAAAAAATCAGGGTATGAGGACAGGGACATAAGCTGTCCACACTATCTGTTATCCGATACTTTTCCTTATTGTACCTCAGTGGAAATCTGAAGCAGGCACGGTCCCATACTAACTTATTACACTCACTATATAACTTTGCAGTAACAATTTAATCTTCTGGATCGGTATTTTCTCCTTCATAAAATGAGAAGGGTGAAGTTCAACCTCTAGAGTCCTTTCCAGCTCTCAGACTTGGGGTGTTTGAAGTTAAGGTTCGATAGGCAGTGTAATATGATGGAAAACACATTGAGATGGCTGTCAAGAAATATAATCCCTGCTGTAACCCAAGCAACTATTTGAATGACATTTTAAAAGTCTTCTAATTTTTGGGGGACTTAGTTTTCTAACATACAATGGAAGAGTGGTACTGGATGACTTCTAAGAATCTCACTCAGAGATTATTAACTGTTTCTGAAGATTCCCTCTATTGTAAGTCCTTACTTTTTCACTAACAAAATAACATTTTAAAATAGGAAAAATATCACAACTAAGCACAAAATGTATCTGAGAAATTTCCTGGCCAGAAAAATCTTAACAAAGGATGCAGTATTTAAGATAATTAATATTTTGGAAGGCTACACAGTGGGCATCTTTGGAATCTGAAAACTTGGTTTCTGGTTCTACTTTTGCCTCTTCCCCAGCTGCATAAGCAAAGATGTATCAACAAATCTCTTTAAATTTCATTACTATTATTAGTAGTAGGTCAGTTCAGTCACTCAGTCATGTCCAACTCTTTGCAACCCCATAGACTGCAGCATGCCAGGCATCCTTGTCCATCACCAACTCCCAGAGTTTACTCAAACTCAAGTCCATCCAGTCGGTGATGCCATCCAACCATCTCATCCTCTGTTGTCCCTTCTTCGCCTGCCCTCAATCATTCTCAGAGTCAGGGTCTTTCAAACCAGTCAGTTCTTTGCAACAGGTGGCCAAACTACTGGAATTTCAGCTTCAACATCAGTCCTTCCAATGAATATTCAGGACTGATCTCCTTTAGGAGGGACTGGTTGGATCTCCTGGCAGTCCCAGGGACTCTCAAGAGTCTTCTCCAACACCACATTTCAAAAGCATCAATTCTTCAGTGCTCAGTCTTCTTCACAGTCCAACTCTCACATCCATACATGACCAGTGGAAAAACCATAGCCTTGACTAGACAGACCTTTGTTGGCAAAGTAATGTCTCTGCTTTTTAATACGCTGTCTAGGTTGGTCATAACTTTTCTTCCAAGGAGCAAGTGTCTTTAATTTCATGCAGACAGTCACCATCTGCAGTGATTTTGGAGCCCAAAAATATAAAGTCAGCCACTATTTTCATTGTTTCCCCATCTACCTGCCAGGAAGTGATGGGAATAGAAGCCATGATCTTAGTTTTCTGAATGTTCAGTTTTAGCCAACTTTTTCACTCTCCTCTTTCACTTTCATCAAGAGGCTCTTTAGTTCCTCTTCACTTTCTGCCATAAGGGTGGTATCATCTGTATATCTAAGGTTATTGATATTTCTCCCGGCAACTTTGAATCCAGCTTGTGCTTCTTCCAGCCCAGCGCTTCTCATGATATACTCTGCACATAAGTTAAATAAGCAGGGTGACAATATACAGCCTTGACATACGTAACCAGTGTGCTGTTCCATGTCCAGTTCTAACTGTTGCTTCCTGACCTACGTATCGATTTCTCAGGAGGCAGTTTGGGTGGTCTGATATTCCCATCTCTTTCAGAATTTTCCACAGTATGTGGTGATCCACACTGTAAAAGATTTTATGTGGTCAATAAAAGGAAAAATAGATGTTTCTCTGGAACTCTCTTGCTTTTTCAATGATCCAGTGGATGTTGGCTATTTGATTTCTGGTTCCTCCGCCTTTTCTAAATCCAGCTTGAACATCTGGAAGTTCACGGTTCACATATTGCTGAAGCCTGGCTTGGAGAATTTTGAGCATTACTTTTCTAGTGTGTGAGATGAGTGCAAGTATGCAGTAGTTTGAGCATTCTTTGGCAGTGCCTTTCTTTGGAATTGGAATGAAAACTGACCTTTTCCAGTACTGTGGCCACTGCTGAGTTTTTCAAATTTGCTGGCATATTGAGTGCAGCACTTTCACAGCATCATCTTTCAGGATTTGAAATAGCTCCACTGGAATTCCATCACCTCCACTGGCTTTGTTCTTAGTGATGCTTCCTAAGGCCCACTTGACTTCACATTCCAGGATATTTCTCTCTAGATGAGTGATCACACCATCACAGTTATCTGGGTCATGAGGATCTTTTTTGTATAGTTCTTCTGTGTATTCTTCCCACTTCTTCATAATATTTTCTGCTTCTGTTAAGTCCATAACATTTCTGTCCTTTATTGTGCCCTCCTTTGCATGAAATGTTCCCTTGGTATCTCTAAAATTTCTTGAAGAGATCTCTCCTCTTTCCATTCTATTGTTTTCCTCTATTTCTTTGCATTGATCACTGTGAAAGGCTTTCTTTTCTTATCTCTCCTTGTTATTCTTTGGAATTCTGCACTCAAACGGGTATAACTTTCCCTTTCTCCTTTGTCTCGCGTCTTTTCCTTTCTCAGCTATTTGTAAGGACTCCTCAGACAACCATTTTTCCTTTTTTGCATTTCTTTTTCTTGAGAATGGTCTTAATAACTGCCTCCTGTACAATGTCATGAACCTCCATCCATAGTTCATCAGGCACTCTATCAGATCTAATCCCTTGAATCTAGTTGTCAATTCCCCTGTGTAATTAGAAGAGATTTGATTTAGGGCATACCTGAATGGTCTAGTGGTTTTCCCTACTTTCTTCAATTTAAGTCTGAATTTGGTAATTAGTAGTAATAATAATAATAATTGAAAGGAATGATTTGAGGATCATATGACACAAATTTGATAGTGGTATTTATAGTATGAAATGAATGCTGATTGTTACCTTTAAATATATTCAGTAGTCTAGAAAGAAAATAATTATTTTTCTACTTAATCAGAATAGTGATTAAACAGTAACTGTGTGATTATTACCTAAATGTACAAGGCTGTAATACAACCAGAAACATGAGGGTTATTAAAACTTAGGGCCAGAAAGTAAAGGAGATCCTGAATGTAGTAAGGGATACATTCTAAGATCTTTGTGAATCTACTGACTGTCTAGGCTCTTGATTTTCTCTCATGTCATATTTTAGTCAAGCCACATGCCATATTCCTGAGACTATCCCCATGTGAGTAGTTGAAACATTGACTAGAACATTCCAGTCATACTTTATCACAAGGAGTGGGGTATTCTTGTTCATGTCTGGTCCAAATCGTCACTAAAGTAGACATTTCACTCTTTAATGTCCCTAAAGCCATGTCCCTATAAGGCATCATTCTTTTAAATTCCTTGATATCTTCTTCACATTCAACCTCAATATTATGCTTTCTTTTTAGGGAGAATATAAAAGAAAATGTTTGCTTTTATTGTTAGGGTTTTTTTAAATCTTTTTAAAAGAATTATTATGGAAGTTTATGTATTACCTAGGTGAGACAATTTCATTCTCTGGTGGATGACTCAAATTCATGCCTTTGCAAAATGACAAATATCATCTAACACATCCTAAAATCTCTAAAGTCCTAACCATTGGATCCTCAGTGCAGAAGTCTACTACCGTATCTAACAGCTCACCATGAACACATTTCCTTATTAATTCAATTTCCCTGTTTTTAGTCACAGCCCTCTCTTCAAAACTCTAACATCTCTGCTTTCTCCCTTTGATAATCTCACTTTTTATTTAACTGAGAAAATGAAAATAACCCATTTCCCAAAACCAATTACTGACCCATCCAGTGACTTCTGTCCTGAAATCAACCCCCACGCCCGCCTACGTCACCATTTCCTCTTCTATTCTGAGCTGTGCCCACCAGCAGGCAAACAGGCTGAATTCTCTCCCACATTTGAACCCCTTTTTTGACAACTACTCCTTTTTTTATCTGCCCTGTTTGTCTCTTCTGCTTCTTTTCTAAACTGCTGCCAGTGCTTAATATATTTCCTCTTATACACTCTCTTGAACCTACCCTAGACTGGCTGAAATTCCTACCACACCAAATATTCTGTGCTAACAATGACTTCCATCTTGCAAGATCAGATAAGTGCTTTCTATGTCCTCACATTTCTCAAATGATTCACTCTTAGTCAAACAGTATTTTCACAGTTGATGGTTACTTTCTTCTTCAAAACCTCTTGTTTCTAAGTTTCTGGGAAACCATACTCTTCTGATTTACTTTCTGATATATTAACTGCACTTTCTCAGTCTTATTTGTTGAACTTTTTCCCCAACCTAAATGTTAGACTAGCCAAGAGGTTGACCTTATATTCTTTTCCCTCTCTGTTTTACACAGACCCCCTACATTGTATCTTATATCCGTTTTCTTTTCCATATACACATACTTCACCTACTATTATGGCTTTAAAGAAAATGTAAATGTAGATGAATTGTAAATTCTAGATTAGGTCTCCATCTTTTCCCTGAGGTCCACACTTGTACAGCCAACTGCTACTTAATGATTATCATGAAAAATGTATACTGCTACTGCTGCTGCTGAGTCACTTCAGTCGTGTCCGACTCTGTGCGACCCCATAGACGGCAGCCCACCAGGCTCCCCCGTCCCTGGGATTCTCCAGGCAAGAACACTGGAGTGGGTTGCCATTTCCTTCCCCAATGCATGAAGGTGAAAAGTGAAAGTGAAGCCACTCAGTTGTGTTTGACTCTTAGCGACCCCATGGACTGCAGCCCATCAGGCTCCTCCACCCATGGGATTTTCCAGGCAAGAGTACTGGAGTGGGGTGCCATTGCCTTCTCTGAAAATGTATACTAGGCACCTGAAATTTAACACAACAAAAACAAGGTTTATTTTTATCAACGTTTAGCCATTTTCCCTAGTTTTCTCCATCCAACTAAACGACACCCCTTCCTATGAAGTTATTCAGACCAAAATCCAAACAGTCATCTATGACTGTTCTCTTTCCTTCACATCCCACATCTAGTTCACCAGCTAAGTCAATTTGGCTTTGTACTGAGATTATAATCTTGCTCATTTCTCTCCATATAAACTATATCACTTCAGTGTAGGCCACTCTTTTTCTAACTTGATTTTAGCAATAGCCTCCCTATTGGTGCCCTTGCTTCTACCCTTATCCATAGTCAACTCATCCTCCATTCAGTCTGTGTCTGATGGCATAACTCTTCTTAAGACCCTCTAATGTCTTGACATTGCTTTTAAAATAAAATGTGTACACACTAAACAAAATTCAACTTTCTCACATGAAAAAAAAACTGCATTTTTGTTAAAGAACAGAGATTATGGATATATAAACTATATATGTCTATATGGACATGTATACATACACACAGCAAGACACTGAATAACTTAAATAAGTCAACAAGTTAAAACTATCATTTTTATTTCTTATAAGTTACTACCTTTAATTAAAAGCTAGCTGACAAATACAAAAAAGAAGAATAAAAGGTGTCATAAAATGTTAAGATAACATGATTACTTCTAAGAGCTTTTGTGTTTTGAATTAATTTCTTCAGATTAAGTACCCAGGTTCCTAGAAACGGCCATTCCTTCAGCTACTCATCCCTCATTAGAGTGACTTGAATAGGAAAAAAATGTATATATATATATATGAATGAAGTAATGATATATATATATATATAAATATATATGAAGTAATGGTCTGACTCAACATACTTTTCTATTAATAGTCAGTCCCTTTTTGCTAGTCTCCAAGTCAAGACTCTTCATGTTATCCAACAGTGGAATGGAAGGGACCCAAGAAGTGACAAGCTACATTATAAAGCTTTCAAAGCAAATTTAAATTCTTGCTTATTTACTCATCTGTGCATATCCTCTATTAACTGATGTAAAATTTATCAAAATAATCAAATCTCCCAGAAATCATAAAGGTTGTGAAAATCATTACTCATAAACAATGCCTTTTTTTCTTCATAGACATACCTAGCTCCTGGTGAGCCTGAGACTTTTCTAATCCTCCTGAGTATGTGAATGCTGCTAAGTCACTTCAGTCGTGTCCGACTCTGTGTGACCCCAGAGATGGCAGCCCACTAGGCTCCTCTGTCTCTGGGATTCTCCAGGCAAGAACACTGGAGTGGGTTGCCATTGCCTTCTCCAATGCATGAAAGTGGAAAGTGAATGTGAAGTCGCTCAGTCGTGCCCGACTCTTAGCGACCCCATGGACTGCAGCCCACCAGGCTCCTCCATCCATGGGATTTGCCAGGCAAGAGTACCGGAGTGGGGTGCCATTGCCTTCTCCGGAGTATGTGAATAACAGCACATTATTCAGAGCTAAAACATTCCACCTTCTCAAGCATTTCAATTTGAAATCAAGATAGAGCTCAGTGTTTGTTCAGTGACCATCAAATGCCCCAATACTGGAAAGTATTTCTGCACTACATCTTGTACTGGGCTTTGGGCCAAAAACTTCCCACTGTAGATGTTCCCATTGGCCTCTATAAGGGAGAATGATTTTACCCTAAACTTTAATTAGAAAGAAAATGGTGATAAAACTGGTTAGCCTTTTCCTCCCATGCTGGGTAAAGCAACCATCACATCTCTAAATGGATAAAACTCTCTACCTAAAATTTTGCCATTGACTACTGAAGTAATGAGAACTATTTCCCTCCTGGCTAGCTTTCCCCATATCAGATTCCTTACCCTCACGGGGGATGAGGCTAACCCACCATGAAGCAAAGCCACTCTCATTCTCCTGCTGCAACAATTGTTGGGACAGAGCCATGGAGGAAACACTGTGGGAAAGCAATCAAGACAACAGAGTGAGTTAATTTTGTGCTGTCAGAATAAAGCTTCATAACTCACAGATGTGAGGAATTGACAAGGAAACCTTACAGTCAAATCAGCTTCTCTACTCATCAAAGAGTCTCTTTATCCCTGGAAATGATATAAACTTCAGACCCAATCACAATCTGGTTCATTTCCTGTTGCCCAAAGAAATGTCTGTTCATAACTTTCATTTTAATGGTTTTAACATAAACAATCTCCTCACCATCATAAATTCACCAGTTCAGATTTGAAAGATAAACTCTGTAACAATGGTTAAATAATTTCAAAGGATATCTTTATAAAAGGAAGCTCATCATTGTATGGGATTGTGTATTGTGTGTGTGTGTGTGTGTGTGTGTATTGTGTGAAGGGTCGGAGGGAGAGAGAAGAGACAGTGGAAAGAAAGGGAAGGTAAACTTCCCACAATGTGTGTGTGTGTGTGTGTGTGTGTGAGAGAGAGAGAGAGAGAGAGAGAGAGAGAGAGAGAGAAGGGTCAGAGGGAGAGAGAAGAGACAGTGGAAAGAAAGGGAAGGTAAAGGGAGAGAGAAGAGACAGTGGAAAGAAAGGGAAGGTAAACTTCCCACAAAATGAAATTGTTTAGCAGAACAGAAATATTTCCCAGCAACCCAACTGAGATCAGCCATAAATAAATTTCAAATGAACACCTCAGTAGGCAACTTCAAGTCCTCACAGGCTGATCTGTTACTGTATATCACCCTTCTGGGTTATGGGGTCGCAGAAAGTCGGGCACAACTGAGTGACTGAACAACAACAATAACAATACCATACTTCCAGTAACACTTTATTATTTGTATCAATAGCCAAGATATTTAGAAAAGACATTTAGAATATCTGGTTCATAAATCCTGTCCCAGTCAATGCATGTGCTGACTTACATAACCCCATCATCTAGGAGGGCCATGCATTTTGGCTTGTCTGACTCAATGACCCACTAGTGACTTTATTTTACCCTCTCCTCCCTGTAAAGAGAAATAGTAGCAAAATTAATGATGAAATAGGTGTATAAAATATGTACCCTGAGCTGTGATAAAGATAATGTATCTTATTACAGTCCAAGAAGTCCTCATGAATATAACGCTCAAAGCAGGAACTCATTCCTTTAATTATATATGCAGTAAAGATGGCTAAGGGTCTAAGAACACTGATTATTGTCATTTTATACTTTCAAGGGAGCCTGGTAAATTGCCCATTAGGGATTAAACATAAAGAGCATAGACTGTAGTTCTTGCTTCTATTTATGATGCAGTAATTACATAGATGTAAATATATTTCAGTGCCATTTCTTTTTAGCTCAAGTACCTCCATCTGCACCATGGTGTTTAAGCTAAACTTTTTCTATATTCTTTATTCTGACATGGCCAAAATAATCTACAATGTACATCTATATTTGATTATTTCTTGTCTAAAATTCGCAAATAGAATCATTTAAAAGCTAGTTTTCCAGGCATAAAGACTCACTAGTCCTCAGCGAGCAGGTGGCAGATAAGCTCACTGAGCTTATTTGTACATGGTATATGAATCTTCCAAATGAACAGAACAACCTGAATCACTGAGATTCTCCTTGGGATGACACATATGCAAATCACACACATGCAATTTTCAATAGTGCAAGTTTCATAGCTTTTAAAAATACTGGCAAACATTAGTGCAACAAATACGAATCAAATTCAGAGTACTTTTCAGTTCAGTACTATTCAGCTACACTTAAGCTAATTCTAAACATGACATGCCCTTGAGAAGAAAATTAATTTTAACAAATTAATTTTATTTGGGTTGATTCTACTGCAGCCTTTTCTTCCAAGAGAAATGCACACCAGATATATGCATCACAATTTGTTTCAATCTTTGTTGGACCAGCAGAAGTAAAATATAATCTAGGAAGAAGAAAAGAAAAACAAAAAATATTTTCCCAGGGTCGTGCTAAGAATACAACAATTTTATAGACGCAGACGCGCTGGTATGCAAGTTCCAGTTTGGCAAACTTGAACAAAGCCAAAGATGGATGAATCCTGTCCCCAACCACACCTTAAAAGTTGTCACTAATCAAAAAACAGATGTGTTGATTTTAGCTCTATTCAAAACATTTATAAATTCTTTACAAGGTTTTGTTTGGGGATCCTAAAGAAAGCAATGATGTTTTACTTAAATCCTCAGCATTTTTCTGATTCACTTAATGTTAACAAGGCCATAGATAAGAAGTACATGTGAATTATAAGAGAAATGTAAATATATGTGAGATGAGAAAGTAAAGGAAGTTACAAGTCTTAGAAAAAGGTCAGTCTTAATTTTTCTAAGTCATACAACTTTTCCAGTGCCATGCCTTTCCCCTTTCTTTTGCTCAACACTGTTAGAAAGTGTGGGAAAACAGCTGTCTGTTGTGGTTTTAAAAGCGGGAGAGTTACTAGTGTCTAACAAACTGTGAAGAGATGTGTGATGCGTCATAATGTGTAGGCAGCGTTTGGGTTGATTAATCCTCCTCTGGTTGATTCAGACTCCCTTACATGCAAGCTCAGAAAGAAAACTGAGGCCATATAGTATGCTTTATCAGGCTGTTATTTACACATTAACACATCCCATGTACAAGGGGTAACTAGTGCTTTAAAAAAACACATTAGCTTTACCATATTTAGATGCAACACAGCTTGTCCCTTCAAAAAAAAAAAAAAGTTCATGGTTACCCAAAATAATGAGATTGTAAAGTAAGCCATAATTATTAAATGTCTTAAAAACATTCTTTCACTTAAATGTTAGAAACAGCATGATGAAAAGAAAAACAGATCAAACTTGAGAGCACTTTTAAAAAGAGTACCAAAAATCACCCCACCATAAAACCTAGAAGTCAACCAATTTAATGCATATGGAGTGGGACTGAGCACACACACATGGAGTGGCATTTATACACATTCTATTTCTTATTCAGCAGGCTTTCACTTTGAGGGGTGGGAATAGATGGGGGGAATGGGAAGATATCCCCTAATTTATCTTGTTACACATTTCCCCAGGGCGTGCAACAGGTTTCCCAGGTGGCTCAGTGATAAAGAATCTGCCTGCCAATGCAGGAGATACGCATTTGATCCCGGGGTCAGGAAGATCCCCTGGAGAATGAAATGGCAACCCAGTATTATTGTCTGGAAAATCCCACAGACAGAGAACTCTGCCGGTCTACAGTCCATGGGGTCACAGTCTTGTCACCCATTTCTCCAGCTTAATGCAAAAGCCCCACTCTGGTTATACAAGCGCAGTATAGGAATTTTTCAAGGATAATTTTAATATGTGATGTTTACCTCATGTTCTTACTTTAGAACAGAACTTTCTCATTAGATGTGATGCTACCATAGTATGTATTTACCTAAAAGCATACAAATAGAATTTCTGGTGCTTACATTTACCATCTCAATTGACTGAAAGTGTTTCTTTTTTCTCTTCAGATAATATTTCTGACAAATTGCTTGCTGTTAAAATTTGGAAAACAACTCTACAAACAGTCTCAAGTTAAAGAAGCTCCTCAACAGACTGTTTTAACTATTGTTAATTTGTCAGACTCCTGAATATGAGTTCCCTCTGAAAGGACTTTCACTAGTGATTTTATCTACCTCATCTCTAGAATCCCATTTTCCTCTCCCCTGCTCTCCAGCTGCTCCTCCAACTTTAAATATGTCTCCTGATTCTTCTACAAGGAATGTCTTCTGTCTCTGTTTATCACAGATACCCAGTCATTTCTTGGGGCCTACAAAGCCCGAGAACAAAGCAGTGGAGGTGATGGAATTTCAGTTGAGTTATTTCAAATCCTAAAAGATGATGCTGTGAAAGATATGTCAGCAAATTTGGAAAACTCAGCAGTGGCCACAGGACTAGAAAAGGTCAGTTTTCATCCCAATCCCAAAGAAAGGCAATGCCAAAGAATGCTCAAACTACTGCACAATTGCACTCATCTCACAAGCCAGGCTTCAGCAATATGTGAACTGTAAACTTCCAGATGTTCAAGCTGGTTTTAGAAAAGGCAAGGAACCAGAGATAAAATTGCCGACATCTGCTGGATCATTGAAAAAGCAAGAGAGTTCCAGAAAAGCATCTATTTCTGCTTTACTGACTATGCCAAAGCCTTTGACTGTGTGGACCATAATAAACTGTGGAAAATTCTGAAGGAGATGGGAATACCAGACCACCTGACCTACCTCTTGAGAAACCTACATGCAGGTCAGGAAGCAAATTAGAACTGGACATGGAACAACAGACTGGTTCCAAACAGGAAAAGGAGTACGTCAAGGCTGTATATTGTCACCCTGCTTATTTAACTTATATGCAGAGTACATCATGAGAAATGCTGGGCTGGAAGAAGCACAAGCTGGAATCAAGATTGCCAGGAGAAATATCAATAACCTCAGATATTCAGATGACACCACCCTTATGGCAGAAAGTGAGGAGAAGCAGCAAAGAGCCTCTTCATGAAAGTGAAAGGGGAGAGTGAAAAGGTTGGCTTAAAGCTCAACATTCAGAAAACTAAAATCATGGCATCCAGTCCCATCACTTCATGGCAAATAGATGGGGAAACAGTGGAAACAGTGGCTGACTATTTTTTTGGGCTCCAAAATCACTGCAGATGCTGACTGCGGCCATGAAATTAAAAGAAGCTTACTCCTTGGAAGGAAAGTTATGACTGACCTAGACAGCATATTAAAAAGCAGAGACATTACTTTGCCAACAAAGGTCTGTCTAGTCAAGGCTATGGTTTTTCCAGTGGTCATGTATGGATGTGAGAGTTGGTCTATAAGAAAGCTGAGTGCAGAAGAATTGATGCTTTTGAACTGTGGTGTTAGAGATGTCTCTTGAGAGTCCTTTGGACAGCATGGTGATCCATGCAGTCCATCCTAAAGGAGATCAGTCCTGGGTGTTCATTGGAAGGACTGATGTTGAAGCTGAAACTCCAATACTTTGGCACTATAAAGAAAGCTGAGTGCAGAAGAATTGATGCTTTTGAACTGTGGTGTTAGAGATGTCTCTTGAGAGTCCTTTGGACAGCATGGTGATCCATGCAGTCCATCCTAAAGGAGATCAGTCCTGGGTGTTCATTGGAAGGACTGATGTTGAAGCTGAAACTCCAATACTTTGGCCATCTGATGCGAAGAGCTGACTCATTGGAAAAGACCCTGATGCTGGGAAAGATTGAGGGCAGGATGGGAAGGGGACGACAGAGGATGAGATGGTTGGATGGGATCACAGACTCAATGGACATGGGTTTGGGTAGACTCCAGCAGTTGATGATGGACAGGGAGGCCTGGCGTGCTGCGGTTCACGGGGTCCCAAAGAGTCGGATATGACTGAGCAAATGAACTGAACTGAACTGAAGCCTGAGAAAGGAGGGAAGGTAGCACAGTACTTCCATAACCAACAGAGTCTGTTTCAAGATATTGGGCTAAATATAGAGAGGTCTCTTTTCCTAAGAACAATTCAAATATCTATAAGGGTTACACAGGAGATAAAGTGAAAGGGAAAGTTGCTCAGTCATGTCTGACTTTTTGCAACTCCATGGACTATACATATACAGTCCATGGAATTCTCCAGGCCAGAATACTGGAGTTTGTAGCTGTTCCCTTCTCCAGGGGATCATACAAACCCAGGGATCAAACCCAGGTCTCCCACACTGCAGGCAAATTCTTTACCAGCTGAGCCACCAGGGAAGCTCAAAAGGAGACAAATAGGGACACAGATGTGTGGACCAGCCTGCAAAGAACCAGAGCACACTGGCTCTACCTAGAATAGACAGTGCAGCAGCCAGCTCCTAAGCCCCAGCTTACTGCCTTCTGTGAACTTAAAACTGCCTCTGCCAGTGTTTCCCATGTTGCAGGAAAGGTCAAAATTTCAGATGATTCTATGAAATCTCTCAGCATTTAAATACTGGAAACTATTTTTTTAAGTTTTAGAACACTGTTCAGAACAGATATAATGTTACAGATTATATCAGTGAATGGAACACTGTTTCAGTGGGCAAAGAGCTATTTACTGTTATCATGAGCTATACACAGGTTAGGTGAACCTCACAAATGAATAGAGACAATATATTTTAATTATTACTTGAATTATATGCATCCACATATGGCTAACAGGGGCTTCTCTGGTGGCTCAGCAGTAAAACAAATCTGCCTACAATGCAGGAGACATGACAGAAGCCATGCGTTTAATCCCTGGATCAGGAAGATCCCCTGGAGAAGGAAACGGCAACCCACTCCAGTGCTCTTGCTTGGAGAATTCCATGGACAGAGGAGCCTGGCGGGCTATACAGTCCATGGGGCTGAAAAGAGTTGGACATGACTTAGCAACTCAAATAATAAAAAACATAATGGCTAACCGGTTTCAAGACCTCTCATGTGATCTTACCCTCCTAGTTATATATTTATAACCCTCTAGTGCTAACCTTCAAAAATAAAATAAAATCCATTTAAAATAGAATTATAAGGGGCAAATACATTTAATTTGTCTCCTCTAAATCCTGTTCTTCTGGGTCAATTTTCATATATATATATATATGTATGTATACACACACACACACACACATATATATATATATATATAAATCAGGTTCATGTCCCCCATACTGAGGGACATTCAGAATTCCAAGATTTCTTATTATTCCCCTAGGGAATTATGGTCATTCTCTTGGTCACCTCTTACTCTGAAATACAACTGCTGACAGTTATCCTCCCATTGGTCACTATACCTCTCACTCAAGGCTGTCTTCAAATACAAGGCCATTGCATGTACAGACACTTAATACTTAAGATTAAACAAGGGAAACTCAGTATACCAAACCCAGAAAATGAATCTAAAAAAATAGTAGACATTGCTTTTTTTAAGGGTCTTCTGCCACAAATACCCACTATAGGTCCTGGGGAGTCCAGAGAATTGAGTCTGGGGATGTGAAGGGGGAGTGAGCAAAGGAGACTGAAAAGTGGCCAGTGAGTTAGAAGAACCAGGAACTTATCCTGAAGTTGAATTACTAAGTTGAGAAAGTGAATGTCTGACTCTTTGTGACCCCATGGACTGTAGCCTACCAGGCTCCTCCATCCATGGAATTTTCCAGGCAAGGGTCCTGGACTGGGTTGCCATTTCCTTTTCCAAGGGATATCCCAACCCAGGGATCAAACCCGGGTCTCCCACATTGTAGGCAGACGCTTTACCATCTGAGCCACCAAGGAAGTTAATAACCACTATACTCTAAATCATTTCTTCCCTTGCTCACATGCTGTCTCTAAGCAGAAATGTCTGTCTTCTTTATTCATCCAGTTACAAATATTCTACTGTTTCTCTTTCTTTTCATTTCCTCATTTTGTTTGTTTCATAATTTGTTTTCTTATTCAAGAAAGCCAAGCACTATTACTAACTGTCTGATATTGTCCAAGTGAAAGTTAAACTGTTAAGTCGCTCAGTTGTGTCTGACTCTTTGAGACCCCATGGACTGTATGGACTATAGTCCACCATGCTCATCTGTCCATTCTCCAGGCAAGAATACTAGAGTGGGTTGCCATTTCCTCTGCCAGGGGATCCTTCCCAATCCAGGAATCGAACCTGGGTCTCTGGTATTGTAGGTAGATTCTTTACTTTCTAAGCCATCAGGGAAGTCAACTTCTTTATTTTTTATTGGAGTATAATTGCTTTACAATGTTGTGTTAGTTTCTGTTGTACAACAAAGTGAATCAGCTATATATGCACATATATCCCCACCCTTTTGAGCACTTAACCTTTTCAGAGAAAAAAATTATCTACTAACAGAGCCACTGTTGTGAGGATTAGAAGATAAGTGTGAGTGAAACAGTTCACTTATGTATCCAACATATGCTCGGTACTCAAGGAATTTTCCTTCCACACTTCACTCCTTGCCTGCCTCTTCTCTCCAACTTTCAATCTTCATTTCTCCTCCCTGAATCTCTTCTCAGTCCAAAAAGAAGCAATTTCTTCTCAGTTACCTCAGATCACTAATGGCATTTTTTATTATATTCTGTATTTCAATTTTTTTAAAGTAGAAAACTGAATATACCTTTTCAATGCCAACAAATGTCTCCCTGACTTTTTTCTGAATTAGATCACACCTTTAAGAGTAGAATCACACAAGCATCTGTATGAGTACCACCTTTTCTATTTCTACCTGCCCAGCATTCCTTAGGGTAAGACTATGAAACCTTGCAAACTCTAAACAACCGGTACTCTTTCTCTAACCACCCATTTTCCCCTACATTTCATTTCCAAATCCTTTCATTTTTCCAAATGCTTCTTCCTTTCTTCCCACCTCAGACTCTGGCCTTTATCACAAATTGGAAGGAAATTACCTTAGCTAATTTTGCTTTTCTCCAGTTTACCACTTTTGCCATTAGCCTTTAAAACATTCACTCCTTTAAAAGTGATAATCTTGTCTGTGACAAAACTCATAGTGAACAGAATCCACAATAATTTAAGGAAGATGCTTTTGCTGTGAAAAGACCTTAACATAATCTCGTTTCCCATGGCAAACATAATTTCCATAAAAACTCATAGAAAGACCAAAATAACACAAGGTTTTAAACAACTGGATTTCTTGGTCACAATTTAAATGAACCAGATTTTCAAAACTCAACATGTACCTGAAGACTGAGAAATTTTGATGTCATTGTTCATTATTTCTAAATAATTAAATGCTGAGGTATTCTGTTTCTGAGTAAACGTGAAACAGTTGTTTCTTTGGATTGTTAACAGAAGCATGGTGCTATGTTTAGGAATGTTTTGTAAGGAAAGGAAATGGAAGGTCTCTTGTATAGAAACACAGACAAGAATGATATAGATTTAAATACTAAATTATCCCAGTTGACAGATATTAATAAATTTGGCTTTGAGAATCACTGTGACATCTCAGATTCATCTTGAATGTCAACAGATCATGAATACTGCATCACCAAATGACTTTCTTGGAATGTTTTCAAGATTGATCATACACGTTTCTGTTCTTAGCACATCACAGATGGAAAGAATATATGGAATCTGATTCCCTTTTCCAGATTGGGAGGCAACCAGTCCTCAGGATTTTTTAAGTTTCTTCACAGAGAAGAGTCACTCTAAGCTCAATGCTGTGATTGCTCTAAAAGGGGTCTTAGCCTGGAGTACTGTGGGGGTCAGGAGAGGGCTTTGCAGAAGGGTGTTTAGGAAAAAGAGAACGAAAAAAGTTGTTTTCAGCTGCTAATAGTCTATATATTTCAATAATCTCTATTAGAAAACATACTGCTTTTCCAAATTGCTTTCCATAAGAGCAGGTTTACATTTGTAATTATAACTTTTCTTATCTTGTGCACTATGGACGCTTTTTGAATAAACACAGAGTAAGCAATGAATTATCCTAATTCTTTCTGATTTACTTTTCTATACACCTCAAAAACGCAAACTTTACCATATATAAAATGTAATCATTTCAAACTGGAGTTAACCCAAAAAAGCAGAAGTGCACAGAATGATATAAGCACACCTGCCCGGAACATTCTCCTTTCACCTCAACTGTCCCTTCCATTCGTGTACATCCTAAAACTTCACCTTATTTGCACTGAAAGTGAAAGTCACTCAGTCATGCCCAACTCTTTGCAGACCCCATCCAGGCCAGAATACTCGAGTGGGTAGCTACTCTCTTCTCCAGGGGAATCTTCCCAACCCAGGGATTGAACCCAGGTCTCCAGCACTGCAGGCGGATTCTTTACCAGCTGAGCCACCAGGAAAGCCAAAACTCCACCTTGTCTGTATTAATAAACACTAACTTCAAATATATGAGTCTTTAATAGTTACTGTTAAGAAAAGACGCTTACTCCTTGGAAGCAAAGTTATGACCAATCTAGATAGCATATTAAAAAGCAGAGACGTTACTTTGCCAACAAAGGTCCGTCTAGTCAAGGCTATGGTTGGTGGTCATGTATGGATGTGAGAGTTGGACTGTGAAGAAGGCTGAGTGCTGAAGAATTGATGCTACTGAACTGTGGTGTTGGAGAAGACTCTTGAGACTCCCTTGGACTGCAAGGAGATCCAACCAGTCCATTCTGAAGAGATCAGTCCTGGGTGTTCTTTGGAAGGAATGATGCTAAAGCTGAAACTCCAGTACTTTGGCCACCTCATGAGAAGAGCTGACTCATTGGAAAAGACCCTGATGCTGGGAGGGATTGGGGGCAGGAGGAGAAGGGGACGACAGAGGATGAGATGGCTGGATGGCATCACTGACTCCATGGACGTGAGTTTGAGTGAACTCCGGGAGCTGGTGATGGACAGGGAGGCCTGGCGCGCTGCAACTCCTGGGGTCACAAATAGTCTGACATGACTGAGCAACTGAACTGAACTGAAGAATATACGCACATATCAAGTTTAAGGTTGACTTCAACAGTGTTTTCAACATTTATAATAAATAAAAGAAAAATAACCATAAAATTTTGATCAATAATTAGTACATAATTAAAAATCTGAAAAGATGTTCCAAAATAATTTCATAGTCTTCTTTAATCAAATGTCAATACCAGAAAAAAGCTTTGTGGTTCTCTGGACCACACTGGAAAAAACTGGATTAAATTTTAAGAAGCATAAACATATGTCTCCCAGATCCAATGACTTTTAAAAAATTATTTTCAATTTTATGCTCATCATAAAAATAAGTTTCTTGCTAAATGCATCTTCCTGTAAACCTTATCAACCATTGTTTATCACTTACTCTGGGTGCGTCCAATCTGGAGTGACCAAAAGGCACTCTATATATCTTGGAAGGCATTAAGTTCCACTAAATGAAGTTGCTCTTTCAGTAGCTCAAAATTATCAAACATCAGCAATTTCGTATTACTCAGCCTAGAGTAGTGGATAGGAGTGGTTAATAATTAAAACAAATCAGTTATCTTTACTTTTTTAGATTTTAAAGGTTAATAAGTTATAAGCTCACAAAAATTACTGATTATTCCATGGTGACCAAAAGTTATAAATGCTAATTAAATATACTTTTATTTAATAAAACTGATAATTATTTAACAAATACAATTTGATAATAGCAGCTTTAAATTTGCTGTATCAGTAGTTCAAACAACTTAACATTGAAAAATAGAATTATCTTCCTCTTAGTAAATTCAACATAATTCTCAAAAGCTCTTTTCTTTGAGCAGAAGGAAGTAATTTAGATAATAAACATATTCACTTCCTGTTTGTATAAAATTTCATGAGACAGCCAATCAAATTCAGAGTCCTCTCTCTCTCTCCACTCTCCTTTTAGTAATCAAAACTTCAAGACTCTTACCATTGCTTCTCTGATAAGTGGCCTGATGTGACCTCTTAAAGTGGTTCACTATTCACCTGACCCAGAAAACTCCACAAAATCATGCAAACCACAAAGTTGAAACCCTCGTTTTCATTTTAGGAACACTCATGAAACTGTTCAGGTCATTAGGGTCTGCATATTTGAAAAGTCATCAAAGTATCTGAAAGGTGGCCCTTTACAGAAGCAATGTGTGCCATTCCATCATTAAAATGGTGAAGTTGGTAGGTTTGCACAAGCCAAACAGTCGGGCTGGACACAGAGTCAGTGGCCCAAAAAGAGTGCTGAGTTTATACTGCACATGCTCAAAAGTGCAGAGGCAGATTCTCTAGTCACTGAACACATCCAGGTGAAGACAAAGGCCCCAAAGATGTGGCACAGGAATTACAGAGCTTATGGTCCAATTAACCCATACATGAGCCCTCCCTGTCACAGTGAGATGATCCTGACTGGAAAAGAACAGACTGTTCCTAAATCTAGTAAGAGGAGACTGCACAGAAGAGAAAGATACACCAGAAGAAACTGAAGAAACAAAAACTTACGATCTGGAAATAAATGACCAAATAAGTATAAAAGGTTTTTTTTAAAGTCTTACCATTGTGACATTAAGGAAGGAGAGTTCACTGTGCATATACTTATTATAGGGGAGGAAGAAGTTCCTCAACCCTCTTAGGGTCCCTGTGCTAGTCACTCTGTCATGTCCAACTCTTTGCAACCCAATGGACTGTAGCCCACCAGGCCTCTCTGTCCATGGGGTTCTCCATGAAAGAATGCTGGAGTGGGCTGCCATGCTCCATGCCCTCTCCAGGGGATCTTCCCAACTTAGGGTCCCTAGATGAGTCTGAAAATTAAACTGAAAAAGAAAGAGTAACAGGAGAAAGGCATATAATTTTATTGAATTTTTGCATATACACGGGTGCTCACAAAAGAATAAAGATCCAAAGAAATGACAAGAACAGGAAACTTTTATACCTTTACAACAAAAACAATATATTTGTGAAGAACTGACAAGACAAGGGAGTTTCGGCCAACGATAGCAAACGAAGAAGTAACTAGGAAGGTAAGAGTTGGTTTAACAGTCACTGCTTGTACAGACTTCTTGACCCCAAATTCCCAATCCTTGTGACAAGAATATATTCCCCCTTCTGGTATAGTGAGGTATCTTTCACATGCGAGTTTTACAATTTGTTTCAGAGAAGGATGAGAGGGTGAGGAATCAGAGTGACCTTCCTGCTTCTGCCACCTTTTAAGAACTCCTTCAGTTTATATTTCACATGCCAAGAGGCCACATTTGGGGGTAGCATGTTCTGAACCCCACTGTCACATTCAGGAATCCATTACTGATGGATTTTTCCATTCTCGCCAGCAGGGACGGCAGTATGACACCCAGAGAATCCTAGCAGTCTCACCCTATTAGCTCATCTCTCTCCTCAAGTCCCACATTCTCCCTTCAGAAGCCAGCTAGGCTTCCTGACCACAAACTCGACCATAAAGTTCTTCATCCCTTACTATGCCAACTCCTTGGCAAGCATAGCTTCTTTAGCTCTTTATTGCTTTTTATCTCATACTTGACTCTACTATGGACATTTTCAGATCTCTTCTATATTCAGTAGGAAAATTTAAATAGAGAGGGGGACTTATCTCTGGACGTTTTCTATTTACCCATACACTGCTAACATTTCTTTTCTCCATTGCAATGATTCCATGCTTGAACATTCCACAATGATGAATTTTCCTGAGGTTCCTGACAGGGTCTGGGGTAAATATCATATCTGTCAACAGATTTTCACATATAGGAGTTTCCATCCTTCCTATTGGGTAACTCTGGGTAGTGGTGGTCAAGGCTGATAGGAACAGAGTTTCACGCTGGTGGTTAAATTCTATTTCCTCCCTCACTCATCCCTAATACACCCCCATTAGCTCAGAAATAGTTATCCTTTTTAATGTATAAATAAAATTAACTTTCTGTGTATGATGTGTACATCTTTTTCATTCACTTTTCTTCATTCTTTTGTTTATGATATAAATATTTACTCTGAGTTTGTCAAATGATGCTCTTTGTATTCAAAACGAAATTGAGGGAATTTTAAAAATAAAAAAAGTAAATATGGACACTTTTTTCTCATCAGTTTCAGGCTATTGAAATCAAAAACCATACAGAAGTTCAAATAACTACCTTTTTAGAAACAAATCACCTTTCACTGTAATGGAGACTACTGATTTAAATAATAGTCATAGAGAATTATTACTAATAAAATATTAATTATCTTCATATACTCTTATCTATATAGTTTCTTGCATGCATGCTATGTCGCTTTACTCATATCTGACTCTTGGTGACCCTACTGACTGGAACCCGCCAGGCTTCTTTGTCCACAGATTCTCCAGGCAAGAATACTAGAGTGAACTGGCAGACCCTTCTCCAGGGGATCCTCCTGACCCAGGGATCGAACACACATCTCTAATGTCTCTTCCAGTGGCAAGCAGGCTTTTTACCAGGTTCTAGGAGAAGGCAATGGCAACCCACTCCAGTACTCTTTTGCCTGGAAAATCCCATGGATGGAGGAGCCTCGTGGGCTACAGTCCATGGAGTCGCTACTAGTCGGACATGACTGAGCAACTTCACTTTCACTTTTCACTTTCATGCATTGGAGAAGGAAATGGCAACCCACTCCAGTGTTCTTGCCTGGAGAATCCCAGGGACGGGAGAGCCTGGTGGGCTGCCGTCTACGGGGTCGCACAGAGTCAGACACGACTGAAGCAACTTAGCAGCAGCAGCAGCGTCACCTGGAAAGCCCAGTTTCCTTCTATGTTCTTAGAATAACCCTCTAAGTTATGTCAAGAGTGAACTGACATGTTGCAAACTAATAAACCCTGTGATTTATTATTTATCTTATTGATTCTCACCGCAACACTATGCATACAGAGAACTACCCCATTTTCCACATGAGAAGCCTGAGGTTCCAAAATGACTTAAGTGATTATTTAAGTTTACCTGACCTTAAATGCTAGAGCTAAAATCTAATCTAGAGCTTCCTAGTGCTTTCTACTACCATCATAACTTTTACATGTAATATCTGAAATATATATTATATATATACATGTATTATCATTTGAGTAACTTTTAAAATTACTGGTAAAAGAGAAAATACTACTATGGAATGATACAACTATATATATTTCAAACCACTAGATGAACACAAATGTATACTGAAATGAAATATTGATATTTCTTCTAATAACTATCATCACAGGACACAATTTATGGCTTTCTGCCATTTGATAATGAAAGTTAAATTTTCTGTGCTGTTACTGGAATAGGGTATAATAATTCATTCTTCAAAACTAATTTATATACAAAACATATTCTATACAAAGATGTTTGAGTTCCTGTATTTCTCTTGTCACTTGGCAGCAATCTGTATGTGACTCAAGAAAGACAGAGTAAGAACCAAATTTCTTCAAGATACATGGAAAAGACCAAGGGTACTGAAAGTGTGTGTCAGTTAAACTCATTCATTTGAAATTAAACTCATGTTCTACAGTGACAGAAATCCCAAATAAGGTATTTATCTTTAAGGATTAAAGATAATCTTATTGAAAGATTATTCTTGGGCAAAAAAAAAAGGTTCTTTTTTTTCCTAGTAGCTTTGGAAGCTGCTATGGCCATAGACAGCAGTGGACATCTGAATCTGTTTTCCAAGGTGCATAATAATCAAACTGAGTATTTGGTAGTTTCATAACTTATTTTGAAAACACAATGAAATTGGCTACCTTTGTTCACAAATGTACAATAAATGTGTCAGTGATCTCTATCATTGAAAAGTTTAAAAATTTGAATGCAATAATTTTAAGGTGCTTGCCAACTCATTTCTAGAACTGACAATGTCCATTTCTGAACTTTTAATATCTTTTATAACCTCTGAAATTGAGACCATAAAATAATGTGTTTTTGCATATATTTCAAACTATTTGGAATGTTTTTTACTGCAAGAATGGACATTGTGGTTATCCCCTCAAAAATCATTCCAAAATTCTCCATCATGAAGTAGCTATGAGAGTTGGTTTGAACTGGGTATATCTAGAGTGTTCTACAATCACTGAGATAATCTCAAATTCTTCACTGTCCGTTTTGTCACAGTAATCCACACAGCAAATGATTCTGGACATCTTGGACAAATTCTATTAATTTTCTGGCCACTGAAATTAGTTGGAAGATTAGACCAATCATTACACAAATTGGTGTTTATGAAAAGAATTCTGGAAACATGTATCAATCCCTTCTTAATAATGTGATCTTTGGATGTTTCATCAGGCTGCCACCTTGAGAAACACCAATTTGAAGATATAACTGAAACACAGAATAGACCAGAGACCTGATCAAACCATATCTAAACAAGTTATTTTTCTGAAACTCCTAAACTATATGAAAAATTCCCTTATAACTTGTCACTTGAGATAGATTTTGATCTAAGTTAAATAGTCAGAACTGTGTATCTCCTTAACTCATAAGGATAGTTTTAACAAATATTTCTGTTGCTAGAAGTATTCTCCCTCATGATTTTTAAATTTTAATTATATTATCTTAGATTATCTGCTGAGCAATTTAAAGAGAAAATATATTTTTACTAATTTGCTTAAAAGGTCAAAAAGCAAATCAAATACTAGGCTGATTAGCATCATTTGTCCTCTTTCTCTGTAATCAAGGAACAGAGTCCAATGATCACAGTAATTTTCTAGTTTAACAATATATTCCAGGCTCAAATTCCATTCAACTGGCCATTACCCAACTCTTGATCACTTTCAGTGACAAAAAACTCATCTCCCAAGATAGCTTCTTTCACAATTATTCAAAATTTATAGGTGAACTTCATTTTTATTCAAATTAGATGCTGACTACTAGCTTACTGCAAATCCTGTATACTTTAATGGTATCATTTCCATTTCTCTCTAGATAATAATTGTCTCTTCAGGTAAACCATCCATTGCTAGTTGCATTTAAAATTCCTGCTGTGTTTATTTACACTTGATTTTAGCCAAAATGCTGAGAAGTGATGCTATCTATTCAGAGATATCACTTCTATTTTCTTTTTAACCAATCCACACTGTGCTACTACATTTTTCTTATTTAGTAAATTATGATTTTAAAAAAATTTTAAGGAATTGTTATTTTCATAATGCCATTTTTGTGCTAAAAAGTCAAAATTTTTCTAACTGGCTGTGACAAAGATTGTTAGTTTCAAGTTACTAATAATTGCCTAACAAGATACCTACCTAACTTTTCTTCCTTGCTCAAAGAACTCCCACTTTATTATATTTGGCAAAAAGCCCTTCAAGCAAATATTTCACATTTTCCTATGTCCTTTATGGAGGTGGTCATGAGACACAGTGCTGGTTAAAGAGAAACAAAGGAAATCCTTTCATTGGGACATTAGTGAAAGACATTATTTCAATAGGTACCTGCCATTTTCCTGTCTCTTCTTTTTTTCTGCCTAAAATACTGATATCCACAGATATCCACATGCAAGAAAGATGGCTGAACAAAGTCAGAAAGACCACAAGCCTGTACAAAATATCATCACTGGATTGCCTATCCTTGAACTTATTACATGAGCATATCAAAGTCTTAACCTTTTCAGCAATTATTTTCTTTTGACTGCTGAATGGTAACAATAATCCTCTGTCACCAAAATAAGTCTGTTTTCTTTCAAAATGAACAGTAATGCAAAATTGTAATAAAGAAAAAGACTACAGAGTTGGTAAGGATTTAGAAAATGTGCAAGGATTTAAAAATTGCATTGAACTATTTTCATGCATGTGCCCCTCCATTTCCAGAAGACAGTCTAAATGAACCCTGATGGACTATCATTTAATTACAATGTAGTCTTTTTAACACATGAAGAATGTTATGCCTTCTTAGTTCTTTTACATCCCAGTTGTTTCTAGGAACTTAACAAACTTGTTATTATATTGGGGTGATGGGGATATATGTGTGCATGTGTGTATATAAATTAACATGTTTATATACACATAAGGAGAAGGCAATGGCACCCTACTCCAGTACTCTTGCCTGGAAAATCCCATGGATGGAGGAGCCTGGTAGGCTGCAGTCCATGCGGTCGCGAAGAGTCAGACACCACTGAGCGACTTCACTTTCACTTTTCACTTTCATACTTTGGAGAAGTGAATGGCGACCCACTCCAGTGTTCTTGCCTGGAGAATCCCAGGGACGGGGGAGCCTGGTGGACTGCCGTCTATGGGGATGCACAGAGTCAGACACGACTGAAGCGACTTAGCAGCAGCATACACGTATAAACACATACATATGTCTTAGTACAGCTGACCCCTGAACAACATGGATTTGAAATATGTGATTCCACTTACGCACAGGGTTTCTTTTTCCCACAGTAAATACTACAGTATTACAGGACCTGTGGTTGGTTGAATCCAGTAATGCAGAACTACAGATAAGAAGGAACAGGGCATACAAAGAGCTAACTATAAATTATACTAGGATTTCTGACCAGACAGAAGGTCAACACTCCTAATTCTCATGCTGTTCAAGGGTCAACTGTATATTCTGGCTGCTAAGACAGAATAGCACATACAGCATGACTTATCAACAACAGAAATTTATTTTTCACAGTTTTAGAGTCTGAAAAGTCCAAGCTTGAGAAACAGATTTGGTATCTAGTGAGAGCCTACTTCCTAATTCATAGAATAGCATCATCTCAGTATGACCTCAAAAGGCAGAAAGGATAAGAGAACTCTCCAGAAGCTCCTTTACAAGGCCACCAATCCCATTCATGAAGGCTCTGTCTTCATGATCTAATCACTCACCACAAGCCCCACATCCTTATCACCACAATGGAGATTAGAATTTTAACAGGTGAATTAGCAGGGAGGTTGGGCAGAGACAAGGGTATCTCCTCACTCGGCCCTTCCTAACCTTCAACATGGAATAGCTCCTCTAGGCCCTCCTGGGCGCGTGCAGCCACCACTCCTTGGACGGAGGGCTGCTCTTCCCTGCTGCCGCCCCTGGCCTCTGTGTCTCCTCCCGGCCGCCACCCCTGACCTCGGGACGTGAGGTGGCTCCTCCCAGCCGCCTCTGACCTCGGATGCAGGGTAGCTGCTCTCGGCCGTTCCTGTGCCATCGCAGCCTGGCACTCTCATCCGCTGCCCACTGACCTCGGACGTGGGATAACTCCTCTTGGCCGCTGCCCTTCGGGCATGGGGGTCCTCCCAGCTTCTGCCCCTGACCTCGGATGTGGGGTAGCTCCTCTCGGCTGCGCTTAGTGCACCAGTCACAGCCGCCCGCGCTTAGTGCGCTGGTCGCAGCCGCCCACGCTGCAAGAAGAGAGTCGAAGAACAAAGGAAAAAAGGAAAGATATAAGCATCTGAATGCAGAGTTCCAAAGAACAGAAAGAAGAGATAAGAAAGCCTTCTTCAGCGATCAATGCAAAGAAATAGAGGAAAAGAACAGAATGGGAAAGACTAGAGATCTCTTCAAGAAAATTAGAAATACCAAGGCAACATTTCATGTAAAGCTGGGCTTGATAAAGGACAGAAATGGTATGGACCTAACAGAAGCAGAAGATATTGAGAAGAGGTGGCAAGAATACACAGAAGAACTGTACAAAAAGGAGCTTCACGACCCAGATAATCACAATGGTGTGATCCCTCATCTAGAGCCAGACACCCTGGAATGTGAAGTCAAGCGGGCCTTAGAAAGCATCACTAGAAACAAAGTTAGTGGAGGTGATGGAATTCCAGTTGAGCTATTTCAAATCCTGGAAGATGATGCTGTGAAAGTGCTGCACTCAATATGCCAACAAATGTGGAAAACTCAGCAGTGGCCACAGACTGGTAAAGGTCAGTTTTCAATCCAATCCCAAAGAAAGGCAATGCCAAAGAATGCTCAAACTACTGCATACTTGCACTCATCTCACATGCTAGAAAGTAATGCTCAAAATTCTCCAAGCCAGACTTCAGCAATACGTGAACCATGAACTCCCTGATGTTCAAGCTGGTTTTAGAAAAGGCAGAGGGACCAGAGATCAAATTGCCAACATCTGCTGGATCATGGAAAAAGCAAGAGAGTTCCAGAAAAACATTTATTTCTGCTTTATGGACTATGCCAAAGCCTTTGACTGTGTGGATTCCAATAAACTGTGGAAAATTCTGAAAGAGATGGGAATACCAGACCACCTGACCTGCCTCTAGAGAAACCTATATGCAGGTCAGGAAGCAACAGTTAGACTGGACATGGAACAACAGACTAGTTTCAAATAGGAAAAGGAGTACGTCAAAGCTGTATATTTTCACCCTGCTTATTTGTGGCTGATTCATGTCAACGTATAGCAAAATGAATACAGTATTGTAAAGCAAAACGAACTAAAAATAAAAATTAATTTAAAAAATAAACTTACATGCAGAGTACATCATGAGAAACGCTGGACTGGAAGAAACACAAGCTGGAATAAAGATTGCCGGGAGAAATATCAATAACCTCAAATATGCAGATGACACCATCCTTACGGCAGAAAGTGAAGAGGAACTAAAAAGCCTCTTGATGAAAGTGAAAGAGGAGAGTGAAAAAGTTGGCTTAAAGCTCAACATTCAGAAAACGAAGATCATGGCATCTGGTCCCATCACTTCATGGGAAATAGATGGGGAAAGAGTGGAAAAAGTGTCAGACTTTATTTCAGGGGGCTCCAAAATCACTGCAAATGGTGACTGCAGCCATGAAATTAAAAGGCGTTACTCCTTGGAAGAAAAGTTATGACCAACCTAGATAGTATATTCAAAAGCAGAGACATTACTTGCTGACTAAGGTCCGTCTAGTCAAGGCTATGGTTTTTCCTGTGGTCATGTATGGATGTGAGAGTTGGACTGTGAAGAAGGCTGAGCGCCGAAGAATTGATGCTTTTGAACTGTGGTGTTGGAGAAGACTTGAGAGTCCCTTGGACTGCAAGGAGTCCAGCCAGTCCATTCTGAAGGAGATCAGCCCTGGGATTTCTTTGGAAGGAATGATGCTAAAGCTGAAGCTACAGTACTTTGGCCACCTCATACAAAGTGTTGACTCATTGGAAAAGACTCTAATGCTGGGAGGGATTGGGGGCAGGAGGAGAAGAGGACGACAGAGGATGAGATGGCTGAATGGCATCACTTACTCGATGGGCGTGAGTCTGAGTGAATTCCAGGTGATGGACAGGGAGGCCTGGCGTGCTGCGATTCATAAGGTTGCAAAAAGTCGGACACGACTAAGCGACTGAACTGAACTGAACTGAGCAGAGACAGAAACATTCTTCTAATATTTTCAATTGACCTGTCTTTTAAGTTCATGTCTCCTTTTCTCTGCTCCTTTTCTCTGCTTAAATCTGCTTGGTGAATTAACAGTTTCTTAACATGCTGTCTTCATTCTAGTATTTCCATTTTTGTAAACTGCAGATTCCTCTTCATCTTGCCATTACATCAGAGATGAGAGCAGCTATGTTAGTCTCCCTCCACACTAACTATAGATTGCTCTTGGAGTTTAGTTCTTTTTATGTTTTTTGTGTACTCAGATCTCTGATGGGTTTTAAAAGCTGGATTCTGTAGGTTATCCAGTTTATTTTGGTTTTTAAAATCTCTTTCCACTTTCTAAATCTGAACTAAAAACAAAAGTATCACGTGGTTTTAACTGAAAGATTATAAAATCATGATACTTATTAACATAATTTCATTTTTAATTCAATCAGTAACTAGATCAATGCTCCTACAAATAGAACAGTATATCAGTACTTTAGAGACCCATGCTCTGGAATCTCCATTGCCACTAATAACCTGTGTGGCCTGTGGGAATGCATTCAATTTTATCGTTATCCATGTTTAAACATGATAAGATGATAACCACAAGAAAGAGAAAAAAACAATAGTGTTCAAATGAAAAATACTATTTAATGCTCAATTTCTTTGAAGAGAATAGAAAGAATATGAAACAACTATGATATAATGCTAAAGTTACTAATTCTGAAATCAATAACACCACATTAGCATTCAAAAATGTTTTTTATAAATTTACAAAATTAAAAAATATGATTTATAATCATAAGACTAACACATCACACCAATCAGTGTAGCAACAAATGAAATAAAGGAAAAACGTTCTGATTGCAGATCAGCCAGGATAAGGGGGATAGTAAATCAAAATTTAAAAAACTCACCAGGAAATTTTTAATAGCTTGGTGTTCTACTTTCTGTCAGGAACTCCACTTGTTGTCTGATATAAGGTTGGAAGATTCTACTGCAAAATCTCTAGAGAAACAAGAGAAAAAGATTTCTTTTTGAATTACTAAGGCTTTGCAGAATCACCAGGATCTCCCTTCAAAGAAAGGCAGATAAATAAGTATATAAATAAGCACAGTGTCTCATATAGATTTACCATCCTCCAAATGCACGAGGCTCAGCGGCTGTGACAGTGCACGAGCTCGGCCTAGAGGGCAGGGGCAGTAGCCGAGAGGAGCTACCCCACATCAGAGATAAGGAGCAGCAGCTGCACTTGGCTGGAACAGCCTTGAAGAGAGACCCCATGTCCAAGGTGAGAGAAACCCAAGTAAGATGGTAAGCACTGAGAGAGGGGATCAGAGGGCAGAAAGACTGAAACTACAATCACCAACAACTAGCCAACCTGATCAAACGGACCACAGCCTTGTTAACTCAATGAAACTAAGCCATGCCATGTGGGGCTACCCAAGACAGACGGGTCATGGTGAAGAGGTCTGACACAATGTGGACCACTGGAGAAGGGAATGGCAAACCACTTCAGTATTCTTGCCTTGAGAACCCCACGAACAGTATGAAAAAGCAAAAAGATAGGATACTGAAAGAGGAACTCCCCAGGTCAGTAGGTGTCCAATATGGTACTGGAGATGAGTGAAGAAATAACTCCAGAAAGAATGAAGAGATGGAGCCAAAGCAAAACAATACCCAGTTGTGGATGTGACTGGTGATGGAACCAAGGTCCGATGCTGTTAGAGCAATCTGCACAGGAACCTGGAATGTTAGGTCCATGAATCAAGGCAAATGGAAGTGGTCAAACAGGAAACGACAAAAGTGAACACTGACATCCTAGGAATTAGCAAACTAAAATGGACTAGAATGGGTGCATTTAACTCAGATGACCATTATATCTACTACTGCGGGCAGGAATCCCTTATAAGAAATGGAGTAGCCATCGTGATCAACAAGAGTCCAAAATGAAGTTCAGTTCAGTTCAGTGGCTCAGTCGTGTCCGACTCTTTGCGACCCCATGAATCACAGCACGCCAGGCCTCCCTGTCCATCACCAACTCCCGGAGTTCACTCAGACTCACGTCCATTGAGTCCATGATGCCATCCAGCCATCTCATCCTTGGTCATCCCCTTCTCCTCCTGCCCCCAATCCCTCCCAGCATCAGAGTCTTTTACAATGAGTCAACTCTTCGCATGAGGTGGCCAAAGTACTGGAGCTTCAGCTTTAGCATCATTCCTTCCAAAGAAATCCCAGGGCTGATCTCCTTCAGAATGGACTGGTTGGATCTCCTTGCAGTCCAAGGGACTCTCAAGAGTCTTCTCCAACACCACAGTTCAAAAGCATCAATTCTTCGGAGCTCAGCCTTCTTCACAGTCCAACTCTCACATCCATACATGACCACAGGAAAAACCATAGCCTTGACTAGACGGACCTTAGTCAGCAAGTAATGTCTCTGCTTTTGAATATACTATCTAGGTTGGTCATAACTTTTCTTCCAAGGAGTAAGCGTCTCTTAATTTCATGGCTGCAGTCACTATGTGCAGTGATTTTGGAGCCCAAAAAAATAAAGTCTGACACTTTTTCCACTCTTTCCCCATCTATTTCCCATGAAGTGATGGGACCAGATGCCATGATCTTCGTTTTCTGAATGCTGAACTTTAAGCCAACTGTTTCACTCTCCTCTTTCACTTTCATCAAGAGGCTTTTTAGCTCCTCTTCACTTTCTGCCATAAGGGTGGTGTCATCTGCATATCTGAGGTTATTGATATTTCTCCCGGCAATCTTGATTCCAGCTTGTGTTTCTTCCAGTCCAGCGTTTCTCATGATGTACTCTGCATAGAAGTTAAATAAGCAGGGTGACAATATACAGCCTTGACGTACTCCTTTTCCTATTTGGAACCAGTCTGTTGTTCCATGTCCAGNTACCATCAGGGTAGTGTCATCTGCATATCTGAGGTTATTGATATTTCTCCCGGCAATCTTTATTCCAGCTTGTGTTTCTTCCAGTCCAGCGTTTCTCATGATGTACTCTGCATAGAAGTTAAATAAGCAGGGTGTCAATATACAGCCTTGACGTACTCCTTTTCCTATTTGGAACCAGTCTGTTGTTCCACGTCTAGTTCTAACTGTTGCTTCCTGACCTGCATACAGATTTCTCAAGAAGCAGGTTAGCTGGTCTGGTATTCCCATCTCTTTCAGAATTTTCCACAGTTTATTGTGATCCACACAGTCAAAGGCTTTGGCATAGTCAATAAAGCAGAAATAGATGTTTTTCTGGAACTCTCTTGCTTTTTCCATGATCCAGCGGATGTTGGCAATTTGATCTCTGGTTCCTCTGCCTTTTCTAAAACCAGCTTGAACATCAGGGAGTTCACGGTTCACGTATTGCTGAAGCCTGGCTTGGAAAATTTTGAGCATTACTTTACTAGCGTGTGAGATGAGTGCAACTGTGCGGTAATTTGAGCATTCTTTGGCATTGCCTTTCTTTGGGATTGGAATGAAAACTGACCCTTTTCCAGTCCTGTGGCCACTGCTGAGTTTTCCAAATTTGCTGGCATACTGAGTGCAGCACTTTCACAGCATCATCTTTCAGGATTTGAAACAGCTCAACTGGAATTCCATCACCTCCACTAGCTTTGTTCGTAGTGATGCTTTCTAAGGCCCACTTGACTTCACATTTAAAGATGTCTGGCTCTAGATTAGTCATCACATCATCATGATTATCTGGGTCATGAAGATCTTTTTTGTACAGTTTTTCTGTGTATTCTTGCCACCTCTTAATATCTTTTGCTTCTGTTAGGGCCAGACCATTTCTGTCCTTTATCGAGCCCATCTTTGCATGAAATGTTCCCTTGGTATCTCTAATTTTCTTGAAGAGATCTCTAGTCTTTCCCATTCTGTTCTTTTCTTCTGTTTCTTTGCATTGATTGCTGGATGCAATATCAAAAACAACAGAAAGATCTCTGTTCATTTCCAAGGCAAACCATTCAATATCACAGTAATCCAGGTCAATGCCCCGAACTGTAACACTGAAGAAGCAGAAGTTGAATGGTTCTATTTAGACCTACAAGATCTTTCAGAACACCCAAAAAAGATGTCCTTTTCATTATAGGGGACAGGAATGCAAAAGTAGGAAGTCAAGAAACACCTGGAGTAACAGAAAAATTTGACCTTGGAGTACAGAATGAAGCAGGGCAAAGGCTAATAGAGTTTTGCCAAGAGAACGCACTGGTCATGGCAAACACCTTCTTCCAACAACACAAGAGAAGGCTCTACACATGGACATCACCAGAGGGCCAACACCAAAATCAGATTGATTATATTCTTTGCAGCAAGATAGAGGGGCTCTATACAGTCAACAAAAACAAGACCAGGCGCTGACTGCGGCTCAGATCATGAACTCCTTATTGCCAAATTCAGACTTAAATTGAAGAAAGTGGGGAAAACCACTAGGCCATTCAGGTATGACCTAAATCAAATCCCTAAATCACTTCTCTATACAGTGGAAGTGAGAAATAAATTTAAGGGACTAGATCTGATAAACAGAGTGCCTGCTGAACTACGGACAGAGGTTCGGGGCATTGTATAGGAGACAGGGATCAAGACCATCCTCAAGAAAAAGAAATGTAAAAAAGCAAAGTGGCAGTCTGAGGAGGCCTTACAAATAGCTATGAAAAGAAGACAAGCAAAAAACAAGTGAGAAAAGGAAAGATGTAACCATTTGAATGCAGAGTTCCAAAGAATAGCAAAGAAAAATAAGAGCCTTCCTCAGCTATCAATGCAGAGAAACAGAGGAAAACAATAAAATGGGAAACACTAGAGATCTCGCCAAGAAAATTAGAGATACCAAGGGAATATTTCATGCAAAGATGGGCTCAATAAAGGATAGAAATGGTATGGACCTAACAGAAGCAGAAGATATTAAGAAGAGGTGGCAAGAATACACAGAACTACTATACAAAAAAGATATTCGTGACCCAGATAATCACGATGGTGTGATCACTCATCTAGAGCCAGACATCCTGGAATGTGAAGTCAAGTGGACCTTAGAAAGCATCGCTATGAACAAAGTTAGCGGAGGTGACGAAATTCCAGTTGAGCTATTTAAAATCCTAAAAGATTATGCTGTGAAAGTGCTGCACTCAATATGCCAGCAAATTTGGAAAACTCAGCACTGCCCACAGGACTGAAAAGGGTCAGTTTTCATTCCAATCCCAAAGAAAGGCAATGCCAAAGAATGCTCAAACTACTGAACAATTGCACTCATCTCACACACTAGCAACGTAATGCTCAAAATTCTCCAAGCCAGGCTTCGGCAATACATGAACCGTGAACTTCCAGATGTTCAAGTTCGTTTAGAAAAGGCAGAGGAACCAGAGATCAAATTGCCAACATCTGCTGGATCATCAAAAGAGCAAGAGCGTTGGAGAAAAACACCTGTTTCTGCTTTATTGACTATGCCAAATCTTTGACTGTGTGGATCACAATACACGGGCAAATTCTGGAAGAGATGGGAATACCAGACCACCTGACCTGCCTCTTGAGAAACCTACATGTAGGTCAGGAAGCAACAGTTAGAAATGGACATGGAACAACAGATTGCTTCTAAAGAAGAAAAGGAGCACGTCAAGGCTGTATACTGTCACTCTGCTTATTTAACTTATACGCAGAGGACATCATGAGAAACACAGGGCTGGAGGAAGCACAAGTTGGAATCAAGATTGCAGGGAGAAATATCAATAACCTCAGATATGCAGATGACACTACCCTGATGGCAGAAAGTGAGGAGAAGCAGCAAAGAGCCTCTTCATGAAAGTGAAAGAGGAGAGTGAAAAGGTTGGCTTAAAGCTCAACATTCAGAAAACTAAAGTCTTGGCATCGGTTCCATTAGTTCATTGCAAATAGATGGGGAAACAGTGTCAGACTTTATTTTTTTGGGCTCCAAAATCACTGCAGATGGTGACTGCAGCCATAAAATTAAAAGATGCTTATTCCTTGGGAGGAAAGTTATGACCAACCTAGGTAGCTTATTAAAAAGCAGAGACATTACTTTGCCAACAAAGGTCCATCTAGTCAAGGCTATGGTTTTTCCATTAGTCATGTATGGATGTGAGAGTGGGACTGTGGAGAAAGCTGAGTGCCAAAGAATTGATGCTTTTGAACTGTGGTGTTGGAGAAGACTGTTGAGAGTCCCTTGGACTGCAAGGAGATCTAACCAGTCCATCCTAAAGGCAATCAGTCCTGGGTGTTCATTGGAAGGACTGATGCTGAAGCTAAAACTCCAATACTTTGGCTACCTGATGCGAAGAGCTGACTCACTGGAAAAGACCCTGATGCTAGAAAAGATTGAGGGCAGGAGGAGAAGGGGACGACAGAAATAAGATGGATGGATGGCATCACCAACTCAATGTACATGAGTTTGGGTAAACTCCGGGAGTTAGTGATGGACAGGGAGGCCTGACATGCTGTGGTTCATGGGGTTACAAAGTGTCAGACACGACTGAGCAACTGAACTGACATGAAACCTAGCACTAAAGCTTAGAGCTAAGGTATCAAGGAAGAATGTTCCACTGTGTCTAAAATTCTCACCCTATCTGTGCTTGAAAAGCATAATAATCAGTCATTTTCATTTTTTTAGTAATTTCTGTCATTATCTAAGACACTGTCCACTAATCATATTCCAGAAGTCCTACCTCGCTAGATATAGAAAGTGATCATTGCACACCTAATGAAGTATGAGAAAGGCTCAAATTGCATGTATGGTGGAGGAAGTGTAATATATATGCCAAATATTGGATATATGACTGTTGCCAGAGAAAATAGGATACCCTGATGAGCCATTTGCCATTCTTTATTAATGTACCCAACAAGGACAAGGCAAATGGAGGCAACCCACAGAAAATGGTCTCTCGAAGGAAAGAGGAATTCTCACGCCATAAAAGGAGGGAAAAGAATAGAAATAGTTCTGGGTACCATACCAACTAGTCTCTTAAAAAGTAATAAAGAAACCATAAATGAGAATTTGATCTGAGATATGTATTCTCTACAAATTTGTTATAGCAACCAAGCAATTAAATTTTTTCAGTTAACTTTTAAATACACAGATTTAGGTGTAAACATTTATTAAGTACAAATTATATGGTGATCAGATTCTATCTTCATTTAAATATTTTTGGTTTGCCCTCTTGATTAATTTTTATTTTACTAGTTGCAACTGACTATTATTTCTGTAATAGTTAATGTTGACACTCTCCAAACTATTCCAGGTACCATGTAGCATTTTTTTCACTGAGGAATCTTTTCACTGAGGAACTCAACAGCATAAATTTGTGTGTCTCCTCCTCTCACAGAAGATAGCAATGAAATCATTAATAGAACAGTTACTGTCTTCTAGGCACTTTTTAAGTATTGCATATATTTGAACCATTAACAGCACAGATCATAATGCAAAGAAGAATTTGCTATTAAGTTTAGAGTAATTATTTAGTTAATTTGACATTAAAATGCAAAATTTGCTCTCACGTCCAATGCTGCTTAAATTAAACAGGTTTTTTCATGAAGTTTTCTTTTTTACAAATTCTCATTTGCATGTGTGAAATTTTGCTGTAAGGCTGCATAAGGCAGAATTAAAAATAGATTTAGTGTGCATTACATCTCTATCACATAAAGGAAGACCTAAATGAACTCCCCAAGTCTGTTACACCCTTTACTGATTTAAAGAACAGAACTAAATTTATCTATTCAGCTATGATATCTGGTCAGGTCATCCTACAGTGTTTAAGAATAGGTCTTCTGATTATTGTTATTTGTACAAAGAGCTTACCCATTCTAAAATGGTGACAAATCAAGTTAAAATCATGCAATAGAAAGGCAGAAGGCTTAATAGAGCCACTTAATATATAAACAATCTACAACCGAAACAAAGTGAAAAGACTTTTGTTGCAATGACAAGCTACAAATTCAAAGCATGAAAATAGATGGATGCGATTCATGGTTATGGAAAACACAGACCGTCTCATTGTTATTTTCTCTATCAACCTAATTGAGCAACCAAAGTAATTTTCATAATAGAATTGGATCTATTTGAACAAAAACTTTTAAGTATTCCTATTCCAGATGAATTGACAATTATATCACTGCTTGAATAAACAGGAATTTTGTTCTGATAAGTACTTGTGGAAAATTATTAGGTGAAATCCTATAATGAAAATGCAGTTACAGTTTATAGAAGCTACATTTAAATTCACAAATTCTTATCTGAAAAATTTGGAGAGAAATCAATAAAAAAAACTCAATGAGTGACTATGTTGATTATGTTTTCTGAAAAGATATGCAATAACAAAGGATTTTTACTTCTCATCTGTGATTTTCCTAAATGGAAAGCTGTAAAAGTAAAATGCATCAACTCATCTTTTTTTAGAATGTAATCATATTAAACTAAAACTATATCAGGACCCTTCCCAAAAAGCAGTTTCTTTTATAAAGTGTTGGCTATTATTACTATTTTCTTCCATGCCTTTTTCTATCAAATCAATACTTAGATTTCTGCTTCTAGGCATCTTAGAATAACATTCACCAAATGATGCTGGAAAAATTAAATATCCAAATCCAAATAATGAACCACACCCTTTACCATATATGATATAAAATATTAATTAAACCTAAATGAAGACCTAAAACTGTAAAATTTCTATGACCTTAGGTTAGCAAATATATATTAGATAGGATACAGACACTAACTGTACAATAAAATATTGATAACATATTAAAAGTATTTTTTTTCTTTTCAAAGAATAGCTAAAATAATGAAAAGGTAAGCCATGCACTGGGAAAAAATATTTGAAAGCATGTCTAATACAGGACTGGTATACAGAAAATACGAAGAACTCAGAATAGTAAGACAAGTGACCCCATTAAACATGGACAAAATATTTGAATGGAAAATTCACTACATATGTTATACAAATAAAAAGTACATGAAAAAAATCTTAAAAAGTTAGTTAAGAAAAATGCATAGCAAAACATCATACCACAACACAACCATTAGAATGGTTTAAAATATTTTTAAAAAACTGGTAAGTACTGGTGAAAATATAGAGCAACTGGAATTCAGATACTGCAGAGTAAATTCAAATTGTATGCAACCTGAAAAACAGAGTAACAGTTTCTTTTCAAATTAAACCCACTCTCATACAACCCACTAATTCTACTCATAGACATCTGTCTCAGAAAAGGAGAACGTACATCCCCACAAAGTCTTGTTATAGGAGGAGCTTTATTCATTAAGAGCTATAGCAGCTTTATTCATTATAGATAAAAACTGAAAACAACCTAGGTGTCCATCAACTGCAGGATGAATTAAACTCCAAAATAAAAAGGAATGAACTAATAATATGACAAAATAATACTCCATTGATTCAAAGCCCATTTTATAAAAATACATAAATGTAAGTGACCAATTGCCTGTTTAAATCATAGTATCTATATACTTCTGTGTGATACTTTGTCCCATAAACTATTAAGTTCTGTGGGTGGGAAGGAACAAACTAATGATATATACAAGAAAATGAAAGTGAAAGTGAAAATGAAGTCGCTCAGTCATGTCCGACTCTTTGCGACCCCGTGGACTGTTGCCCACCAGGCTCATCCATCCATGGGATTTTCTAGGCAATAGGACTGGAGTGGGTTGCCATTTCCTTCTCCAGGGGATCTTCCCAATCCAAGGATCGAACTCAGGTCTCCTGCATTGCAGGCAGACGCTTTAACCTCTGAGCCACCAAGGAAGTGGGGTGAGTTTTAAATCATCAAGTTAGATGAAAGAAGCTGAACTTTAAGTAAAGACTATATACCTACACACTGCTTTGCCAGTCAGTTGTGTCCAACTCTTTGCAGCCCCATGGACTATAGCCTGCCAGGCTCCTCTGCCCATGAAATTTTCCAAGCAAGAATACTGAAGTGGATACTCCAAGGGATCTTCCCAAGCCAGGGATGGAACCCACATCTTTTGCATCTCCTACATTGGCAGGTGGGTTCTTTGAAATCTGGGAAGCCCACCTATACACTACATGATTCTACTTAAATGACAGTTTTTAAAAAGCAAAGTAGAGCTGAAGAAAGTGGCTGCCAGAGGCCAGCTGGGAATAGGGAAGGGGAATTAACTTACATTAAAAGAAAGAAAAAAAAAACTTGGAGGTGATTAAAAATGCTCTGATTGTGCGGCTGGTTCAATCCATGTTGTTTGTACAGTTAAAATCAGTAATTTCATAGGTTATAACTCACTGTTATGTATTGAATGTGTCCTACTCCCAAAATCTGTTAAGTTGAAGCACTAACCTCCTGTGTGGTGGCATTAGGAGGTGGTGCCTTTCAGAAGTAATTAGGTTTAGATGGGGCCATGAGGGTGGAGCCCCATGCTGGGATTAGCGCCCTTATAAGAAGAACAGACAATAGGGCTTGCTCTATCTTGTCAGGTGAAGATAAACCAAGGATGTGGCCATATGCAAGCCAGAAAGAAGACTCATTCACCAGGAACTGAAAAGGCTAGCACCGTAACGGTAGACTTCTCAGTCTCTAAAACTGTAAGAAATAAATAACTGTTGCTTAAGCCACCCAGTCTATGATATTCTGTTGTAGCAGTCCTAGAAGACTAAGACATTCATTGAAGTTTATTTTAAAATTAATAAATAAGTGGACAAACAAAAGTTAGGTCTTGACCTCAAATTACTGGGGATGTGGAATAACATTTCCTTAATGTACACTTAAAACTGCTTAAGTAAAACTGAAAATGCCTCTTGTTGTGGTCAAAAAGGTATATTGGGCATGAAGCATATAACAAACGCTACCCAGGAAGACCTGGACCATGAATTTGGGGGAACACATTAAAGTATTAGGCCATGGTGCAGGAGTGGTGGCACAGGAGAGAGAGAGAGCTGGCAATGCTATACTGCTGTACAAAACAGCAGCCAAGGCTGAGGCAAATTTCCCCATTCATAATTCCCTCTATGTCCATCTGCCAAGAAAAACTGAACAGCAGCAGCACCAGCTGTTCTTGTTGCTCCACAGATTGCAGGCCTTGTTTCCCAAATTAACATCTCACCAACGCTTACCCATGGAGTTTACATAAGACAGGAACTAAGTCAAGATGGGATCTGGGAAGGAGGAGAGAGTAACAAGGAAGTATGATCACAAATTAAGGAGCACACAACAAGGAGCTGTCTGCCTGAAGGACAGGCAGCACACTCTGCTGAGGAATTAGCACAAGGTCAATTTGCACAAGCAGACGGGGAAGGGGAGCAGGTGTCTGAGAAGTAAAAGCGCAGGAGTAAGACTGTGATTAGTACTTTGCCTCTCCCATTTCAGAAGAGAAAGGGAGAGATTGAAGAGTAAAATAATAAAGCATTATTAACACTGTCCATATGCCAAGCAACAAACTCAATGTACTGTATCTCATTAGACAGACGCTCCAGGGTAATGGACGAAATGAATTAGTCAACGGTATGTATTGTCCTAAATATTAAGATGACAATTCTTACTGTCTTGCTAAGAAACGCACCTTGTTTTTTCAGGAGTTTCCTTTTTTCTGTTTTGAACATTGCATCCCTCAGTCCACATTTCTTTGGTTCCTGGAGCAGAAATGCTTTCCTGTAGCTAGTGGCTGCTCTGAAGGCCAGCACATTCCAAAGTCACCTGCCGAATATGTGAACTAAAAGCTCTTGAAAGGGTAAATTCTGTTGGGAAGATGAAAAAATGAAAGCCACTTTTTCTTCTCTTTTCCCTTACTCACCCCGTCCTTTCTCTATTTTCCACTAACTTCCATCTCCTGGTTTTGGCCTCACCACAGACACAAAGAGCAGGTAGGAATAATTCCCATGCTGTCACATCAATAGATGCCAATATAATGAGGGACTCATTTGAAAAAAATATGCCCATCGCAATATCCTCTAAAGTAATCCATTCTGAACAAAGAACATAATGGATACAATGTACATTACTCCATGTCATATCACTTGGTAGAGGTGGGGTAGAGGGATCTAACCAATCTATTGGTTTTAATCTTGAATATAAAAGTTTAAAGCAATTATTGGTGTTCCATAGTATGGTTTCTGGAAGTTATAGGTGAAAAGGTGTTTTTTTTTAATTTACCCTATTCAATTTATATTCATGATTTTTAAAATGAGATATATTTGTGAATTTATTCTGTTCAACGTTAGAAGGTGAATATTCAATTTGCTGTCGAATGACAAATGAAAATTAATAAAAGGTATAGAAGAATAATTAAAATGATGGCTAAATATATAAATGAAAATGTATATATTTCCTCTTCCCTATGAAACATAAAATATATAAAATTATAATTCAAGTAATTCATGCATTTACTATTTAAATGATAAACGGATATAAACAACTAACTTTAGTTTATAAGATATAATAGACACTTCCTCAGTTATCAAACAATAAATGTAATTATCAAGAGTTTTACTGCCAACAAATTATTTGGGCTTGAGGGTCATGTCAGCGAGCCTTAATTTTCTTAGCTGTATTCTAAAATGATCCTGATTTTTATAACAACATCTAAAAATTCAGTGTTTTTCCTTTAAAAATAGAAAACAATAAATTTATAAATATTCTATATAGATTATAAAGCTCTGCAATCAACATCTGAAAATAAAACAAATACATATGCATAGTGACGTGGCCCAGATGTTTTGTTTCCTGTCCCCATGAGGGCATTGATTTCATTGGTTTTATTCTGCAGTGTTCCTAAGGTTTCAAAATGTTTATGTATTCTACTGTTGGAGCAAATAGTAAATGCCATTTTCAATTATTCACATCCGAGATAAACTTTTCTTGAAACAGGACTAAGGGAATCTTTTGAAAATTAACCTTAGGAAAATAAATTTAAATTCTCCCTCACAAAATCATCATAAATATAGTTTCAGGTAGTAGAATACTACCACTATTAACAGAGTAAAATATTGCTGAGAGCTTGATGTGTAAGATCAGGGCTATCAGACTTTATATCCTATTCTACTGCTTCTTCCTAGTAATATCATCTTGAAGTTATTCAAACTCTATTTTCCCTTCAGTTAAACAAAAGGAAACAGAACCACAGCTATTAATTGCATTCTTGTAAGTATGAAATGATATATGTATAAAGTAGGTGGAAGAGTACATTGTTTTTGTTGTTGCTTAATTATCAGGTCGTGTCCGACTATTTTGCAACCCCATGGACTGTAGGCCACCAGACTCTTCTGTCCATGGAGTTTCCCAGGCAAGAATAGTGCAGTGGGTTGCCATTTCCTTCTCCAGAGGATCTTCCCAACTCAGGGACTGAACTCGTGTCTCCTGCATTGGCAAGCAGATTCTTTACCACTGAGCCACCGGGAAAGCCCAGAAGAGTACACCATATTGCAGAAACATGAATGAATGTCAGCTATTTATTTTTGAACACATTTTATGGAATGATTACTATGCTCTGGGCATTGTTCTAGTTGCCTGAGACACAGTAGTGAACATGAGATTAAGATTACTTCCTTATATGTATAACTGATTCACTTTGTTGTACAGCAGAAACTAACGCAACACTGTAAACTATTTATATTCCAATAAAAATTAGTTTAAATAAGACACTCCAGAGGCAAACAAATTTAAAAAATAAAATAAAATGGCTTCCTTCAAGATGATCACATTCTAATGGGAAGATGAACAATAAACAGTGTACAAAATACATAATCTGTTTATGAAAAGTATCACATAGAGGAGAGAGAAGAAACTTGAGTGGCAGAAGCAGTTTTAGATAGGATGCTAGGGAAATATGGCTGAAAATGTGGCATGTGTGAGAAAGAACTTACAGGAAACAAGAGAGCAAAGTATGAAGTTTTCTCCAGGAAGAGAGTCTTCTAAGCAGAGGAAACTGCAAGTGTGAAGGCTATGTGGAGAATGGACTGAGCAAAGTGGTGTGTAACACAAGCAGTCAGACAGGTAAGATCAGAGTTGGGGAGCAGTGGGTGGTACAGGGAATAGGGCACTGAGGGTAATAGTTATTCAACAGCCTATACTTAGAAATGGGAAGCTATTGGGGTGTGGGGGTGTGGTTTAAGCAGAGATGTGGCACAATCTGACTTACAGTTTACCAAGATTCCTGTAGCTAATAATAAACGACAGTGTCCTCCAGTCATCATTCCCAACTCAACTCTCTAATCCAGTTAAAAGAACTGCTTCACTTAATTCTCTTCTGAAACTTTCAGGGCTAATTATAAAGAGTTCTAAATCACTGTAACCGTCCACACTTTAGAAGAGAACTTCCCATTCACACATATTTTTGGACACTCTAATTTCTACTTGTACTACATCCATCACCATTTGGAAACACAATTTATAGAATGTTAGATTATGAAAAGTGTACACACTTTGTAGTATCCAAACGAGAATGTGAAAGAACTCAGAGAAAATATTCTCTAAGTCTTGTAGAGGACACTAGGACAGCCTTTGTGGCTTTTTTATTAGTAACATCTACAGCTTAGTGATAACCCAATGACCCTGTTCCTCCAGCAACAGGTTATAAATATTCAAGAGAACAGTGAGGGCATCTGCCAGTGTGGGACGCCTAATGGCAGGGCGCACCACAGCAAGCCAGCGCCCCTCTTGTTTCTCACACGAGCTAAACCATCAGGGAAGCAGAGAAGTCAGTCAGCCAAAGGCTTGTGGTGCTTTCATTTCAAGGCCGCAGAGCATTTAAACTTTCCAAGGACAGAGAATTGTCTCTGGCTCCAGTTCCTATCCTCTTAAAACCAGCTGTACGCCAGCCACTCTCCATCCTTGATTGAGGCACCCAGCTTAGCGAATTCCACTTCCCCCTAAAGACCAGTCAGAACTGCTGGGAAAGGCAAGCACTTCAAAGTAACATAGAGGTCTGGTCAATGTTCACATCACTTCAGAAAGCACTTGCCTGCTCAGAGATAAGGAGGGAAGCTGCAAAGGCTCTGAGAGCTTACAGCATCACTGCACTGCTCCCACCTGCTTTTTCTGTTTCACCCAGAAACTTGAGTCATTTGGGAGGCACACTTCTTGAACAGTTGAGCACAAATAACAACTGGCTGGGAAAACAGAACAGAAATCTTCGCTATTGTGACTCAGAAGGGCGGGATCATGCCTGTGAAACAGATGTAATACCAAAGACTTGTGACTGCTGGGTCTTGAAAATCTTAGAGTGTTTTTTGACTGCCAATTGTCTAATTGTCTGGCAGGACCGAACTCCAAACTGTTTTCTCAATATTAGAGAACACATTTCTTTTCCCCCTTTACCTTCTCTGTGAATGAAGATTTCCCTTTTCCACAATCCCAAATTGTAATTCAACAATTATAATTAACTCTGAGATGATCTCCTCAACAGGGCTGTGCTAAGTTGTCTGACTCTTTATGATCCTATGGACCATAGCCCTCCTGGCTCCTCTGTCCATGGGATTCTCCAGGCAAGAATACTGGAGTGGGTTGCCATGCCCTCCTCCAGGGGATCTTCCCAACCCAGGGGTCAAATCGACATCTCATATCTCCTGCAATAGCAGGCGGGTTCTTTCTACTAGCACCACCTGGGAAGCCCCTCCTCAGTGGGGACAGAAATTAACTGAACTGGTGGAGATTCTCTCTGGGTAGAGACTGGCACAAGAATCCAGCTGCTCCCTTTTGTTTCAAAGAATAAACACAGCTTACTTCATCTCACCTCAGGTCATATACTATAAGCAAAGATATACGTACATTCCCTTTCCAAAGACATTCAGTAAGGAGGACATTCATATGTTATATGTGGGTTGACATTTTCTTGGGATATAGCTACACAAACCAACCCACTAAGAATACACAATCACTTCTAAGTTAGTGGTGCAATAAAGTTAAATCATCATCATTCACATAAAAATTCAGTAACATTCCCAAATGAAGAAACAACTGGCATTAAACAACTTCTGCTTTTATTAGTTAAATCACTGTCATAAGCAAAACAGTCTTCTTTTTAAAAGTATCTGTTCTCTATCTTTAGAATCTTCCTGCCAAATCTTCCCACACTTATCAACATTCATCCACATCTAAATAATATGGGTTTGCCTGACAGGCACATGAAATGCTAATCAAATAATACATAGCCATCCCTTTCTTATGAATAAAGTGACACCTAGCCTTTCTCCTCCCTTGCACTTTCTCAAAGGCCTCTCCTTCACCAATCAAATCTACCTTTTTTTTTTAATTTCCCATCAATGATCATCATTGATGATTGATAGCCATCATTTCTGATGACCTGGACTATTCAAAGACAAAAATACATTATTTTAATATCATTTTAATTCATGGATAATTTGATACAATACTATAACAATATACTGATATGCAGCATTAAGAATATGATGTAGTTTTCTAAAAAATTATAGTCAATTAATAAACAAAGTATGGTATCCCTTTCTTGAGCATCACCTTATCCCTGGCCCTGTCTACATTCTCATTCTGCCACTCTAAGTCTATTATCAAATCCCAAAGTATCTACTCCACCCATCCACAGTTCTAACCCTCAACCCATTCACAGCCCTATTCTACCTATGATTCTATCACCATCCTCTCCTAATTCAAAATGGCAACTTCCATTAGGCTGAAATCTCTACTTTTATGCTGAATGGGCACATCATAGGCAGAATAATTATTAATATACCATCTTTTACAATAGGGTGTCCCAGTTACATCTTAAGATATCATAAACTCATAATTATAGCATAAAAGAACTTCAGAATCAAAAAGATTGTGGCAATCACTTAAAACTACTAATCTTATTTTTTTGTATTTGCCTTTTTATGGACATCTATGCATGAATTCTATTAGTCAAAATCTTTAGCTTGTGACATAGTCTATCTGTCCATGAAAGGTCCCTCATGTACACAATTTTATTCTTACCTCCATTCCTGGTATCATTCCCATTCCTTTCATTCTCATTGGGTACCCACTCCAGTACATGTCATTGAATATCTTCATATGTTTGCAAAAATAATAGAATTCTATGGGATTTAAATGTACACAAACTACAGGTTTCTTTTCATCCTACACTTGTAAAGTATGTTGCTATAAATATATCTCATTCAATGCTTCTAACAGTGGAATAGTATTCCATGGTATGTATATAATCATGCTTTACTTTTTTATTCTGCTAGTGACAAACTAGTATTCTCCATCTGTCTACTGTAATAAACATGTAAAATTATTACTCAAATAAGACACTTCTAGGGAGGATATTTATAAATGAGCTATTTTTTAAAGATTTACATGGGATTAAGAGGAACCACAAGAGGTGTTTCAGTAGCCCAAGGTAAAAGCAGGGAAGCTCTACAACCCCTAGGTTGAAAAGAATTGCAAGGAGTTATTGCTGAACCTGAAAAAGGGAAGAGCTATGCTGAATCTGCAACCAGAGAGGAGGAGTGGCGATCTGGGGTGGAGGAACAGATCTTTTTGCTTTTGCGGGTCTCTGAGGTTCTATTCATTTTTCTTCACTCTTTTTTTTCCTCTCTGTTCCTTAGACTAGATAATCTCCACTGACCTACATTGAGGATTGCCGGGTCTTTTCTTCTGCCAGTTCCAATCTGCTGTGAGCCCTCTAGTGAAATTTTCATTTCACTGATTACAGATTTCAACTCAGTGTTTTTACTTGTTTTTTATTTTAATGATTTCTATTTCTGTACTGATGTTCTGTCTTTAGTGAGACATCATTCTCATATGCTTTTTTAGTTCTTTAGAGATGGTTCCCTTTAGTTCTTTGAACAAACTAAAAATAGCTGATAAGGTTTCTCTAGTAAATCCAATGTCTGGACTTCCTTGGGGACCCTTTCATTCTATTCCTTGCTTTCTTTTTTCCTCCAACATATGGACCATACCTTCTTGCTTCTTACAAGTCTTTTTTTTTTTTAATTGAAATCTAGACACTTTAAATCATATTATGTGACCATTTAGTTCCCATCTATCCTCAGTGTGGCACATCTGTTGTTTGTTGTTACTGCTGCTGCTGTTTGTTCAGTGACTTTTTTGAACTCATTTTGTAAAGTACACGTTTCTTGTAGCCAGTTAGTACTTAAGTCTCTGTTTGATTAATCATCTAATGATTAAACAGAGATGTCCTTGAATACCTTACAGCATTTCACTGAAGGGCTATGCTTGTGTGTTGAGGCACATCTTCAGTGATGTAACTAGTGATGCAAAATTCTATTCTGCTTTAGTCTTTACTTTATGCTTGCTCAGAGCTTCAAGATCCATCAAAGATGAGATTCAGAGACTTCTCAGGTCTTTCTTGGACATACAGAGTCTTGTACATATGTGCAGTCTTCTATATTCCCAAAATTACTTCAAGGCTTTCAAAAGCCTTTTCTGGCCATCTCATTACCCAGTATGTACTTTTAAGTTTTTTGGTCAGCTTCTTATTGATTCCCAACATTTATCACTGTTCAGGGAGCTTCAAAATTTAAAAATTACCACTGATTGTTTTCAACCAATACTTCAAGGAAAAGGCCATTCACAATGATCGAGTTCTAAATCGGGTTAAGTAAAAAGAGCCCTGCAAGTGGGGATTTCCAAGGAACTGCCAGACCAATGTGACAATGACAACTCTCTGAAAATGAGCTCCTGCAAAGTCTCAGATTTCCTCCGCTCCCTTTGATGAATGCTTAGCTACAGGAGGCTTTCACAATGACTATCATTGTGAAACTGTTGGTTTTCAAGACTACTGCAGAACTGGAAAGAAGGAGATGGTACTACAGCAAGGCAAAATGCCAGATCACTTGTTTCTTCTGCCATGTAGCCTTTTTTCCCCAATAAATGCTCCTTAGATGTTTGCAAGCCTTTGGCTAATTTCCGAAGTTCTGAAAAGTTGACTTTGATCATTTTTACCAAAGCTCTCACTGCATTAACAGACAAGAGGCTTTTCAGAACTCCTTATTCTACAATCCTCACTGATGTCACTACTTGTTAAATTCTGTTTGAAATATACACATATATTTAATCTTCCAGCCATCATTTTTCTAAGATATACTTTTATGAAATGTGCTATGTTTACATTCCTATAGATCAACTGTGAATTTTCTCCACCTTGCTTTGTGATCTAAGGAACAGACCTTGATGGACTATTTCAAACAGACTATTTTGCCTGCTTCCCAGGTGTGCTCAGACACCAGCCTGAGACTAGTGTGCAGAAAGAGAGATGCAGGGAAAAATTATTCCCCAACTTCTTCCCTTCTAGACCATGATTTGGCAGTGGCTGCATTCCTCCACCACATGCCTCGACCACAGGTGCAGTTTCGATGCTTTCTGATACCATTCCTTCTTCTAGTCTCTTTGGACCTGAGTGACACAGGCTGCCCACTGTTACTAATACCAGGTGCTTCATCAAACTTTGCCCCTTAACCCCGCCCAGATTCTGTAAAATAGTTCTTCTACTCACTGTCCAATGAGTAAAATTTTAGACGTGATTAAATGTATTGTTTTTGCCTAAGGATTTATGCTTTAGATGTCTTAGTTAAAAACTCTCCCATCCCAAGTGCAAAAAGTTATTTTCTAAAATTTTCTGCTACTAGCTTTATTCTGTTTATTTATTCATGTATATGTCTTAATCCTTTTACATTCATTATTATATGAAGGTAGAGATAGAGGTAGATATCTATATTTAGCTTCCTGTTACTGCTAAAACAAACTACTTCTAACTAATGACTTAAAATAATGTAAGTTTATTTCCTTACAGTTCTGAAGGACAGAAAACTGAAATGGGCTTCACTGAGCCCAAATCAAGATGTCAGAGGAGCCATGCTCCCTCTCCAGGCTTTAGACAATGATTCACTTTCTTGCCCTTCTGGTTCCTAGAGCTCTATTCCCTATGTTCCTTGGCTCATGGCCTCTCTCCCCACCTTCAGAGTCAGTAGCATAGCATCTTCAAATTTCTTTGCTTTCATCTTCACATCGTCTTTTCTCTTATAAGTACCTTATTGATTTCATGAGACCTAATGGATAATCTGAGATAACCTTATCCCAACAATTCTTAAGATATGAAAAGTCTCCCTTTTACCCCTTTTGTAAAGTAACAGTCACAGGTTCTGTGGATTAGAATTCAGAACTCTATTGTTCAGGCCACCAAAGTATCCAGCCATATTTTATTCTACACATCAGTTTTCTTAATGTCATCCATTAACCATTTTCCTCATTGGTTTATATTGACAATTTCCTCAAAAACAGAGTCTTTCACAACATACAGCTTTATTTTTGAGCACTCTAATCCAGTGGTTCTCAACTAGAGGCAATTTATCCTCAAAAGGACATATGGAGACACCCAGAGAACAGTTTGCTTGGGAGGGGAGCTGGGGTACAAATCCTACTGGAATCAGCTGGGTTGAGGCCTAAACATATTTCATTGCACAGAACATCACCAACCCCACCTCCCACAACACATTATCAGGCTCAAAATATGAATAATACTGAGAATGAGGAGCCCTATTCCAGTATGTTCTATAGATGTGTAGGCTATGTTTATCCCAGTGCCAAATTATTATTACTACATATTTGTGTCGTATACTTTCATATATCTTAGGATTAGCCTCCCTCTCTTTAAGTTAAAAAAAAAAAAACACATGTGCCATATAAACATTATAATAAGCTGAATTTTTATAAATAATCTGTGGCATTTCAGGCATTCATATTGATTTTTTTAGATTAACATTGGAAGAATAAGCAGTTTGACAGTATTAACGATGTGAGGGAACTCTTGATGGCCCTAGAGATTCCTTCTGTGCTCCTTGTCATTAGCTTATCAACAGACTGTCTCAGCCTTTGGCTGATGTCAGCATTCTTGCAACACAAGTCTATTCCCATGACCCCTGTAAGCAGACCTTGGTCATTCATATGCATAGTCCTCAGGGTTGGTCCCTAGCTGGGAAATCTGATACTTGATCATTCCTCTTCTCTATCACCCATTCTAGAGTCACCTTCCTTCAGCTAATTTCTGTTCTGTGTGTGTGTGTAGTCGCTTCAGTCGTCTCCCAACTCTTTGAGACCCTACAGACTGTAGCTAACCAGGTTCCTCTATCCATAGGATTCTCCAGGCAAGAATACTATAGTGGGTTGCTATTTCCTCCTCCAGAATATCTTCCCAACCAAGGGACAGAACCATGTCTCTTATGTCTTCTGCACTGGCAGATGGATTCTTTACCACTAGCACCACCTGAGAAGCACTGGTTGGGTGGCATTTCTGGCGGGGTGTCTCATCCTTGCTTTTCAAGTGATGGCTTCTCTAGCAATGAGAATCCTAACACCAGGAGTTTGTAGAATGTGGATAGCTCCTGATATCCTATGATAGTATAATGCCTAATATTTTCACTGGTGATAAACTTGGATGTCATTACTGCTAGAAATGGGCCCAAATGGCAGCTACAATGTATCTAATACTAGAAAGAAATCAAGTGGTGCTAGTAGTAAAGAACCCACCTGTCAATGCAGGAAACATAAAAGACGTGGGTTCAATCCCCGGGTTGGGAAGATTCCCTGGAGGAGGGCATGGCAACCCACTCCAGTATTCTTGCCTGGAGAATCCCATGGATAGAGGAGCCTGGCAGACTATAGTTCATGGGGTCACAAAGAGTCACACACAACTGAAGCAACTTAGCACACAGAAAGAAACCAGGGAAATGATTTTATAAAGGACGGGTATTAGGTGAATATTCCTGAACTATCTTGATTAATTGAAGAGAGATAATGACAGGTTCTCTATGATTAGTCATGAATCAAGGAAAAATGAGAAAAGTACTTAAGAAAAAGTACCCACATTATCCCTATCCAAACTTCATCAACTGACTCCAAGCATAGAAGAATCCTTTAACTTTGATTTGTTAGAAAACATTATGCCTCTAGATTTTTTTGTTTAGTCGCTAAGTCATGTCCACACACTTTGCAACCCCATAGGCTGTAGCCTACCAGGCTCCTCTGCCCACGGGATTTCCCACACAAGAATAGTAGAGTGATCTTCCTGACCCAGGTAACAAACCTGAATCTCCTGCATTGGCAGGTGGATTCTTTACCATTGAGCCACCAGGAAAGCCCCCTCTAGAACTTAGTTTCTTCATAATTCAATGTATCCACAGCTTTATGGTGACTTTAAAGGAAAGCATAATTTTTAGCTTCTTCAGAATTTCTTATTGTTACAGCAATTTGAGAGTTTTTAAAATATGTCCACAAATCCTTCAAAACTATTTTGCCTTCAAGAAACAAAACTTTATTCCCATCTACTTAAGTGTAGGCAAGACTTAGGGACACACTTCTGATGACTAAATATAGCCAAAGTGATGGTTTGTCCCCAAAGACTGCAGTTTCCATATTGGAGAAGAGACTCACTCTCTTAATCAGATCACTCGTTTTGTGGTAACAGGATTCCATATTCTAAGAGCATTCAGGCAGACTATGGAAAGACACACACGTAGAGAAACTGTGGAATCCAGTCCATAGCCATGTGAATGAGCCTACTTGGAAGCAGACTTTCTACCAGCAGAGCCTAAGATGACTGCAAACTCTAGTGACAAGGGTCTTGTCTGCAAGTTCATGAGATACTCTTAGTCAGAATTACTGAGCTGAAACAACTTAGACTCCTCACCCTCACAAAGGGTGTGAGATAATATGTGTTTTAAGCTGCTATGGTTGGGAATAATTTGTTATACAGCAAGAGATAATTAAGCAACAGGACTGAAAATCTTTGAAAGACTTCTACATTCCAACTGGAAGCCATTCATCAGGGAATTTTATTCACCCACTTGTATGGTTCCTAAATTTATATCGCTAATTCAGAAATCAGACCAGTTTTCACGTATTATATTATTTTTCATTTGTACCATCCACCCACTTCTATTTTCAGTTTCTCTATAACCCAATTTATGCTTGAAGGGAGTTATCTTGAAGTTCTAAAGTTATCTTTGTATCTGCATTTAGCACTTTGTGTAAGTTTTATATTTCCAACCTACTAGAGAACGAGATGCCTGAAGGGAGGAGGAGTGTCCATCCTTGCATCCCCTTGCACCTAGCATATATGGATCCAAACACACGGTGGTTTAGTCGCTTTGGGACTCCATGGACTATAGCCTGCCAGATTTCTCTGTCCATGGGATTCTCCAGCCAAGAATAATGTAATGGGTTGCCATTTCCTTCTCCAGGGGATCTTCCTGACCCAGGAATCAAACCCAGGTCTCCTACACTATAGGCAGATTTTTTACCAACTGAGCTACAGGAGAAACCCTCAACACATATAGGTTATTAATTAATAACTGGATAATTAATTAACAGTCATCATATAGTCAGTCACATACTAACTGTCTGAGGTAACTGTGAATTGCAAAATGTGGCTGAATGGTAATTAGAGTCACCAGGCATGGAAAAATATGATAAATATTCATTGCATATTTCACGTACACTGGCATTGACTGAGCTTCAGTTCACTGTTCCAGAATTCTTCATGTGTTTATGAGACATTTCCCATAGGAAAAAGGATCTTCAGTGAAATAAGTAAATCTAATATATGCCAGCTAATATAAAAAAGATGAGGGGAGGATTAAGATCCATTTCTGAAATGCCAGCTGAGTATCTGTATCTGATTTACTGATTAACTTAGACCAGAACTAATTTTTGTCATCATGGTATTTGCTAGGAATCTAGACACACGAGGTCTGCGTATGCCACATAACAAGTACACTAATGCTTCTCAATTCATGAACCATGTCTCTTCAACCTTGACACTAGTCTGAACATAACAAAGCCACAATAGATTTTTGTTTTTCTAATCCCTTGTTATCAATTGTTTAAGTGCTTTGGCATAAAAAGGATGGAGAATGTCGTTCCTTATCCCCTGCTGGTCATACCTCTCCTAAAGTCATAATCCCTGTGACAATTACCGACTGAGGAGGGCCTGGCTTTGATGAGGCTCTTTAACCTCAGTTCTTTTACATACTGTTTGTAATCTGTACAGCTATACAATTATTGAGCCTCCCTTTCTTTTCATGGCATCTTTTCACACTCCCAAAGCTCCCCAAACTTATAATTCAGCTGTGCTGGCATAAAGACAAAAAACCTTCCCAACTGCAGTTTAAAATCATGCCACTGTTGGCCTTAATCTACTTCTAAAACCCTAAAATATAAATTAGGGCTGTATTCATTGTGTCCCAAAGAGCTTTCTTTTCTGAAATCCACTCTTACTGCCGCAGGGCCTCCCTAGCAATTCACAATGGCCATCTGGCTGGTGTACTTTCCCAGATGGGCTCAGTCAGCACAGATTCCAGGGTCTAGGGAAAAGAGAGGAAAGAGACATTTGGTAACTGACTAAATTTAAAATGTACAATATTGAGACAATCTGCATATCCTTTTCTCTCAGCTTCACTATCACCTGCAAAAGTTATTTGTGCCTAATAGGAAGTGCCATCTTGGTTAACATACTTCCACAACAGACTATGATTCCTTAATGAAAGAATACCAGTAAAGAGAATCGTTCCTTGATTTTTAAAAAATCTGTTATACATATATACATGGATAGCTTTAATTACTGTGAAACAGTAAGTTTGAAAGATGTGTCCTGAGGAAGAATTGAAAAAGATATGTTGGACATTGTATTAAGTAACACTAGAAAACACTTCCATAGGGCTTAAAACATGACGGAAAATGTCCTGAGTGATTTATATATGGGAACTCATGTAATCCTTACAATAAATCATGTGGAATATGCACTATTATATATTAATGACAAAAATAATGCATAAAGTAAATAATTTATGCAAAATGATACAGACACTGGCAGAATCAGCATTCGAGCAAATAGTCAATCCATTCTTAAGCCATACTGTTTTCTCTATCCTTTATCCTGTGTTCTTGAGCAGACTACCAAGGTTGGTCACATTCCAAGACTTAATCTCTGTAAGGTTATTCTCCCTCTAGTTAACTGTGACCAGGCAGTGGAAGTATGTTCGATGCAAGGACAAGCCTGAAGGTTGGAGATCTCCACTATCTGCCATATTAGAAGACTCTAGAACCTTGACTGCTAATACCTTTCTTAGGCTGAGGGAACAAGAATGTTAGGCAAGTCAGCCTGTGAGGCCCCTGCTGCTGCTGCTAAGTCACTTCAGTCATGTCTGACCCTGTGCGACCCCACAGACGGCAGCCCACCAGGCTCCTCTGTCCCTGGGATTCTGCAGGCAAGAACACTGGAGTGGGTTGCCATTTCCTTCTCCAATACGTGAAAGTGAAGTCGCTCAGTCGTGTCCGACTCCTAGCGACCCCATGGACTGCAGCCTACCAGGCTCCGCAGTCCATGGGATTTTCCAGGCAAGAGTACTGGAGTGGGTTGCCACTGCCTTCTCCCATGAGGGCCCGAGGTTAAGCAAATAATTGCTAACTGTATCACAGTAACAAAAGTCAGTTTTGGGCACATTAGGTTTCTGGCCATACCAAGAGCTTTAAACTTTCAGAAAAACAAACCACATAATATGTGTCTTTATGTCTTGACATATGTGTTTTAGATCAGCTTAGAGTCAGTAACTGCTATCTATACCACTTAAAACATCCTTTGGAAACTTGATAAAGTATATGAGTAATTATACTTTCAAAGAAACAGAAAAAGACAAATATCCTTGGCCTCCACAACAAGCAGGATCAGGAAAATAGTAAATACTGTGTGTAAGGCTGTTATATCGGATGCCTTCTATACCTCATGAGATCAGGAGTATAATCAAGAAGCCCTACTTTCACCTCTATGTGATAAAGTGTAAAAACGTGGACTTTTCAAGGAGGGTACAACTCATGAAAAAAGTCAAAATATATGGCGGGACTGAACTTGCAGGGGGAACCAGAGCAGGAAGACTCATGTATCAAAAAAGGCCTTGCCATGAACATGACCATGGTCATTAAATTAAAAGATGGAGATCCACAAGGAAATGAGGTGTGGACATTTGGAAATGGCTTTAAGCCACCACATCTAGAGAGGCAGACTTTAAATCTAGCTTGTCTAGATTTCAGAGAATAGAAGCCACAGGAGACATCTGGATTAGAAGAGGATATAAGTACATTTCTCTTTTCTCCCTTAATGCTTTATCTCTCATGAAAACCAAAGGTTTGTCAGCCTCCCTAAAATTTTCATGGTCCTCTTAAAAACAAGCATTATAAACAAGTGGTGAAAATTTCCACTTCTGCACTCCCTAAACATTACAACCTTTTCCAACAACCCAAGAGATGACTCTATAAATGTACATCACTAGATTCTTAATACCAAAACCAGACTGAGTATCCTTTGCAGCCAAAGATGGAGAAGCTCTATATATTCAGCAATAACAAGACCTGGAGGTGACTGTGACTTGGATCATGAACTCCTTATTGTGAAATTTAGTCATAAATTGAAGAAAGTAGGGAAAACCACCAGGCCATTCAGGTATCAGTTCAGTTCAGTCACTCAGTCATGCCTGACTCTTTGCTACCCCATGGACCACAGCACACCAGGCCTCCCAGCCCATCACCAACTCCCAGAGTTTACTCAAACTCATGTCCATTGAGTCACTGATGCCATCCAAACATCTCATCCTCTGTTCTCGCCTTCTCTCACCTTCAAACTTTCCCAACATCAGCGTCTTTTCAAATGAGTCAGCTCTTCGCATCAGTTGGCCAAAGTATTGGAGTTTCAGCTTCAGCATCAGTCCTTCCAATGAATATTCAGGACTGATTTCTTTTAGGATGGACCAGTTGGATCTTCTTGCAGCCCAGAGGACTCTCAAGAGTCTCCTCCGACACCACAGTCAAAAGCAGCAATTCTTTGGCACTTAGCTTTCTTTATAGTCCAACTCTCACATCCATATATGACTACTGGAAAAACCACAGCCTTGATTAGATGGACCTTTGTTGGAAAAGTAATGTCTCTGCTTTTTAATATGCTATCTAGGTTGGTCATAACTTTTCTTCCAGGGAGTAGCCTTCTTTTAATTTCATGTCTTCACACACCATCTGCAGTGATGTTGGAGCCCCAAAAAATAAAGTTGCCACTTTTTCCACTGTTTCTCCATCTATTTGCCATGAAGTGATGGGATCAGATGCCATGATCTTAGTTTTCTGAATGTTCAGTTTTTAGCCAACTTTTTCACTCTCCTCTCACTTTCATCAAGAGGCTCTTTATTTCTTCTTTGCTTTCTGCCATAAAGAAATCAAATCCCTTATTGTTAAACAGTGGAAGAGATGGATAGATTCAAAGTATTAGATCTGGCAGACAGAGTGTCTGAACAACTATGGATTGAAGTTCATAACACCATATCGGACACAGTGACCAAAACCATCCCCAAGAAAAAGAAATGCAGCAAGGCCAAGTGGTTGTCTGAGAAGGCTTTACAATAGCTGAGAAAGGAAGAGAAGTGAAAGGCAAATGAGAAAGGGAAAGATACACCTAAGTGAATGCAGAGTTCCAGAGAACAGCAAGGAGAGATAAGAAAGAGTCTTAAGTGAACAATGCAAAGATACAGAGAAAAATAGTAGAATGAGAAAGACTACATATCTCTTCAAGGAAATTGGAGCTAGGGAACATTTTATGCAAGAATGAAAACAATAAAGGACAGAAACAGTAAGGACCTAATGGAACCAGAAGAGGTGGCAAATATACACAGAAGAACCATACAAAAGAGTTCTTACTGACTCGAATAACCACAGTGGTGTGGTCACTCACCTACAGCCAGACACCCTGGAGTGTGAAGTCAAGTGGGCCTTATGAAGCATCAATATAAACAAAGCTAGCAGAGGTGAGTTCCAGTTGAGCTATATCAAAATCCTAAAAATGATGCAGTTAAAGTGCTACACTCAATATGTCATAAAATCTGGAAAACTCAGCAGTGGCCACAGGCCTGGAAAAGGTCAGTTTTCATTTCAATTCCAAAAGGGGCAATGCCAAAGAATGATCCAACTACTGTACAATAGCACTCAATTCACACGTTAGCAAGGCTATGCTTAAAATTCTTCAAGCAAGACTTCAGCAGTACATGAACTGAGAACTTCCAGATGTACAAGCTGGGTTTCAAAGAAGCAAGAGAACAAGAGATCAAATTGCCAACATTCGTTGGCTCATGGAGAAAGCAATGGAATTCCAGAAAAACATCTATTTCTGCTTCGCTGACTAAAGCCTTTGACTAAACTAAAGCCTTTGACTGTGTGGATCACAACAAACTGTGGAAAATTCCACCTTACCTGCCTCCTGAGAAAACTGTATGGAGGTCAAGAAGCAAGTTAGAGCTGGACATGGAAAAACTGACTGGTTTCAAACTGGGAAAGGAGTATAGCAACGCTGTATATTGTCACCCTGCTTATTTAACTTATATGCAGAGTACATCATGTCAAATTCAGGTTGGATGAATCACAAGTTGGAATCAAGACTGCCAGGAGAAATACCAACAATCTCAGATACGCAGATGATACCACTCTAATGGCAGAAAATGAAGAGGAAGTAAAAAGCCTGTTGACGAGGATGAAAAAGGAGAATGAAAAAACTGGCTTAAAATTCAGTATTCAAAAAACTAAGATCATGACATCCAATTTCATCAATTCATGGCAAAAAGAAAGGGAAAAAGAGGAAGTAGACACAGATTTTATTTTATTGGGCTTAGCGTGGACAGTGACTGCAGCCATGAAACTAAGATGCTTGCTCCTTGGAGGTAAAGCTATGACAAACGTAGTCAGTGTATTAAAAAGCAGAGACATCACTTTGCCAACAAAGGTCCATATAATCAAAGCTATGATTTTTCCAGTAGTCATATATGGATGTGAAAGTTGGTCCATAAAGAAGGCAGAGCACCAAAGAATTGATCTTTCGAATTGTGGCACTAGACAAGACTCCCGTGGACTGCAAGGAGATCAAACCAGGCAATATTAAAAGAAAGCACCCCTGAATACGCACTGGAAGGACTGATGCCAAAGTTTAAGCTCCAATATTTGGCCACCTGATGTGAAGGGCCAACTCACTGGAGAAGACCGATGCTGGGAAAGATTGAAGGCATAAGATGCAGGCAGCCACAGGATGAGACTGTTAGATAGCATCACTGACACGAATTTGAGCAAACTCTAGGAGACAGCAGAGGACAGAGGAGCCTGGTGTACTACTATCCATGAGGTCACAAAGAATTAAAAGAGGACTTAGTGATTGAACAATAAACAACAGCAACAACAAATATTACAAGAGAAGAGTTACAAGATACAAAATTCTAGACCTTTTGAGAAATATCCAGAAATCTTTTAAATATAAATCTACCTCTGATATTCAGCCAGGATTAAACCATACTCATAATCTCAAAGAAATATACATGTTAGCATCTTTATTATCACTTATCCTACATATTAATATTAGTATAGTGTTAACTTTCAAGTACTCAAACTACTACCTAAAACCTTAACAAAGAACAACACCATGTTTTAAACGGGAATTTGGAAATGAATTTAACCTAACCAAAAAAAATGTTAAGGTTTATACTGTATATGGAATAACCTGTTTTTATGTCGGCAACCTATCTCATCTACACCTTAGCAACAGCCTCCTAGATGGACTCTCTCCATGTCTCTATTCATGCTGAGCCCACAATATGAATTATACTATATAACTATCACAAAGCCATCAGTAGCCACTCAAAACTGACTAAAATATTAAGTAGAAGCACAAACGTTTTGCTATGATCATATGGTCATAAAATGCTCACAATTGGAATTTTACCAAGCTGGGGTTTCCATACTGGTTGTTTTAACTTGCATAAGAATGCTTTCTTATCTGTTAAAATAAACAGTAAGTAATAGTAACTTAGCTGTGAACTGACATTAAAGATAATTGTTTCCAAAGAAGTAATCATATAGGTTAATAAGAACTGAAACTCACTGTTATAAACTTTCCAGGACTATTATACAATGTTTTCCTGGCAATATAAAGGAATGCCAGATCAAAAAGTAATAAGAATACTTGATTTTGAAATAATGGCCACATATAAATGTTACATTTTTTGCAGCAAATATATTCATATGAGTTTTGTCTAGTACATTTTTTCAGTTTATTCATACATAGTTCTATAATTTTGGAAATACAGGGAAAACGATAACATAAAACTCGAAGTAGGATGCTTCGGAAGAAGAAAGAACAGTTTAACCGGGTAGAATAAGAAGCAGGAAATCATGGCATCAGGATAAAAAAATGGGTAAATGGCATCTCAGAAGATAATGGCTGTTTTAAAATTCCAGCAAGAGTTCATTTTTAACTTAAAAATAGAGGAAAATGTACATTGAAATGCTATTGTAAAAAATAATATTGAGAGATCCTATGTACACTTTGGGGGTTCCCTGGTGGCTCAGTGGTAAAGAATATGCCTGCAAGGCAGAAGCTACAGGAGACACAAGGTCAGGAAGATCCCCTGGAGAAGGGCATGGCAACCCACTCCAGTACTCTTGCCTGAAAAATCCCATGGACAGAGAAGCCTGTTGGGCTAAAGTCCACGGAGTCACAAAGAGTTGGACACAACTGAAGCAACTCAGCACACACGCATGTACACTTTATACTGTTTTCTCCAGTAGTAATACTTTGAAATTTTATATCACAATTATGTTACTGACATTGGTATCATCCACACATTCAGATTTTCCCAGAAATTTTTTTTCAGAAATCTGAAAAAATTCAGATTTTATTTTTACTCACTTATGGGCCTATGTGTGTATTTAGCTCTCTATATTATTTCATACATATAGTATCTACCACCACTCAGGAAACAGTTCCTATCAAAAGGATTCCTCCTGTTACTCTATTGGAATTCACATCCACCTACCAATCCCCCACCATTCTATTCACTGTTAAATGAAATGAGCCCTTCATTTCTAATTTTGTAATTTCAAAAATGTTGTGTAAATGAGTGCCCAGTCACTTCAGTCGTGTCTGACTCTTTGAGACCCTATGAACTGTAGTCCGCTAGGCTCCTTTATCCATGGGGATTCTCCAGGCAAGGATACTGGAGTGGGTTGCCGTGCCCTCCTCCAGGGAATCTTTCTGACCCAAGGATTGAACCTGGGTCTCTTGCATTGCAGGCTGATTCTTTAATGCTGAGCTAATGGGGAAGTCCTCAAAAACCTTACACAAATGTTATTACATATATTATGTAACTTTTTTGGATTAGCTTTTCTCACTCAGCATAATTCTCTGGAGATTCATCCAAGTTGCTGCACATACAATACTTTGTTCCTTTTTGAGTATTTTACTTTCAGTTGTCTAATTTATTAATATGAAGTTTCTCATAGCATTCTGTTAATTTGTGAAAGACTGCAAGATCTATATCCCATATTTTATTCCTGATAATGATGATCTGTGCCTTCCTACTTTTTATTTCTGTTAGTTTTGCTGGTTTATCATGTTACTGATTTAATAACCAACTTTCTGCTTTATTAATTTTCTCTATTGTTTTTACTATTTTCAACAGTAAACTGAGATTGTAATAATAGTAAATTGAAATTTTAATAGTAAATTCATTCATTTCTGTTCTTAATGGTTTCCTTTCTGCTTCAGTTCAGTTCAGTCACTCAGTTGTGTCCGACTCTTTGCGACCCCATGAATCGCAGCACGCCAGGCTTCCCTGTCCATCACCAACTGCTGGAGTTCACTCAGACTCACGTTCATCAAGTCAGTGATGCCATCCAGCCATCTCATCCTCTGTCGTCCCCTTCTCCTCCTGCCCCCAACCCCTCCCAGCATCACAGTCGTTTCCAATGAGTCAGTTCTTCTCATGAGGTGGCCAAAGTACTGGAGTTTCAGCTTCAGTATCATTCACTCCAAAGAAATTCCAGGGCTGATCTCCTTCAGAATGGATTGGTTAGATCTCTTTGCAGTCCTAGGGACTCTCAAGAGTCTTCCCAACACCACAGTTCAAAAGTATCAATTCTTCGGCGCTCAGCCTTCTTCACAGTCCAACCCTCACAGCCATACATGACCAAAGGAAAAACCATAGCCTTGACTAGATGGACCTTAGTCAGCAAAGTAATGTGGAGAGTATATAACTCCATTGCTAACACTAGCAAGCGGGTACTCTTTCTGCCCCCTTCTGATGCCTATGTCAGAAACTTTCTCTATCTCCTTTATACTTAAATAAAATTTTATTACACAAAAGCTTTGAGGGATCAAGCCTCATCTCTGGCCTCAAAATGAATTATTCTCCTCCGGAGGCCAAGAATCCCAGCGTCTTTCTGTGGTTCAACAACAGCCTTTCAGTAGGAACTTAACAGTATTCTCTCAGCACTACTTTAGCCTCACCTTATGTATTTTGGGGCTTCCTTGGTGGTTCAAATGGTAAAGAGTCCACCTGCAATGCAAGAGACCTAGGTTCAATCCCTAGATAGGGAAGATTCCCCAGGAGAAGTGAACAGTAACACACTCCAGTATTCTTGCCTGGAGAATTCCATGGACAGAGAGGTGCCTGGTAGGCTATAGTCCATGCAGTTGCAAAAATTTGGACACAACTGACTATTTTTTTTTTAATTATCTCTTGTATACATATTTTGATAAATAGTTTATGTTTTCAGTAAGTTCTGTTTCCTAAATTTTCTTTTGACTCATGGATTATTTTTGAAGTTTTTTTTTTTTTTTTTGTATGTCTATAGATTTTCCTGCTTTCTGTTACTGGTTTCCAGTTTGATTACATTCTTGTCAGAGAACCTGCTATACTATTTTAATGCTTTTAATTTTGTTGAGTCTTATCATGTGGCCCAAGTTATTTTAATGAATGTGCCATGTGCTTGAAAAATATATAAATATTCATCAAGTTTCGGGTGGACCCATGTTTCAGTTCAATCCTGTCAGTTGACTCTTGTTCAGATCTTCTTCATCTTTGCTAATTTTTCTGTCTCATATTTCTCAGTAGTTGAGAAGATGATGTTGAAGTTCCCAGCAATAAATCTGTATAGTTTTCCTTTCAGTGTATTAGCTTTTGCTTCATGTATTTTGAAGCTCTGTTATTTGACTGGTTCACATTTAGGATCACTATGTCTACCTGGTGATTAGTCTTTTTATCATTATGTACTGTCCTTCTTTGTCTCCAGTAATTTCCTTGCTTGGATGACTTATTTAATAATATAACCACTCCTGCTGTATTAATTTTATTAATGCTTGTATTAATGTAAATGCATACAGCAAAAAACAAAGACTGAACAGATTTTAAAAGTTACTCAACTCTATTCTATCTACATAAAATTCAATTCAAATTCAGTGAAAAAAGGCGGTTGAGAGCAAAATGATAAGACTATGCCCTTCCAGTGTACTGTTGAACCCATCCAGTACTTTATTTTTTTAAGTATTATAGTATTTTTTTCTGCTCTGTATTTTCCATTTGGTTCTTTTTTATGGTTTCTATTTCTTTGCTGAGATATTCTATTTTTCCCTTTGTTTAAGGCCACCTCATGTGAAGAGTTGACTCATTGGAAAAGACTCTGATGCTGGGAGGAATTGGGGTCAGGAGGAAAAGGGGACAACAGAGGATGAGATGGCTGGATGGCATCACCGACTCGATGGACTTGAGTTTGGGTGAACTCCGGGAGATGGTGATGGACAGGGAGGCTTGGCGTGCTGTGATTCATGGGGTGGCAAGGACACGACGAGCGACTGAACCGAACTAAACTGAATGTGTAATTTGATTAAGCATTTTTAGAAATGCTGCTTTATAATTCTTATCAGATAATGATGACATCTGATTCATTTTTATTTTGGCTTTAGTTAATGTCTTTTCCAATTCAAGTTGTGATTTTCTCAGTTCTGAGCATGATGTGTGATTTCCAATTATATCATGGACAGTTTTTTTCTGTCAGGAAATTACAGATTCTATTTAAATATTCTATTCTAACAGGTAGTCATCTTGTTTAGATTTAGTACACAGGTCTTGGCCTGCTCTTGTGGGCTCTAGTTCCAATGTCAATGTACGGTTAAAGCCTTTGTCATGTTACTTCAGTCTGCTTGGTTTTTCGGGTTCTACAGAAGGGATCTCTCCAGCAAGTTGATTAATGGATGAGAGATATGGTAATGTTCCTCCTTACTGGTGCCTCTGGCTACCTTGGTATCTTTCGACAGGGAAAAGAGTGTCAGGCCAATGGAGTCAAAGAAGTTTCTGCTGCTAGGATGTTTTCTGTGAATGGGTCCACCTTGCCACATCTGTTGTGGGGTGAGGAGAGTTTCATGCCCTCAGAGACAAAGAGGATCTAAGACCCAGCCACTTGTTTTGACTGAATCTTTCCTGCCCATTCTGCCCATATGCCCTAGTGTTTCTGAGTAGTAGACGAGGGGTGCAAATGCCTTCCTGGGCTAGACCATTGGTTGTATATATGATCATGTTGCCAATTCCTCTCACAACTCCAGTATCTCTTGGTGGAAGAGAGGAGATCCAGACCACTTATCACTGGAAATCTCCCATGAACCATCTTTTTTGGCAGTACATAGCTCACTTGATGTTGGCAGAGGGACCCCTGTTAGATACGGAGGAAGAACAAGCCTACCAGGACTGGGTCCCATTGCTAAATTAGGGTCAGAAAGCACCAGGTCTGAGTGACCTTGTTCCATTACAGAGGCAGAAAGTACCCCGCCACTATGTGTTTCCTCTAGTTTTGAGGTATCAAACCAGTTGGTCTTTGCTTGCCATAGTTTAGAATGCTCCTTGAAATGACTGTTGAACTATGTACAAAGGTTAAACTTGGTGTGGAGGAGCAGAGAGAAACAAGTTCATGTTATCTTGCCGGGACTAAACATGCAATAGAACATTTTTTTAGGGTACATTTAATTTTCATATTATCTCTATTTTTTTTGTCCTTTTTTTTTACTTTTCAATTTGTCTCTCAAAACAACTTAATCAAAGAAGAGTCTATGGTCTTAATGACTGCTAAAATTTTCTTTTCAATAATTTTTAATATAATTTTGATTCTTGTGTTGATATGAGAAACTAGAAGCACTACCTAAAAATATACAATTCTGGCCTGTAAAATATTGGTAAAATTATTCATACATATACAGAAACCATTTATCTGTGAAAACATTATTTTAGTATTAGTAAGTCAAATTATAATCCTGCAAAAAAGCTTATTCATCATCCCTTTAAATGCACTGCACCATTTGAATAGCACTGCACGATTCTAAAACTCTGGAGGACACAGAAATTTTATTCACTATTGACTGGCAAAAAAAAGAAAAGAAAATGATGTGAAGATGTACTATCTTTAAGGAGAAGAGGAATAAACAGAGCATAGATGGAAAGGATTAATTTCTAGCATTTAAACTAACAGGAAATGTCTTCTAGAATTATTCATCTTTAAAGCCTTTGGACATTATTACATTCAGTGATCTCACAACAGGACTGAGTCCTAAGCAAAACAAGACATATATGCCTTTCTGAAGCAGTTGTATTCAATTCCAACCTTAAAATATGGCTTGTCTAATAACAATACTTGGTTTAACATGTTATTTTGTTTCTATAATTTGGAGAAAATACATGTTCCACACTGATTTTTTAACAAGAGGCTGTCATAATTTTCTGAGGGCTCAGATTCAATATTCTATGGTTTGTACACTCTATACATCCAGTGAATCAGACATGCTATGTGATCTGTTTTCAAATATAAACTTTTTTACATTTTAATATTTTAATTAGGAACTTTATTCTTTAGATAAGAAAGCTCTCATGAATTCATGCTTTTTTGGCTCATTTCAAGGTAGCTTTGGGAATAATGACTTTAAAAAGTTTTAAAAACACATTGGGATAAAAGAGAGTATATATATTTTTAATTTTAAATAAAAGCAAAATAGGCAGTTTTAAAATACATCCACAAATTGTTAAAACACTTCCTTTTAAGAAGTAAAATTTAACTTCCCTCCCATTAAATGTGGGCTGGATTTGATGACTTAATTTCATCAAATAGACCAAGGTAGAAATGATGGAATTTTATTTTCAAGATAGGCTAATTAAAGATTTTGCAAATTTCTCTTTATTTTCTCTTTGATCAATTGCTAAGGTGGAAGCTAGATGCCATATCATGCATCACACATATACATCATACTTGAAGACACTCAAGTAGCTGTATAGAGAGGTTTATATGGCCAGGAACTAAGGCCTCTTGTCAAAAACCATTAAGGAATAGAGACTTGCTAGCAATCATATAACTGAGCCAAGAAAGAAGTGGATCCTACAGCCCCAGTCACATTTTTAGATGACAGTAGCCCCAGAAAATATCTTGACTCTGATTCAGAACAATCCAGCTAAGCCATCTTCAAATTTTTGACCCATAGAAACTATCAGTGAATACTTATGTTTTCCTGTCTCAAAATATCAGGATAATTTGCTATGTGGCAACAAATAACTATAGAAATAAATTTTCTTACAGACCTTTAATTGGGCTTCCCTTGTGGCTCAGCTAGTAAAGAATCCACCTGTAATGCAGGAGACCTGAATTCGATCCCTGGATTGGAAAGATCCCCTGGAGAAGGGAAAGGCTACCCATTCCAGTATTCTGGCCTGGAGAATTCCATGGACTGTATAGTCCATGGGGTCGCAAAGAGTTGGACACAACTGAGTGACTTTCACTTCACAGACCTTTAATAAATTCAACTCCCCCTACCCATTTTAGCATATCAATATTTTACTCTAACCTACTTCCACTGTTTGACTTCTTTTTCACTGAAATTGCAAATTAGAATAACATTTCTAGTACATCTTTGTTTCGGTCAACTTAAGTCAGTCAACTTATATTTCATATTATGGTTTTCAGTGAGGGAATTCTACAACAGTAATGTCTGCTCTGTAGAAATTGGATCATTAGTTTTTTATTCACAAACAGGTATTTTTTATGCCCATACCTGTGAATATTCTTATTCTGACCTTAACGTGAAATTTATATGTACTATTTTATTACCTTATAAAAAACACACAGGGAATGATCTGTTGTTTTTAATTCTAAGTTCTAATACATCAGCATATTTCACCTTTTAATACAAATGGGCTTCCCTGGTGGCTCACTCAGTAAAGAACCCACCCACAATGCAGGAGACCTGGGTTCGATCCCTGGGTTGGGAAGATCCCCTGGAGGAGGGCATGGCAACCCACTCCAGTACTCTTGCCTGGAGAATCCCCGTGGACAGAGGAGCCTAGTGGGCTGCAGTCCATGGGGTCGCAAAGAATCAGACACGACTGAGAGGCTAAGACAGCACACAGCACAAATATTTCAAAGTTAATGTGAAATTATCTTCAGCAAACAAACCTGCTGGGTTTACTGTTAAACAAGAACTCTAAAGCAAATAATGGTTTCCTAAAAGAGACAGTCTTGGGAGTGACATAATTCTGTCAGTGGTCAAACTATGTTCTCAGAAATCCCACTGATATGTGCAAAGAACTCCCAAAGAGAATGCCCTAAGAATATTTGCAACTCTGGTCAAACCCAGTTTCTATACTTTTTCCATCAAACCCCTCCTATGCTTTTTTGATCAGTTGCTAAAGTGGAAGCTCGATTCTATATCATGCATCACATATATATCATACTTGCTGCTACTGCTGCTAAGTCGCTTCAGTTGTGTTCAACTCTGTGCGACCCCATAGACGGCAGCCCACCAGGATCCCCCGTCCCTGGGATTCTCCAGGCAAGAACACTGCAGTGGGTTGCCATTTCCTCCTCCAATGCATGAAAGTGAAAAGTGAAAGGGAAGTCATTCAGCGTGCCCGACTCTTCGCGACCCCATGGACTGCAGCCTACCAGGCTCCTCCATCCATAGGATTTTCCAGGTAAGAGTACTGGAGTGGGGTGCCATTGCTTTCTCTGATATATCATATTTGAGAACATTCAAATAACTGTATAGAGAGGTCTATATGGCCAGGAACTAAGGCTCTTGTCAAAAACCATTAAGGAATAGAGACCTGCTAGCAATCATGTAACTGAGCCAAGAAAGAAGTGGCCCCTACAGCCCCAGGCACATTTTCAGATGACGGCAGCCCCAGAAAATAACTGGACTCTGATTGGCAAAATTGTGGCAAAAAGTGGTAAAATTATTATAGTATTTCAGGTAGGTGGTTCTCCTTGAAGGAGAAATAAACTCCATGTTTCCATTCTAAACTGGATACATATTTCTCCAACTAATTATTTTATTGCTATAATTTGGCTTGGCTAATTACAGTGTATTTCCTGATGATCTTTTTCTCATGTAAGTTTTTTTAACTCTGAGCTTGGGAGAATATTTTTCTTAAAAAAATAAAATTGAAAACATTTCACTGAAACGGCCTAGGAAAAGATGAGTTGTTTCAAATATCCAAGTTATCACAGACTACTTTAAAAGTTACATCTGATAACTATATTTAATTAGTTTCCTAAATTTTACAATATTTTAAAGTTGTGATCCAAACAAACAAAAAATTAAATGTATGTGCAAATCACCTTACAAGTCTTCAAGCTCAACACAGCAACACATAGACTGCATTACGATAAGAATTAATAATTCAGGGCATTTCATCAGGGCAAGTTGCCTGAATAATATCATTTAGACATTAAACTGGAGTAAGGTACAACCAGAATCCCATGAATAAAGATTCTGCGACAGATATTAATTGCTGAAATGAAGTACTGTGGCATTTTATAGCTAAGATTAATAATTCTGCCATCACACCAATCACTCTTGACACTTAAGGCTGAACTGCTGCCCTTATGTTGCCAACTCATGACAATACCAGCTCCTGTCTGAAAGGACATTTCAAAGAGCTGACAACTGAGCCTCAGGAATCTGAAAGGAAGTATCAAGTAGGTGTTACTTATCCACATGTGAGGCTTCCAGGAAGACCAAGGGAATTTGTAAGGCTCAGTACTGCTGGAAATTCACTTAATGCATTCTGTCCTTCTCCCCAGTGTCTATGCAGGAATGATTTAGGGATACCGGCTGCCATGTCTTGATTTAAAACTAAGATCTTAATCACAATAAAACCCCTGCCTTGGCAGACCTTTCCTGTTATCTTCATGAAGACCTCGGCAATAACAGGCACTCAGTCCTCACAGTTCTCATAGAACCACCTTATGGTTTTTCTGGGTAGTCATTCTCTTTTTGGAGTTTGCATTTAGGCCCACTGGAGGAAAGATGGGGTGCTTTGGGGAGCAGATGCTAAGATATCCAACAAAAAGTGGAGCTGTGAGGGTTGTAGTGTAGTGTAGGTTAAAGCAATCAATTTTATGGCAGGACACTGTTTCTCCTGCTACTAACAGCTGCTCAGAGGATAGTGGGGAAGCCACCCTGCTGAGCAATTTTGAGTCAGAGCACGGAAAATCTACCTCATTTCCAGGCCGAAGGGTCTCACATTAAAAGACCATAAAGCGCAAGTCATTTAAATAGTAGCTCCAGGGGCACATTAACTTTCTGTCTTACAAAACGTCTGTTAATATAGATCTCAAAGACAAGTTCCTTGTCGCTTTAACAATCAACACAACGTAACAGGTTTTGAAATTTAGTTTTCTGTCTCAGACACTTGTGTTTACACACACACACACACACACATACATACGTTTCAATAAATGAAGGAAAAAGAGCAAGTCACCATTATTTAAACATGAAACCCACTATACCAAAAGGTTAACATTGGTCATTTGAAACCTCTGCAAAGCATTTGAACTGCTGAAATGGGCATGCCATCATTTATGTTGGGAGAAAAATAATAAATGTACTGCCACACATATTGCTACAAACTTGATGAAGCTTTGAAATCTCTGGTTTGTGAATTTCAGTATCTCTGTCCTTGAGGAATGCCTCAGAGGAACAAATTTGGAATATAAATTGGCCTTTGAGAAGTCCACTGAGTCAGATGGCTGAATGCATGTCAACTGTTGAGTGTGCCACGGTCTTCATGGCGAACTCTGAACAGCAGGACTGCCTGTTCCTGCGGCTGTCAGCCGGATGCTCCCACGAGAGAGCAGCTTATGGGTGCCGCAATGTAACTGTAAACTGCTTGGGAGAAGAGGAAAGAGATTTAGAAATGTCTGGCAGCTCGAGGATCCGGTTTGAATGCCACGTAGCAGCTGAGACAACTGTGTATTAGTTTACATTCCCAAAGGAGAAGGGAAAAAAGAAAAAGATAGCTAGATTCTTATCAACTTTTTTGAGAGTAGATAACATCAATGCTTCTCAATGAGAACTTTATTTTGGGGTTTTAAAAATAATATATATGTACATTTCACATGCAGGACAAATTAAAAGACTGACATTACAATTAATATGCCTGTCTAAATGGAATTATATAAATCTGTGTAATGCACAAGCTACTGATGTTATATCTTAAAGACAGCATGCTGTATAAAATATCCAGATTACTGTATTCAACTATTATAATGCTTTGTGCAGTGTAGACAGTGGTGTAGGCAGATGTTATACAAGATTTTTCAAAATGTTCCCACAATATAAAAACACCAGCATCATTATATTTTAAGCAATTGTTGCTTTTGTAAAGTGAAGTCAGCAACATTAGAAATTGAAGTAAAAACTAGATCAATAATGTAACTCATCAGTTGCTTGTAATATAGAATTAAATGGTAATTATTAATATAATCAGTAAAATAGTGTCCAATGACAGTAACATCTACTGATTTTCAAATTTTTAAAAAGTCAAAATTAGGAATTTTTTAGAAATTAACCACTGATAAACAGAAAAGTATGTGATACCTAAAAATGGACTTTTTTGAAATGTTCATTTGCTCTAAGCTGTTTTGTTGTTTTACTGTGACATAATTAATTTGTCTAAGCAGAATCTGACAATTTGCCTAGGTGACCTATTAGTAAGCTCACTGTGAAGAACATCAAGAAATTAGTTTTAATACATACTCTACTTTCCAACTTTGAAACTGCAATCAGAGCTTTCAGCAGATGGTTGAATCAGCATTTAGATACAGTCAGAGCATCCTATTTAGAAAAGCTTCTCTTGGAAAAAGAAATCTAATGTGATGTCTTTGCAGCAAACAATGAGTTAAATGAACTTGCCACTGACTGAGCCCAGGTAACTTGCCCTGAAGGGTGAGTCAGCATTCATCCTTCTACCCTGACCATCTGCTCCTGTCCTTACTTCCTTTTATATCTGCCTGTCTCTGATTCCTACAGCTCATCAGCAGGGCAGCAGCTGTTGGACTGCCTTCTTGAAGATACTTCAGCCTCAATCCTAAAACTTCACAGAAAAGGAAATATTAATTTGTTAACATCATCACCCTTCAATCTCTTTGTGCCTGAATCATGGGGAAAACCCAAAGTGATTTGTAAACATACCAGCATACAGAAGTGTTCCCTATTTCACACCTTTTGTTCCATCTTAAGGAAAAGCATGGTCCAGATGCTTATGTCATTCTCACCTTAACCCCGCACATTTTGAAAATGATGAAGGGCAAGGGTGGAAAGGAAAAATACTTGAGGAGGTACGATGCTTACCATATGTAGCAGACTTCAACTATTTTTCATCAAGCATTAAAATATTCCAGAAATTTCAACATTTTACCTTGAAAATGCTTATTTTCTACCGAGTCTCATATCTGGAAAGCCATGTGTTTTCCATTGCATGTCTTCATTTGTTTGGAAAATAGAGTCCAGAGGAGTTCAATGGAAAGCCTGTGGCATACTGTAAAAAGTCTCTTCTCATCAAATTAGCACAGTCATTTAGACTCACATGGTTCCATGATACCAGCATATTACTCTACACACAGTATGTGCTTACCAATGCAAAGTTTATTTAATTTAGCTCTATGATAAATGTCATATGGATAATGATACCCAGTCACTGTCATTCTGCTCCCTCAAGAATACAGACTCACTAAACTTTAGGCTTCCCTAGTGGCTCAGAAGGTAATCTGCCTGCAACACAGGAGACCCAGGTCTCTATCCTTGGGTCAGGAACATTACCTAGAGGAGGAAATTGCATGCCACTCCAGTAGTCTTGCCAAAAAAAACAGTATTCTCACCTGAAGAATCCCATGGACAGAGAAGCCTGGTTGGCTACAGTCCATGGGGTGGCAAAGAGTCAGATACGACTAAGCAACTAGTACTTTCAAACTTTAAAGAGCCATGTTTTCATAGGAACAAACTACAAAACAAGAAGCAAACAGGACATTTTTACCCCAACTAATCAACTTCATCTTAACTGATCCTATATACAAGGACAAAGAAATATATAGTAAAAAGATCATCCATGCCACATAACTTCCAGGTTCCTAAGACTCATGAACAGTGAAAGTGAAAGTCACTCAGTCATCTCCGACTATTTGTGACTCCATGGACTGCATAGTCCATGGAATCCTCCAGGCTAGAATACTGGAATGGGTAGCCTTTCCCTTCTCCAGGGGATCTTCCCAACCCAAGGACTGAACTCGGGTCTCCCGCATTGCAGGCAGATTTTTTAGCAGCTGAGCCACAGTGGAAACCCAAGAATACTGGAGCCTATCCCTTCTCCAGCAGATGTTCCTGACCCAGGACTCAAACCAGGGTCTCCCAGATTGCAGGCAGATTTTTTACCAACTGAGCTATCAGGGAAGCCCTCCTAAGACTCATGTTATCCCCAAAAAAATGTCTCATCGGCTTTACTGTACACCAGAAATATCTGTCATTATTCCTGTTTCTATTATTAAATGCATGCATTTTCAGAGTGTTTATATAAAGGAAATACAATATCTATAATGTGTAGCAATTTATCATTTAGGCTTCATGATTTCATTTAGCAAAATAAGATTTTTTTTTCAGCTTTCCACCATACATTAGCAACTATAACAGGGTAAGTATAGCCCTTAAAGAGAAGGTGTACAGTTTTGATAACATCCTAACACAACAGGTATTCTAAAATGGGATTCATATTCAGGGGGGCAGAGGCTGGTCCCTTGGGCATGAGGGATGAGCTCATGAGGACACTATATTTCCATTAAAGGTAACTGAAGGAAAAGGAACAAAAACAAGCTTTTTGCTGTTATTGTTTTCAGCTGAACTGCATCTTCTCCGAATTTATATGCTGAGCTCTTAATCCCTCTTATCTCAGAAAGTGACTGGATTTGGAGATAGAGTCCTTATAAATGTATGAAAATAAAATGAGATTATATAAGTGGGTCCCAATCTAATATGGATAATGTCCTTATAAAAAGGAGAGGTTAAAACACAGACCTGTGTGCTAAGTCACTTCAGCTGTGTCTGACTCTTTGTGACCCATGGACTGCAGCGCACCAGGCTCCTCTGTCCATAGGATTTTCCAGGCAGGAATACTGGAGTGGGTTGGCATTTCTTTCACCAGTAAAATATAGACATACAGAGGGAAAATCATGTGAAGATACCAGAGGAAGACAGCCATCTACCAGCCAAGGAGAGAGGCTTCAGAAAAAATCTTACTGACATCTTGATCTCAAGACTTCCAGCCTTCGAAACTGTGAGAAATCAGTGTCTGTTGTACATGCCACGCAGTCTCTTTTTTGGCAGCTCTAACAAACTAAGACAGCCATTTCTTTGTAGCATGTTGGCCAAGACAGAAAGTCACCCTCAGGCTTAATGGTAATTATATAATGGCATATTATATAATTAAAGATTATTTAAAGATTATCACATAATTAAATGTTACAAACATAATTTAATGCAGCTCAACAAGCTCAAAGAAGTAATATTCAAAAGGCATCACACACTGAAGTCAAAGGAAAGAAAGAAATGACAAAACAGGAAGAAAGATTCCAAAAGACCAAGTAAAAAAAATTGTGAATGGCATGGCTTAAAACCAGAAAAAAGATGAGACAAAGGAAAAAACATTTTAAGAAACAAACAGAAAGTAGTCTACAGTGGTAATACTGAGCTGTGATTGCCAATGGGTAAAGAATATCAAATTAAGTAAGATATGATGCTTTGATTTCCTGTTTGGACATAAATGACAAAGCGCCCAAATTAAAGCTGTGAGCACTCGATTTTACTTTTTAAAAATAGCATTTTAAGTAAAGTTATATCTTTACTGAAGATTTTTTTAGAAAGGCCATTTGGCCTTTCAATGAATAAACTGAACTGTAACGTATTTAAAAAAACATACAACTGTATTATGTACTTCATCTGTACAGTTCATGAAACTAGGCTGACACAAGGGCTACGCAGAAAAGAATTTAAATATAAAAGTGAGCCAAGCCTGTAGCATCTTGATATTGTATGCTAGATGCCATGCTACTAAATGATTTACTGAAAATAGCTTTTTTTCTTAATTTTTCTGTTATCTAGGCTTTCCTGGTAGCTCAGTGGTAAAGAATCTGCCTATGATGCGATAGCCATACGAGACGTGAATGTGATTCCTGGGTTGAGAAGAGCCCCTGAAGGAGGGCATGGCAATCCACTCCAGTATTCTTGCCTGGAGAATCCCATGGACAGAGGAAACCGGCAGGCTACAGTCCATAGGGTTGCAAAGTGTCAGACATGACTGAAGTGACTCAGCATGCACAAGCACAAGTTGTGGTATTTAAGACTAAACCAGTATTTAACTGATAATTCCAGAAGACATAAAAATACAATATGAAAATCAGTATGAAAGCCAGAATAAAAATATAGAGGAGGGGGTAAATAAAGTATTCTGGGTTCATTTAAAATGAAACAAGATTGGACAGATAACAAACAGAGCTAAAGTAGTTTTCTTAAAAGTCTCTTCTTAGGTATTCCTGACTAGTCCAGTTCAGTTCACCCACTCAGTTGTGTCTGACTCTTTGCAACCCCATGGACTGCAGCACGCCAGGCCTCCCTGTCCATCACCAACTCCCAGAGTTTGCCCAACTCAGGCAATGGCACCCTACTCCAGTACTCTTGCCTGGAAAATCCCATGGGTGGAGGAGCCTGGTGGGCTGCAGTCCATGGGGTCCTACGAGTCAGACACGACTGAGCAACTTCACTTTCACTTTTCACTTTCATACATTGGAGAAGGAAATGGCAACCCACGCCAGTGTTCTTGCCTTGAGAATCCCAGGGACGGAGGAGCCTGGTGGGCTGCCGTCTATGGGGTTGCACAGAGTCGGACACGACTGAAGCGACTTAGCAGCAGTAGCAGCAGGTCCAATGAATCAGTGATGTCATCCAACCATCTCATCCTCTGTCTTCCCCTTCTCTTCCTGCCTTCAATCTTTCCCAGGGTCTTTTCAAATGAGTCAGTTCTTCGCAGCAAGTGGCCAAAGTATTGGAGTTTCAGCTTCACCATCAGTACTTCCAATGAATATTCAGGACTAGTCCATGGGGTCGCTACGAGTCAGACACGACTGAGCAACTTCACTTTCACTTTTCACTTTCATACATTGGAGAAGGAAATGGCAACCCACGCCAGTGTTCTTGCCTTGAGAATCCCAGGGACGGAGGAGCCTGGTGGGCTGCCGTCTATGGGGTTGCACAGAGTCGGACACGACTGAAGCGACTTAGCAGCAGTAGCAGCAGGTCCAATGAATCAGTGATGTCATCCAACCATCTCATCCTCTGTCTTCCCCTTCTCTTCCTGCCTTCAATCTTTCCCAGGGTCTTTTCAAATGAGTCAGTTCTTCGCAGCAAGTGGCCAAAGTATTGGAGTTTCAGCTTCACCATCAGTACTTCCAATGAATATTCAGGACTGATTTCTTTAGGACTGACTGGTTGGATCTCCTTGCAGGCCAAGGGACTCTCAAAAGTCTTATCCAACACTACAGTTCAAAAGTATCAATTCTTCAGCATTCAGCTTTCTTTAGAGTCCAATTCTCACATCCATACATGACAACTGGAAAAGCCATAGCTTTACCTAGACGGCCTTTTGTTGGGAAAGTAATGCCTCTGATTTTTAATATGCTGTCTAGGTTGGTCATAGCTTTTCTTCCAAGAAGTAAGCGTCTTTTAATTTCATGGGTGAAGTCACGATCTGCAGTGATTTTGGAGCCCCCCAAAATAAAATGTGACACTGTTTCCCCATCTATTTGCCGTGAAGTGATGGGACTGGATGCCATGATCTTAGTTTTCTGAATGTTCAGTTTTAAGCCAATTTTTTCACTCTCCTCTTTCACATTCATCAAGAGACTCTTTAGTTCTTTGCTTTCTGCCAGAAGGGTGGTGTCATCTGAAAATCTGAGGTTATTGATATTTCTCCCGGCAATCATGATTCCAGGTTGTGCTTCTTCCAGTCCAGCATTTTTCATGATGTACTCTGCATATAATTAAATAACCAGGGTGACAATATACAGCCTTGACGTACTCCTTTCCCTATTTGGAACCAGTCTGTTGTTCCATGTCCAGTTCTTTTTTTTTTTTTTTTTTGAGCATTACTTTACTAGAATGTGAGATAAGCGCAACTGTACAATAGTTTGAGCATTCTTTGGCATTGCCTTTCTTTGGGATTGGAATGAAAATTTATCTTTTCCAGTCCTGTGGCCACTGTTAAGTTTTCCAAAATTTGCTGGCATACTGAGTGCAGGACTTTCAAAGTATCATCTTTTAGTATTTAAAATAGCTCAGCTGGAATTACATCACCTCCACTAGCTTTGTTAGTAATGATGCTTTCTAAGGCCCACTTTACTTCACATTCCAGGATGTCTAGTTCTAGGTGAGTGATCACATCATCGTGATTACCTGGGCTGTGAAGACAATTTTTGTTAAGTTCTTCTGTGTATTCTTGCCACCTCTTCTTACTATCTTCTGCTTCTGTTAGGTCCATACCATTTCTGTCCTTAATTGTGCCCATCTTTGCAAGAAATTTTCCCTTGGTATCTCTAATTTTCTTGAAGAGAACTCTAGTCTTTCCCATTCTGTTGTTATCCTCTATTTCTTTGCATTGATCGCTGAGGAAGTCTTTCTTATCTCTCCTTGCTAGTCTTTGGAACTCTGCATTCAAATGGGTGTATCTTTCCTTTTCTCCTTTGCCTTTCGCTTGTCTTCTATTCACAGCTATTTGTAAGGCCTCCTTAGACAACCATTTTGCCTTTTTGCATTTCTTTTGGGGGGGGATGGTCTTGATCCGTGCCTCCTGTACAACATCACAAACCTCCGTCTACAGTTCTTCAGGCACTCTATCAGATCTAATGCCTTCAATCTATTTCTCACTTCCACTGTACAACTGTAAGGGATTTGATTTAGGTCATACCTGCCAGGTCATCTGGCTCAGACGGTAAAAGCATCTGCCTACAATGTGAGAGACCCAAGTTCAATCCCTGGGACGGGAAGATCTCCTGGAGAAGGAATGGCAACCCACTCCAATATTCTTGCCTAGAAAATCCCATGGACTGAGAAACCTGGTAGGCTACAGTCCATGGGGTCACAAAGAGTAGGACACGACTGAGCAACTTCACTGAATGGTCTAGAGGTTTTCCCTACTTTCTTCAATTCAAGTCTCAATTTGGTAAAAAAGAGTTCATGTTCTGTGCCACAGTCACCGCCTGGTCTTGTTTTTGCTAATTGTATACAACTTCTCCGTCTTTGCCTATAGATAATATAAACAAACTGATTTCAGTATTGACCAGCTGGTGATGTCCATGTGTCAAGTCTTTTCTTGTGTTGTTAGAAAAGGGTGCTTGCTATTACCAGTGCCTTCTCTTGGCAAAGAGTTACAAATGTAACCAGCCAATCCTGACAGAGTAAGAATTTGGTCTTCTCTATCTTCCCTACCTTGTCTATAACTTAATACTGAGATTACCTTTTTTCATAAATTTCAACTTCAAACCTTCAATACATCCCCTTTGTTGAATATTGTACAATTAAGAGTGTATTTCTGGATATTTTCTATACCATAAAGAGTTTGATTACAATGGAATGCTTTATGGAACATGTCATTTTGAACCTCAAGATGTCCAGTCCAATCCAAGATAATTAAAAAGAGAACAAAACAACGCACTAGTTTTAAATAACTTTAAATAAGCATTATTCCAGATCATCAGCATGTCTTAGGAAGGTAGTGGACCAGACCAAGAACTTAAACAGAGAAAAATGACTATGATGCTGATGCTTCCCAGGAAAATGAAGGTGATACAACTGATATAGCTGTAATAATATGATTATTAATTCAAACAAACATCTTGAGATCTTCGATATAGTCTTTTTTTTTTTTCTTTAAGAGTACCACTGTTCAGAAACCTATGACATGCCTGGCAGTATATTAGCTATCTCCCAAATGTGATCTTCAACGCCCAGACCAACACCACAATATAAATGTTATTCTCTTTGTTAAGTAACTAGTGAAAGTGAAAGTCGCTCAGTCCTGTCTGACCTTTGTGACCTCATGGACTATACAGTCCATGGCATTCTCCAGGCCAGACTGCTGGAGTGGTTGGCCTCTCCTAACTAACTAACTAGTGCTTAAAGAAAACACTGTCAATATTGAAAATATTGTATATCTTTCTTTCTAGGAACCAAAGTTGACTTCTTATAGGTCCCACCTTATAAAGCTGCAAGTCTGGCTCTCTATTCAAGGTTGTCTCACTTTTCATAAATAAGAAAATATGATTTTATGACCACTCAATTTTGTTAAGTATGTGACTCTATAAAGCACAAATAACTACAGCTTGTACCTGCAGATTCATTCAGAGCCTTACTTCAGTTCTCAAGAACAATACACAAACTTCTCAAAGCCAAGTACAAAAGTTATTTATGCTAAGTATCTGAGGAGATCTATCATGGAAATACTAAAGTTTCCCTTAAAATTATGCTCTTTTCAGTAAAAATTATGATTCTTACACTTAAGCATGATATTTTATGATGGTGCTTGTTGAAAACGTATCTTCATTAAAAAAAAATTTATAACTTTAAGAAGTTGCCTAAGTAGCACACTAGATGACATCCTTAGAAATCTTCCTTGAAGACCTTAATATTTTTTGAAATTTCTCATCTAACCTTTCCCTTTATAATAATATCTCTATCAATCAAATTCTGTCAAAGGGGATTTCTTGGCTATACTTAATCCTTTCACATTAATTTTATAACTTATTAGGATTAAAACACTATTTTTACTGAAATTCCACAATGAACTGAAAATTTCTCAAACGTCCTCACAAAATTAGAGAATGTCTAAAATCTAAGAGAATCAAAATCCATAAAAATCTAATTCAAAAGAAAAAAACTGATATGTTACTAGTTTTAGAAAAGGCAGAAGAACCAGAGATCAAATTGCCAACATCCGCTGGATCATCGAAAAAGAAAGAGAGTTCCAGAAAAACATCTATTTCTGCTTTATTGACTATGCTGAAGCCTTTGACTCTGTGGATGACAATAAACTGTGGAAAATTCTGAGAGAGATGGGAATACCAGACCACCTGATCTGCCTCTTGAGAAACCTATATGAAGGTCAGGAAGCAACAGTTAGAACAGGACATGGAACAACAGACTGGTTCCAAATAGGAAAAGGAGTACGTCAAGGCTGTATATTGTCACCCTGCTTATTTAACTTCTATGCAGAGTACATCATGAGAAACGCTGGACTGGAAGAAACGCAAGCTGGAATCAATATTGCCGGGAGAAATAGCAATAACCTCAGATAGGCAGATGACACCACTCTTATGGAAGAAAGTGAAGAGGAACTAAAAAGCCTCTTGATGAAAGTGAAAGAGGAGAGTGAAACAGTTGGCTTAAAGCTCAACATTCAGAAAACAAAGATCATGGCATCTGGTCCCATCACTTCATGGGAAATAGATGGGGAAACAGTGGAAACAGTGTCAGACTTTATTTTGGGGGGCTCCAAAATCACTGCAGATGGTGACTGCAGCCATGAAATTAAAAGACGCTTACTCCTTGGAAGAAAAGTTATGACCAACCTAGATAGCATATTCATAAGCAGAGACATTACTTTGCCGACTAAGGTCCGTCTAGTCAAGGCTATGGTTTTTCCAGTAGTCATGTATGAATTGTGAGAGTTGGACTCTGAAGAAAGCTGAGCGCCGAAGAATTGATGCTTCTGATCTGTGGTGTTGGAGAAGACTCTTGAGAGTCCCTTGGACTGCAAGGAGATCCAACCAGTCCATTCGGAAGGAGATCAGCCCTGGGATTTCTTTGGAAGGAATGATGCTAAAGCTGAAACTCCAGTACTTTGGCCACCTCATGTGAAGAGTTGACTCATTGGTAAAGACTCTGATGCTGGGAGGGATTAGGGGCAAGAGGAGAAGGGGATGACACAGGATGAGATGGTGGATGGCATCACTGACTCGATGGACACTGACTCGATGGACGTGAGTCTGAGTGAACTCCGGGAGTCAGTGATGGACAGGGAGGCCTGGCGTGCTGCAATTCATGGGGTCGCAAAGAGTCAGACACAACTGAGCGACTGAACTGACCTGAAAGATTGTCAAGTTTATCTCTAGCCCTCTACAATTTTTTTTAATCTGAAGAATGCTTTGAAATCCCTTCCTATGAAAATTTGTGCTTTTTTATTTTTACAGTTTAAATGTTTCCCAGAATCCTCAATAATGTAATCTAGTAATCAAACGCATCTACTAAGAATAAGGGAAATAACAGTAAGATGGCTAGATTTTATTTCCATGATTTCTGGTGACTGAACACAAAAATGGTGATTTTCAATGGCAATTAAGCTATATAAATGTGTCAACATAACATGATAATCAGGACTTCATTGTGCTTAAACCTGCCAAAAATAAGTAGGCTGCCCACAATGCTCAATAGTAACTACATGATAAATGTGTCTTACTAACACTTTTGGCCTAATCACATGATGTTACTAAATATTTAAAAAGAGAACAGGTATACATGTATGCTGTATTTAGAGATGCATACACAAAATATTTTGATCAAGTGTTAAAAGGTTTTCTTCATTTGGATATAATAATATCATTTAGTAGAATTTTATCATGTTTTGATGTACTGACTTCCTTGAAAAAACCCAAATGAAATTCTGTGAAAACTTCCTTTAAAAATGATCAAATAAGAGAATAATTAATCTTAACAATCTTCATCCACTAATGTTAAAATATCATACAAAAAAGTATGCAGTAGAAAAAAATTTCAATTTTTAGACTGAAAAAGAAAGATACAAGTTAAATATTTCCCTTTCGATCAAAGTGCCATGAACTTGAAAGGATCTGTAAAGTGGAAACAGGTGTAGTCAACTGCTGGAGTATTTTTTAAACTGTTTGACACATTATAATAGTGTGATCCAAAACTGAAACTTGACATTACTATAAGCATTGGAAGATCATAAATCACTTTAGACAGTATACTGCAGTCATAGTTTTTTCACACTGGAAGTATGTTGTAATACTTTTTAATATGAGAAAATTTTAAAAATTTTAACATGGAAACTCTGAATTAATTTTGTTAATATGAAGAAAATATTTTTATATGAGAAAATTTTGCATTATTTTATTTCCTAATAAATATTACAAAGTTTAAATAATAGTAAGATGAAAGATTAACTTTCTTCCCTTATAGTTAATAAATTGTATATAATTCCATATTGTTTGTAAAACAATTAAATATTCTTCCTGTTCTGGCATATTTTCAATGTTTTATTAAAAGCTGGTCATATTAGAATGATGATTTCAAGTGGACTTCATACATATCCACATTTTATAGTTGATTTAACTGATGTATAATTAAAACTACAAAGAAATTAAAATGCCAGTTAAAACAGAAACTTTCATCTAATTTTGTTTTTGTAAGAAAGGACAATTTCATGTAAATGCTAATAATTTCGTATTTTACAATAGCACCTTACAAGGACTCCAATTTTTTTCAAAGAAACAGTCATAACATCTTTATCTATCCCCATAATCTCACAGTGACACATGAGTATAAAATAAATCAGATCAGAATAATGGCATATGGAATACTGTCTCCTTTCCCTACTTTAGGCATCACTCTTAGGGTGACAGTTCCACTTCAAGTCAACTTTCAAAAATTAAGAGTCATACCTCACGCTTACAGCTTTAAAACAGCTCAAAACAACTTATTACTGATTTTTAGTACATTAAGTAATAAGAATAAATTAGACCCATTTATTTCCATCAAAATAGATACTTAAGCTAAAAATGTTTAATCATTACAGAACTTTAATAAGCAATTTGCTTTAGGTTAATTCAAAAGGTTTACTTGAAAACTTTACTCTTGACATACATGTTATATCTAATTCTCAAAGGAATAATAAAAACAATTTCAATATTTTGTAAAATATGTTTTCATCAAGGTTCATTTGCTTTGCTTTTTCCCCTCTGGTCCCACGAGGTTTCTGCCATTGTCCATTCAACTGAGTCATCTCTTTTTAATTCCCAGTTCCACTTCATTCAGATAAACATACTGTATGAAGAATAACCTCAGCTATTTTTAACATTAAATTATGCTTTTCTAATGTTTAATGATACTACCAATATATGCTATGACCTAATGATTTCTATTTTCTAAAAAATCCTTTTCTGTTGTGAAGTTTTCAAAATCTGAACACATTTCATTCAAACAGTCTCTAGCAGGAAAATATATGGCACACCAATCCTTTAAAAATGCATATAATAATAGCTGGGATTTATAATAACAAACAAAGGGAAAGATGAAGGAAATACACAAATCATAAGCTTCAAGAAACATATAAATCTTTATGAAGTTTTTTCATAACTCAGACAGAATGTTATCCTTTCAAAACATGCCAGATCATGCCAGACATTATACCCAGTTTTTAAATTCAGGTGCTTTGAATCTACAAGCCCTCTTTGAAGTCCTCTCAGCTTTGGACTTTTGGTTACTCCTCAGATCAAGTGTTGCACACAACAGTTCTATGTTGTCCTATTGTTTCCCTATCATTAGTCATTGTTTCTTCTTCTCTTTAATACAGAAGCATATATTCTGTCATCTATAACAGGTAATCTTAAAATGTGAAACCTTTTTGCATAATAGGTTACATTTGTATAAGATAATGACATAACTTAGTAAACTGAAAAGAGAAACTTTTTTCTTTCAAACCACTGTACCCTTCAAACTCAGTGTCTTAGCTTTTCTTGCCTACAGATTAGATTTTAGCCAGAATAGACTTTTGGTTACTCCTCAGATCAAGTGTTGCACACAACAGTTCTATGTTGTCCTATTGTTTCCCTATCATTAGTCATTGTTTCTTCTTCTCTTTAATACAGAAGCATATATTCTGTCATCTATAACAGGTAATCTTAAAATGTGAAACCTTTTTGCATAATAGGTTACATTTGTATAAGATAATGACATAACTTAGTAAACTGAAAAGAGAAACTTTTTTCTTTCAAACCACTGTACCCTTCAAACTCAGTGTCTTAGCTTTTCTTGCCTACAGATTAGATTTTAGCCAGAATGTATCCTTTTTCTCATATTAATTAATTTATTCATTTATTTAAAAAATGCTTCAAAGTCTACTAAATGCCAAACACTGTGCCAGGTGTTTTGGAAACATTGATGATCAACATCAAAAATTCCTAAAGCTTATATTCTAGCTATGGAAAGATATAAAAAGTGAGTAATTCAATGGAAAAAAATTAAAATAATCAAGCATGATAAAGGAAGACAGAAAGTCAAGAATGGGAGTGCAGAGGAGTAGGGGAGGTATGCTGGGGGAGGGAGGTCAGAATTCAGTATTAATTATGATCATTGGGTAAATCTCTCACAGAAACATCGGATTTAGATAAGATGATGAGATTGGCCAAATGGATGTCTGGTAGAAGACATTCCAGAACAGATAGAACAAAAAGCTTCAATAAGAACATGTCTGAGATGTTCACATGATAGCAAAGAAATGTGTGCAAATGATAGAAGTCAGAGAGCAGAGGAGGGCAGCAGAACATGAGAACAATATAGGCTGTTTTCTGGATTTGAACTTCTATCGTGAGTGAAACAGAAATGGAACAAAACCTGACATATTTTAAAAGGATAATTCAGTATCTGGGTAAGAGGTGATGGTCATGCAAGCAAAGAGGTAGTAGTGGAGGACATGGTTTAAAGCCACCATCCTTTCCTGAGGTTTGATATAGAATGTGAAAGCAAGGATTGCCCCCAAGGGTTTTGGTGTGGATAAAAGAAGAAAGAAAGGAAGTGAATTAGATGTACAAGGGACAGTGGGAAGTGAGGGAGCAAACTTGGGACAGAATATTTGGAATTTCAAAGTTTTATACATGTTACATTTGTGATGGCTGCTGACCAAGTATATATGTTGAGTAGGCAATTGGACATATGAATTTGTAGTTATACTACAGATCAGCCAAGAGAGTTTAAAAATTTGGGAATTATCAGCATACAGATAGTCTTCAGAGTCATAAGGGTGGATGCTTAACCATGGCTCTGTAGCTAAAAAAGAGAAGTCTAAAAACTAAGCTCTGGGCCATGGAAATGTCAAAGGGTCAGTTAAAAGAAAAGGAACAGGCAAGGAAAACTGAAGAAAACAACCAGTAAGTTAGGGAGAAAGTCAATCAAGTACAGTGTCCTGGAAATAAAATTTTTAAAAACTGAAATTCTGAGTTTAGTAAAGATATCATTCCATACATGTGAGATATCTGAACTGGATTTCAGCAACCAAAATTTTCATAATAGTGGTGGCTGCTGAATATGAATCTACAAGTTTTAGCATCCCAGCGGTGCCTTCCGAGGAATAGGTTTTTCCTGGAGAAGGAAATGGCAACCCACTCCAGTACTCTTGCCTGGAGAATCCCATGGAGGGAGGAGCCTGGTAGGCTACAGTCCATGGGGTCGCAAAGAGTCGGACACGACTGAGCGACTTCACTTCACTTCACTTCAAACACATTTTGCTCTTGAATAGAAGGAATTTTGGAGTAAAAATTTCTTTAGCTCGTTCCTTATTCTCTAAAATCTTATAGACTGTTTTAACATATGTTCAATACCATATTTATGACTGTGACTGATTCTGGAAAACTGACTATATTTAATCCTCTTGTTATTACCTTTGAGAATAGTACACAAGCACATACTTTGATTTTTTTCAATTACTGAAGCAAAAAAGACTATAACAAAACTGTAACACAATAAAAGAAATCTGCCAAATGCCAATCAATCATATTCCAAGAGGTCTTTGGGGAAGTTACAGATGAAACGCTTCCTAAGTGCTTTCTAAACATTAACTCTGAAATGTTTAAAGAAAAATCTGAAGGTATTCTTAGATCTTTTGGATCATGAATTCATACCTGGAATCATTCTTCACTGATTCTTTCTACAGATCCATCCTAAATCCAGGATGCCCTGACAATATCTTACTCTATCAGGAAAGATTTTACCATAGTAATTATAGATTTTTATTTTAAAAGATTTCTCAATTAAACTTAATCATTTAGAAACTCTTTTAAGAGAGCAAATGGCTTTCAAAGTGGTTCAATATTATCAACCTACCTCCAGATAGTTGGCTGATCACTTCAGGGAATGTTAAAAACTCAGTATCGGTCTCTGCTGCGGAACATTGGACGTTCAGCAGTGACTGTAGGCAGGTTAGCTCTGGTGAGTGGAAGGCCATGCTGCTGAGCTCAGACATACCCTACTTCCTTGCCACCACAGCCACTTTGGTCATGAGCCCACTGGGAACAGATGGGAGTGGCTAGGGAAAGAGGCTGATTGATGTACACAGAATGAGTCATTCTATCCATTTGATCGTTAAAATTCCCCTCTCCTGATATTACTTTCTAGGGAGCATTCACAAGGAATATAGATACTTTCATATTTTTACTTTCATATTTTATTCAGAAAGGCCCATCAATATACCCCTTCCCTAAATCTCCTTGCCATTAATTTTCCAATCATGTTCCTTCCAAGTCCCTAATCATCTAGCCAACCCACTGGTCACAGCCCATGAATTTATATACAATTGATCATCTGGCATTTTTCCTCCTAAGAAAAATGAATAACCACATAGACTGCTCAAAGTTCTGCCCACTCACACTCTCCTTCAGGGATGTCTCAGAAAGGGGCTGTAAGTGCTGGAGCTCTTTACTGAGGGTGGTACCTCCTATTACAGACCCACTCACTGTAACTGAGACCCAAATTTTCTCTTATCAGCTGGTCATATCTCTATGACCATATCTACCTCGAGATGAGGTCATAGGTGCAGGCTGAGGGAACATCACGAAACGTACTTGTGGCTTCAGAGCCTGCTCAAACCTAATCCAATAGGCACTACTTGGATTTGATGATGGACTATGACTGTGTGCCCCCAACTTTATGACTTTATAGACCAGACGATGCTCAGTTCATGATGGACATCTCAGCTGCCTGGTACCTTAGTGGCCCACGGCTAACATTCAGCTTCTACTAAGGCCCAATAACAAACCAAAAGTTATTTCTCAAAAAGAGAGTAGTTTCCACAGTGTACGACAGGGTTTGCCCGAAACTCTGAAGAGTCTAAGCTGTTAATCATCAATAGGAGCCAATTAAAACTGTTCTCTAATCAGGCCACATTAAGCACCATTGGACCTACTAGATATATGGTCCATGTGGCAGAGCAGCTAGGCATAACAGACGTGACTTGTTGAAGAGCCTTATTTTGCTCTAGGCCTCAGTTAAAAATAGTAGGTTTTTGGCCACTTGGTAAATGGGCTCGAGTGACACAGCCACATGAGGATTATGTGGCCTCTAAAATCCAAAGAGGTCCACTAATCATGATGCCTCTTTTCTGGGTGTCGGAGAAGCTAGATGGAACACTATCTTTCACTGTGAAATGGCTATCTTGACATGCCCCACACCACTACATCCTCGGAAATTTCACTGACATGGAAGACCCCTGAATTTCTGCTGGATTTATTTCTCACCCTCTGACATATAAACGTCTTACCAACAAGTCTAGAATAGTTGCTACTTTTTGCTCAATGGGTCTAATCAGAAAAATGTCATCAATGTAATGAGTCAGTGTGATATCTTCTAGAAGGGAAAAGCAATCAAGATTTCTGCAAACAAAATTATAACAAAAGGATGTATGTTTCCTATATATCTATGGTATGTCAATGAACGTGTATTGTTGGCTTAGCCAGCTGAAAGCAAATGAATCTAGTGGTCAGGAATGGAGAAAAAAATCATTTTCCAGATCAACAGCAGTGTACCAGGTACCAGGATATGTGTCAATTTATTCAAGCAATGAAACCACATCTGGTACAAGAGCTGTAACCAGTTACCACCTGGATACAGGTACACTAATGCACTGTCATTCTCCAAGATTTATCTGTATTCTGCACAGGCCAAATAGGCACACTGAATGGGGATGTAGTAGAATCACCACGCCTGCATCCTTCAAGGCTTTGACAGTGGCACTAATTTCTACAACGCCTTCAGAGATGAGGTATTGCTTTTATTTACTATTCTCCTAGATGGAGGCAGCTCTAGTGGCTCCACTTGGCCTTTCCCACCGTAACAGCCCTCATTCCTCAGATTAAGGAACCAACCAGAGGATTGTCCAGTTGTTTAGTATATCTGTTCCAATAATGCATTCCAAAGGTAGAGAAATAACCACAGACGCACTAAGGGACCCACTGAACCCACTATAAAATTGGATCCGAGCTAAAGCCTCACCTCCAGAAGCTCTACTCTGACTGGTGGATCAAAGTGGCATTATGGATCTCCTAGAAATAGTGTCAGTTCAAATCCAGTCTCTAATAATCCATAAAAAGTCTGATTATTTCTGTTTTCCCAGTCACACATAGTGTGACTGTTTGTACATTCACTGACTAAAAGGGGGATCCCTTTAGGGAAGCCTGGGGAAAATATTGACAGTATAAATTTCTGGCAGTGCAGCTGGGATTTTACTCAAGGGAACTCAGCGTCTTCTTCATTCAAGGGGTTCTGGGTCTGTAAACTTGCTCAAGTCTGGGAATTGATTTAGGAGCCATAACTCTGTTTTTATGATTCAAGTTAGACTTTTATTTACTTGGCCTACAACTTTTCCACTTATACAAATCAAATGAAAATTAGTAGACTTCCCATCTAGTTCACATCTAGGAACATCATGATTCAACTGGCTAATGCCATAGATCTTTACTACTCAGACTATTCTGGTTATTGCTTTGATTCTGATGTCCATTATGATAACCTCACCCACCTCGCCTTTGGTGATTTAATTACTTCCACCTGGCTTCTGTCACACATTTCCACCCACCCTACCCCACCACCCCCACCATCCAACAATCCATACTGTATTTAGGTTTCCCAATTAAGTTCCCATTATAATTTCTGACCTACAGAAAACAGTGACCAGGGGCTCTTCAAAGATGCTGCTACTGCTAAGTCGCTTCAGTTGTGTCTGACTCTGTGTGACCCCATAGACGGCAGCCCACCAGGCTCCTCCATCCATGGGGTTGTCCAGGCAAGAGTACTAGATTTGGGTGCCATTGCCTTCTCCGTTCAGAGATGCTGGATGTCACCCAAATTTATTTCTTGCAGTAGTGGTAAAAGGTGTGTCTTCTAGATTCTTCAAGGTTGGGTGAACAAGTCTTGCATGATGTATCTGCTCTTACAGTCTCATATCTCGCTAAACAAACTCTTGATCCCTTCCCCTACTGTATACCAAGGCAGCTGTGGTATTTCATCTTATTTAACACAAGTCACCTTCTGATCCTTGCTTCAGCTAACCAACCAAACTGTTAGAGCCCTCCCTAATCCCCTGAGCTGCAATATTATATCCAGAATCTCTGCATACTGCTGATACATATCAATGGGCTTCCCTGATAGCTCAGTTTAAAAGAATCTGCCTGCAATGCAGGAGATCCTGGTTCCCCTGCTGGGTCAGGAAGATCCACTGGAGAAGATGGATAGGCTACCCACTCCAGTATTCTTGGGCTTCCCTTGTAGCTCAACTGGTAAAGAATCCGCCTGCAATGCAGAAGACGTGTGTTCAATCCCTGGGTTGGGAAAATGCCCTGGAGAAGTGAAAGGCTACCCACTTCAGTATTCTGGCCTGGAGAATTCCATGAACTCTATAGTCCATGGGGTCGAAAAGACTTGGACACGACTGAGTGACTTTCACTTTCAATAAATTCAGCTATATCCCACTTCATATTTCTTCCATTATTACCTAAAACCCTTAACAACAATTGCCACACATAGTTCCCTGGACTTCTGTCTATACAAATTGGAAATGCAGTTCTTTCAGAGTATAGCACTCTTCTTCAGGGTCATACTTTATATCTCACTTTTCAATGTCTGCTGGGAATTAAGTCTAGTTCAAGGTTTAAAAGCAGAAAGGAACTGTGGACCTAAGGAGGATCAACAGCATTTTATAAGGCAACTCATTCATGGGAGGCCACTGCAGTCCCCTCATGCCTATCAGCTTTACTCCCCTGAGCTGAGGTGAACAGCAGCTTCTACTTGCGAAGACGACTCCCCTGAGGTGGAGGTGGAACAGCTGCTTCTACTGGTGAAGAGGACTCAGGATTATTAGAGGTTCCACATCCCAGACTTCATCAGGATCTTCCCCTAAGGCCGCATTTCAGTTTTCATGATCTCAATCCTTTCCAATCAATGCCCTTACTTTACCAGCAGACACCAGGTAATTTGTGTTATATTTAGCCACTAGCAGGATGAGACTCTGGGTCTGATTTTCAGCTACCTCTGTGGCTACTGGAGATAAAGATTTCTTTCAGGGCAGACACACAAACTTTCAGGTCATTTATGTGGTGCTTAAGCTGGAAATCCAAATACTTGAGCTCATCTTTTTCTTTTTTCTCTCTCAATTTTTTCCAGCATAATTAGGTGCAGCCAGGCTTCCCAAGCAGCACTAGAGGTAAAGAACCCATCTACCAATCCAGGAGACATAAGAGACCTGGGTTAGATTCCTGAGTCCAGAAGATCCCCTGGAGGAGGAAACGGCAACCCACTCCAGTATTTTTGCCTGGAGAATTCCATGGACAGAGGAGCCTGGAAGGCTACAGTCCAAGGGGTCACAAAGAGTCACACAGGACTGAAGTGACTTAGCACACATGTTAGGGACACCCACATAATCTCATTATTCTTGTTACATTCACAAAAATGTGCTAAAGTACCAAATACATGGCCACTCAAAAATTGGCTTTTTCTAAGTGTTTGTTGAGGAGAATTCACCCTATGAACTTTTCTAAAACCAGATTGAATATCTGGAAGTTCACAGTTCACGTATTGCTGAAGCCTGGCTTGGAGAATTTTGAGCATTACTTTACTAGCATGTGAGATAAGTGCAATTGTGCAGTAGTTTGAGCATTCTTTGGCATTGCCTTTCTTTGGAATTAGAATGAAAACTGACCTTTTCCAGTCCTGTGGCCACTGCTGAGTGTTCCAAATTTGCTGGCATAGTGAATGCAGCACTTTCACAGCATCATCTTTCAGGATTTGAAATAGCTCAACTAGACTTCCATCATATCCACTAGCTTTGTTTGTAATGATGCTTTCTAAGGCCCACTTGACTTCACATTGAATGTCTAGCTCTAGGTGAGTGATCACATCATCATGGTTATCTGAGTCATGAAGCTCCTTTTTGTACAGTTCTTCGGTGTATTCTTGCCACCTCTTCTTAATATCTTCTGCTTCTGTTAGGTCCATACCATTTCTGTCCTTTATTGAGCCCATCTTTGCATGCAATGTTCCCTTGGTATCTCTAATTTTCTTGAAGAGATCTCTAGTCTTTCCCCTTCTGTTCTTTTCCTCTATTTCTTTGCATTGATCGCTGAAGAAGGCTTTCNGTTCTTCTGTGTATTCTTGCCACCTCTTCTTAATATCTTCTGCTTCTGTTAGGTCCAGACCATTTCTGTCCTTTATCGAGCCCATCTTTGCATGAAATGTTCCCTTGGTATCTCTAATTTTCTTGAAGAGATCTCTAGTCTTTCCCCTTCTGTTCTTTTCCTCTATTTCTTTGCATTGATCGCTGAAGAAGGCTTTCTTATCTCTTCTTGCTATTCTTTGGAACTCTGCATTCAGATGCTTATATCTTTCCTTTTCTCCTTTGCTTTTCGCCTCTCTTCCTTTCACAGCTATTTGTAAGGCCTCCCCAGACAGTCATTTTGCTTTTTTGCATTTCTTTTCCATGGGGATGATCTTGATCCCTGTCCTGTACAATGTCATGAACCTCATTCCATATTTATTCAGGCACTCTATCTATCAGATCTAGACCCTTAAATCTGTTTCTCACTTCCACAGTAAAATCATAAGGGATTTGATTTAGGTCATACCTGAATGGTCTAGTGGTTTTCGCTACTTTCTTCAATTTAAGTCTCAATTTGGCAATAAGGAGTTCATGATCTGAGCCACAGTCAGCTCCTAGGCTTGTTTTTGTGGACTGTATAGAGCTTCTCCATCTTTGGCTGCAAAGAATATAATCAATCTGATTTCAGTGTTGACCATTTGGTGATGTCCATGTGTAGAGTCTTCTCTTGTGTACCAGACCATCTGACCTGCCTATTGAGAAATCTGTATGCAGGTCAGGGAGCAACCATTAGAACTGGACATGGAACAACAGACTGGTTTCAAATAGGAAAAGGAGTACATCAAGGCTGTATATTGTCACCCTGCTTATTCAACTTTTATGCAGAGTACATCACGCGAAACGCTGGACTGGAAGAAACACAAGCTGGAATCAAGATTCCCAGGAGAAATATCACTAACCTCAGATATGCAGATGACACCACCTTTATGGCAGAAAGTGAAGAGGAACTAAAAAGCCTCTTGATGAAAGTGAAAAAGGAGAGTGAAAAAGTTAGCTTAAAACTCAACATCAGAAAACGAAGACCATGGCATCTGGTCCCATCACTTCATGGGAAATAGATGGGGAAACAGTGGAAACAGTTTCAGACTTTATTTTTTGGGGGAAAGAGGAGAGTGAAAAAGTTGGCTTAAAGCTCAACATTCAGAAAACGAAGATCATGGCATCCAGTCCCATCACTTCATGGGAAATAGATGAGGAAATATCGGAAACAGTGTCAGACTTTATTTTTCTGGGCTCCAAAATCACTGCAGATGGTGACT
>SJXQ01007062.1:113252-143811 GCA_006408695.1 Aepyceros melampus
AAAAGTTGGCTTAAAGCTCAACATTCAGAAAACGAAGATCATGGCATCTGGCCCCATCACTTCATGGGAAATAGATGGGGAAACAGTAGAAACAGTGTCAGACTTTGTTTTTTTGGGCTCCAAAATCACTGCAGATGGTGACTGCAGCCATGAAATTAAAAGGCGCTTACTCCTTGGAAGAAAAGTTATGACCAACCTAGATAGCATATTCAAAAGCAGAGATATTACTTTGCCGACTAAGGTCCGTCTAGTCAAGGCTATGGTTTTTCCTGTGGTCATGTATGGATGTGAGAGTTGGACTGTGAAGGCTGAGTGCCGAAGAATTGATGCTTTTGAACTATGGTGTTGGAGAAGACTCTTGAGAGTCCCTTGGACTGCAAGGGTGTCCAACCAGTCCATTCTGAAGGAGATCAACCCTGGGATTTCTTTCGAAGAAATGATGCTAAAGCTGAAGCTCCAGCACTTTGGCTACTTCATGTGAAGAGTTGACTCATTGCAAAAGACTGTGATGCTGAGAGGGATTGGGGGCAGGAGGGCAAGGGGAAGACCGAGGATGAGATGGCTTGATCGCATCATTGACTCGATGGATGTGAGTCTGAGTGAACTCCAGGAGTTGGTGATGGACAGGGAGGCCTGGCGTGCTGCGATTCTTGGGGTTACAAAGAGTCAGACACGGCTGAGCAACTGAACTGAACTGAATATTCCACTGTGTATATGTACCACTGTTTTCTTATCCATTTGTCTGCTGATGGACATCTAAGGTTGCTTCCATATCCTGGTTATTGTAAAGAGTGCTGTAATGAATACTGAAGTACATGTGTCTCTTTCAATTCTGATTTCCTTGGTGTGTATGCCCAGCAGTGGGATACACACTCCTGGGTCATATGGGAGTTCTGTTTCCTTTTTTTAAAGGAATCTTCACACTCTTCTCCATAGTGGCTGTACAAGTTTGCATTCACACCAACAGTGTAATAGGATTCCTTTTTCTCCACACCCTCTCTAGCATTTATTTTTTGTCGACTTTTTGATAGCAGCCATTCTGACTGGCATGGGATGGTGCCTCATTGTGGTTTTGATTTGCATTTCTCTGATAGTGAGTGAAGCTGAGCATCTTTTCATGTGTTTGTTAACCATCTGTATGTCTTCTTTGAAGAAATGTCTATTTAGATCTTTGCCCATTTTTTATTGAGTCGTTTATTGTTCTGGAATTGAGCTGCAAGAGCTGCTTCTATATTTTTGAGATTAATTCTTTGTCAGTTGCTTCGTTTCCTATTATTTTCTTCCTTTCTGAAGGCTGTCTTTTCACCTTACTTATGGTTTCCTTCTTATGCAAAATCTTTTAAGTTTAAATAGGTCCCATTTGTTTATTTTTTGCTTTTATTTCTATTACCCTGGGAGGTAGGTCATAGAGGTTCCTGCTGTAATTTATGTCATATCTTTTTTGTAGAGTTCTTCTGTTTATTCTTGTCACATCTTCTTAATATGTTCTGTTTCTGTTAGATCCATACCATTTCTGTCCCTGATTGTGCCCTTCTTCACATGAAATATTCCCTTGGTATCTCTAATTTTCTTGAAGAGATCGCTAGTCTTTCCCATTCTATTGATTTCCTCTATTTCTTTGCAGTGGTCACCGAGGAAGGGTTTCTTATCTCTCCTTGCTATTCTTTGAAAATCTGCACTCAAATGGGTGTATCTTTCCTTTTCTCCTTTGCCCTTAGCATATCTTCTTTTCACAGCTATTTGTAAGGCCTGCTCAGACAGCCATTTTGATTTTTTGCATTTCTTTTTCTTGGGGATGATCTTGATCCCTGACTCCTGTATAATGTCACAAACCTCCATCCAGAGTTCTTCAGCCACTCTATCATATCTAATCCTTTGAATCTATTTGTCACTTCCACTGTATAATCATAAGGAATTTGATTTAGTTCATATCTGAATGGTCTAGTGGTTTTCCCTACTTTCTTAAATTTAAGTCTGAATTTGGCAATAAATATTTCATGATCTGAGCCACAGTCAGCCCCTGGTCTTGTTTTTGCTGACTGTATAGAGCTTCTCCATCTTTGGCTGCAAAGAACATAATCAATCAGTATTGACCATCTGGTGATGTCCATGTGTAGAGTCTTCTCTTGTGTTGTTGGAAGAGGGTGTTTGCTGTGACCAGTATGTTCTCTTGGCAAAATTCTATTAATCTTTGATCAGCTTCATTTTGTACTCCAAGGCCAAATTTGCCTGCTACTCCAGGTGTTTCTTGATTTCCTACTTTTGCATTCCAGTCCCTGATAATGTAAAGGGCATCTTTTTTTGAATATTAGTTCTAGAATGTCTTGTAGGTCTTCATAGAATCATTAACTTTAGCATTACTGGTCAGGGCATAGACTTGTATTTCTGTGATAGTGAATTCTTTGCCTTGGAAGTGGACAGAGATCACTGTTTCATTTCTGAGATTGCATCCCAGTACTACATTTCAGACTATTTTGTTGACTATGAAGGCTACTCTATTCTAAGGGATTCTTGCCCACAGTAGTAGATATCATGATCATCTGAATTAAATTCATCCATTCCAGTCCATTTTAGTTTGCTGATTCCTAAAATGTCAATGTTTCCTCTTGCCATCTCCTGTTGGAGCACTTTCAATTTGCCTTGATTCATGGACCTAACTGGAGAAGGCAATGTCACCCCACTCCAGCACTCCTGCCTGGAAAATCCCATGGACAGAGAAGCCTGGTGGGCAGCAGTCCATGGGGTCGCTAAGAGTTGGACAGTGAGCGACTTCACTTTCACTTTTCACTTTCATGCATTGGAGAAGGAAATGGCAACCCACTCCAGTGTTCTTGCCTGGAGAATCCCAGGGATGGGGGAGCCTGGTGGACTGCCGTCTATGGGGTCACACAGAATTGGACACGACTGAAGCAACTTAGTAGTAGATGCCTTGATTCATGGACCTAACTGGAGAAGGCAATGTCACCCCACTCCAGCACTCCTGCCTGGAAAATCCCATGGACAGAGAAGCCTGGTGGGCAGCAGTCCATGGGGTCGCTAAGAGTTGGACAGTGAGCGACTTCACTTTCACTTTTCACTTTCATGCATTGGAGAAGGAAATGGCAACCCACTCCAGTGTTCTTGCCTGGAGAATCCCAGGGATGGGGGAGCCTGGTGGACTGCCGTCTATGGGGTCACACAGAATTGGACACGACTGAAGCAACTTAGTAGTAGTAGTATGGAGCTAACATTCCACGTTCCTATGCAATATTGCTCTTGATAGCATCAGACCTTGCTTCTATCACCAGTCACATCCACAGTTGGGTGGTGTTTTTGCTTTGGTTCTGTCTCTTCATTCTTTCTGGAGTTATTTCTCCACTCATTTCCAGTAGCATGTTGGGCACCTACTGACCTGAGGAGTTTATCTTCCAGTGTCCTATCTTTTTGCTTTTTCCTACTGTTCATAGGGTTCTCAAGCAAAGAATACTGAAGTGGTTTGCCATTTCCTTCTCCAGTGGACCACATTTTGTCAGAACTCTCCACCATGACCCGTCTGCCTTGGGTGGCCCTACACGGCATGGCTCATACTTTCACTGAGTTAGACAAGTCTGTGATCCATGTGATCAGATTGGTTGGTTTTCTGTGATTGTAGTTTCCAGCCTATCTGCCAACTGATGAAGAAGAAGAGGCTTATGGAAGCTTCCTGATGGGAGAGAATGACTGAGAGGGAAACTGGATCTTGTTCTAATGGGCTGGGCCGTGCTCAGTAATTCTTTAATCTGATTTTCTGTTGATGAGTGGAGCTATGTTCCCTCCATGCTATTTACCTGGGGTCAAACTATGGTGGAAGTAATAAAGATAATGGCAACCTCCTTGAAAAAGTCCCATGCACATATTGCTAGACTCAGTGCTCCCAACCCTGCAGCAGGCCACCCCCAACCCACGACTCCACTGGAAACACCTGGACACTCCTGGAGTCTGGATCAGTCTCTTGTGGGGTCACTGCTCCTTTCTCCTGGATCCTGGTGTGCACAAGGTTCTGTCTGTACCCTCCAAGAGTCTATTTCTCTGTCCTGTGTAAGTTCTGACAGCTCTATGGTGGTGTTAATGGCGATCTCCTCCAAGAGGGCTTATGCCATACCCACGTCTGATGCACCCAGAGCCCCTGCTCCTGCTGCAGTGCATTGCTGATCCATACCTCCACAGGGGATGCTCAAACACAGTTTGTCTCTGTTTCTGTGGCATCTCTGGGTCCTGGTGCACACAAGGTTTGTTTGAGCCCTCTGAGCATCTCTGGTGGGAATGGGGTTTGATTCTAAAAGCAAATTCACCCTGCCTACCATCTTTCTGGGACTTCTCCTTTGCCCTTGGACATGGCATATCTTCTCAAAGTTGCTCTAGCGTCATGCAACTGCACTCCAATGCCTACCATCTTGCTGAGGCTTCTCTGACCTTGGAGGTGAGATATCTCCTCATGGCCGCTCCAGTACCATACAGCCACCCCTCCAGCGGTCTAGAAATAGTTTGGCTCTTAAATGTTATGCTAGATGAAGCTTGATCCCAACTATATCATTTGTAATTTGTCCCCCTAGCCAAGCCCTTCCTTGAGGAGTTCAGTACAATTCCACAGTGCTTAGAGACAGAAGAAATTCCTAGTCATAATGCTGGGCTGTAAACACTATCTAGATGACCATAGTAGCAACAGTATCTTGGGTGGTTAGGTGACCTCACTAAAGGGTGTTAAAGTAGCAAAGAAGAAAAGTGGTAGGCCTCACAAAACTGAGGGATGGGGAAAGCAGCTACATATCAACTTGTATGGAAGTACTTCAGCATTTGATGTGTATGTAAGTGAATGAAAAGCATAGTGAAAAGGACATGAGCTTACAAATCCAAATGAAGCAGTCAATAGAGATAACCTCTAAGGGAGCATAATATGGTAAAAGAGAATAGAGAATGTCTCTAGGAGTGTTAATAGAGAATAACTATCACAACTGGGTTACCAAAGCATTTCATTCTTAGACTCCTTATCTGTTTGATATGAGATGGAGAAATAGAGGGAAGCTAAATAGAGGGAAGCTAAATTATGGGAAATTTTAAGGGGCCAAGGCTATAAGTGGTGTATATCATTTCCACATAGCTAAGTCATATGGCTACACCTAGCTGCAAAGGAGGCTTGGAAATGCTGAATGTCTGTATGACCAGAAGGAAAAGTGGATGTTTTGTAAACAACTAACCAGTCTCTGCCATGCACCATCTTAACTTTTTACATGTGTCACCTCATTGTATCCTCCAATAACACTTTAAAGGTGATTACTATTATTTTCTCTATTTTTCAGGTGATCAAATTGAGATGGCAGTGTCATATGCACATTATCAGTCCACTCATACATGAGATTAAGGTCTATTGAAATTCAGAAGAANTCGGTGTTCATTGGAAGGACTGACGCTGAAGCTGAAACTTCAATACTTTGGCCACCTGATGCAAAGAGCTGACTCATTTGAAAAATCCTGATGCTGGGAAGGATTGGGGGCAGGAGGAGAAGGGGACGACAGAGGATGAGATGGCTGGATGGCATCACCGACTGATGGACATGAGTTTGGGTGAACTCTGGGAGTTGGTGATTGACAGGGAGGCCTGGCATGCTACGATTCATGAGGTCGCAAAGTGTCAGACACAACTGAGCAACTGAACTGAACTGAACCCTATGGACTATCAGTGCTCTCTTTACTATTGGAAATAGAATCATTAGCTCCTTTATTTCTAATCAGATCAGAGAACCAATTCTAGAAATCTCAGAATAAATTCAGAATCCTTTTTACAACTGTTCCTTTCATGCACAAAACATCAACCATACTGACTTCGTTGTTGTTCTATGACACGACAGACATGTCCCTCCATTGACATCTCAGCTGTTCCTTATGATGAAACCCCTTTATCAGATACTGGCTTGGCTAACTCCTTTACTTCTTCCAAGTTCTTGTTCTAACTTCTCCTTGATGAATCTGCCCATCCCATTTAATAAGAGAATCCACCAAATCTCCCTACTCATTCTAGTTTTCTTTTTCTATAACGTATATGGATTTCTAACATAATGTTACATATTTTGTTTCTTATATATTATTTCATTCTGTTGTTTTTGTTCCTTGTTTATCTGTCTCTTCAGTAGAATATAAACTGTGTGTGCATGCTAAGTCACTTCAGTCGTGTCCAACTCTGTGCCACCCTCTGGACTGCAGCCCCTCCAGGATCCTCTGGCCATGGAATTCTCCAGCCAAGAATACTGGAATGGATTGCCATGCTCTCCTCCTGTGGAATCTTCCCGAACTAGGGATTGAACCCACGTCTCTATTTCCTGCTTTGGCAGGCAGATTCTTTACCACTAGCGCCACCTGGGAAGACAATATAAGCTGTGATCTTTGCCTATTTTGTGTAATAATGTATCCTAAGATACTTGTTAAATAAATTATGTAATCAGATTTCTGCTCCTGTAACTTAAATATAAAAAATATGAGCTTTGTACACAATACAAAGTACACAACTAGGAAATTCATATCAATGCACTATAATAAATATGAGTTCTGTTCGGAAACTCCAAAATGTCTCAAAACAGGTAGCCTCATTATCGGAGCAAATCATAGGGGAAGCAAGGTAAGGAGGAGGAAACTATAAAAGATCATTTTATCCAACCTCCCTATTCTTCTAAGGAAGACAATTAAGCCCAAGGAAGTTAGGTGCATTGAAGAATGTTGAAAAGTCACCTAAGGGCAAAAACTAAGATTACAATCAAATCTTCTAATTACCAACACTACATTCTTTCTGGGGCTTCCCTGTTGGCTCAGAGGTTAAAGCGTCTGCCTGCAGTGTGGGAGACCCAGGTTCAATCCCTGGGTTGGGAAGATCCTCTGGAGAAGGAAATGGCAACCCACTCCAGTATTCTTGCCTGGAAAATTCCATGGACTGAGGAGCCTGATGGGCTACAGTCCACGGGGTCGCGAAGAGTCGGACACGACTGAGCGACTTCACCTCTGACTTCACCTCACATTCTTTCTACTTTCTCAAACTGGCAAGTTCACTGCTCAAACAGAATTTATAACAATCAAATAAAAGGGTGAAAGAAGAAATTTCCAACATACTGATTGTTTTAAAATGCAGGGCAGTTTCTAATATCAACAAATTGAAATCCTATCTTTCTGGGGCTTCCCTGTTGGCTCAGAGGTTAAAGCGTCTGCCTGCAGTGTGGGAGACCCAGGTTCAATCCCTGGGTTGGGAAGATCCTCTGGAGAAGGAAATGGCAACCCACTCCAGTATTCTTGCCTGGAAAATTCCATGGACTGAGGAGCCTGATGGGCTACAGTCCACGGGGTCGCGAAGAGTCGGACACGACTGAGCGACTTCACCTCTGACTTCACCTCACATTCTTTCTACTTTCTCAAACTGGCAAGTTCACTGCTCAAACAGAATTTATAACAATCAAATAAAAGGGTGAAAGAAGAAATTTCCAACATACTGATTGTTTTAAATGCAGGGCAGTTTCTAATATCAACAAATTGAAATCCTATCATCTAATGTATCTGTTTCTCAAAAACAGCATAGATGACTGAGGTTTGGAATCTCTGGATATAAAACTCTAAAAGAGGAGGGAGATGCCTTAGTGAATCTAAATTTACAATCTTATGGAGCTAAGTTATTGGCCTCTGCCCATCCCTGAGAATTTCATTTTCAGAACTGAGATGAGCTTAGTGAAAGCTACTATTGACAGAGGGAAAGATGACATCAACTAATGCATGAAGGAAGTAGAAGTTGTCACTCTAAGGGAGTATTTCAATCTGCTTTGCTATTCAATAGTTTCGAAGAATCTTTCTTTTTCTATTTAAACAAGCAGGGAATTAATTTAGCTAGGAGAAATGCATCTATGAATTGTGGTTATGCTTCTACAAACTAAATTTTGCCAGTAGAGTGTAACTCTCCCACAGAGTTTTATAAAATGAGAAACTGGGTCAGTGTTTTATATGACTGGCTTCTCCTAACAAAGTAACATGATACTCCCATTTTGCTGAAACTGAAGACCAAAAAGTTATAATTTTGTAGTAAAGTTTATAATTTTCTTTCCCAGGCATTTGGCTCTTTTGGTCTTGTGATTCTTTCCCCTACTTTAATGTTATGGCTAATTGAGATATATTTCTATCTAATGAAGGGGGAATGAATCGTCCCTGGTGAAAATTTTATACATTTACAGCTAGTAATGTCCAAATATTTAATTCCCAGTTCACTGGTAATGAATTAGTTATTAGGTTTTCTACATGAATTGGAAACAAAAGTTCATAAAACTAATCATTTAAGGTCAATGTTCATACAGTTTTTAAAAAATAGAATCTAGACAGCCACTTTAATTCTCTGCTTTACATCAATGAAAAATATTTTTATACTCAGAAACCACTGTTAAGTCTATAAAATAAAATTAGAATTTGAGTATCATGTGCAAGCTCTCCCACATTGAAAGTTAATTACATTAGTTTTAAAGTGATTTATTAAAACTTGAAAGTTATAGTACGAAGACATGAAGAATCTTTCAAACTCTAGTATCAGACTATTCTCATTTTCAGAAAATAATATGCCTTATGTATTCAATGTAGTTTGGTTAACTAAAATGAATTATTCTTTATCCCTGTTATTGTATGAAGATATTAAGCTATCTCTTTCAGAGTAAAAAGATGACAGTTATTTTCTAAATTTTAAAAGCTAGCATCTTATTTTCCCAGCAGTATGCATTTTTTATTTGAAAAACTTGACTGCCACTCCAGGTACTTCAAACCTTATTTAAATGCAAATAGTATTCTGAAATACTTTCCTTCAACATACAATTCTCAATTGGAGATACAAGTAGTTTAATTTTTTAAAAACTGATAAGCAATTTATTAACTGGAGATTTTTATTTAGTTCATCACCTTCCTAGAACTACTTTAAATATATTTCACACAATATAAATTAAAATAAAGAAAGGAAAGTGATGTGATGACTCAGCAAACTGCCAAAAATCTGAACATGGTTTTATTCTCAGCCTTTTTGGCAAGTCTCTTCTTTATGCCAGGAGCCTCAATGAATAAACAGCAACATTCTAGAAAGAGAGTAGATGCAAAAACACTGCAAAAGAATGTATGACTCCTTAAGAAAGAAAAATATCTCTGTCTTTGAATCATGTATGAATTAGGCATATAACAATGCGAGAATTTTCTAAAAGCTTGAAAGTTCCCCCAGCTACAATTTCTTTTAGCATCAGCAGCAAAAAGGTTTACATTTAATATAAAATTCTCCTAAATTCATGTACTGAGTTTCCAAATTATTTAAATTCTTAGTCCTTAAAAAGCAAGGTGGGAGGGGATGGAAATCTCTTTTTTTCTCTTTAAGAGAGTAAATTATTCTAAAAAAGTAAAAATAATAAAAATACGTCTGCATAACCAAATCAGCTTTCAGTTTTGTCTCTAAAATTTAAAAGAGGTCTTAGCAGTATGAAAAAATAGTACAAATTCTTGAGTATATGTTTTCTATATATCTCTATTTCTATATCTGGAACTAAAAATATTAAGATGGCCCATTACAGACTAGAAACATAATACTTATTTCCATTCCAACAGGACAGTACCAAAAATATATGTTTGAAAAATAGAAGTCTAAAACCTGGGTCATCTGGTCAACCTTGCCTTGCAGCATTCACACAGAATGCAATTTATTCTTTAAATTGAATAACGTCTCACAAGAGAATAACACTATAAAAATAAATAATACTCCTGCCCTGTAGGACCTCAATATTTCTTGCCACCAAATAAGAGAAAGTACCCAAAGAGAGAACATAAACTTACTAGAGAGGGAAATAAATTTTAAAGTATGTATTTCTCCACAAATGAGTAGCAAGAAAAGAGAGAAAAGAAATTCAACAAACTGGTTCAATGAGTAATTGTCAAATTATATGATAAGGAGTCATTTTCAGGATAATAAGTCCATCATCTTCATAAGGAAGGAGACCTGTGCTCAGGATCTTTAGGAAAACAAGAAGAACAAATATTTAAAGATCTCCACATGTATTTTTTTAATTAAAAAGAAAGTTTTTTGGCCTACAACACAGGGGGAAAAAACAATCACTGAGTTATACACTGTTTTCCATTTCACTGAGCTTGATGATACTCTCAATAATGGTGAACTAAGGCTTTATCTTTAGATAACAGCAATAGCTAACATTTACTGAACACTTACAATAGGCTAGGTGGATGCTGTTCTAAGCAGAAAGTTTTCAGCTCATAGAAATCCTCACAAAGTAACTTATTTTATAAATGAGATGATAAAGGCATATGCATGCTGCATGCTAAGTCACTTCAGTTGTGTTCAATTCTTTGCAACCCTATGGACTGTAGCCCACCAGGCTCCTTTTCCATGGGATTCTCAAAGCAAGAATACTGGACTGGGTTGCCACGCCCTCCTCTCCAGGGGATCTTCCCAATCCAGGGATCAAACACTTTATGTCTCTTGCGTTGGCAAGCAGGTTCTTTACTCTAGCACCATCTTGGAAGCCCTAATAAAGGTACAGAGAATGAATGATTTATCCAAATCACATAGCTAGTAATGAAACCAATAACTAAATCACTTAGTCTGATACCCAGATTCAACTACTTAAAGTTCAGTATGTCTTAGGAAGCTTAACAAAGTCAAAGGAGTTTGGATAGTAACAACAGAAGCATAAGACTGACTGAAACTTTTATTGTCAATTCTACTTTTTTCTTTTATGATCTTGTATATTACTTTTTCTTCTATTATATTTCAGGCTCAGAAACAGGTGCACCTGCAAAGACTGGAAAATATTCATCTTACTCAAGGCCATAAAAGACACTACCAAACAATCCAACATCATCTTTTAGTCAGATCGTATTTTCTGTCCGTACTTTGGGTGGTACATCTGGGTATAGATTTAACCTGAAGACTGCTAAAGTTATCTGGCCAATAGCCTGAGACCCTGGCTTATTCTTGCCAGTTTAGAACTATACCAGTCTCCACATTCCTCCAGTTCTTTGTGAGGTGCACACCAATTAGGTAAGATGTCTCAGAAGTATGAATCACTTGGATGATGTAAACTTGAAATAAAGAGACTGCCAAATACAGCAAAGATGGGTTTATTCCAGACAACAGACAATTGCAATTTTGAGTCCAAAACCATGGTGAGCCACATGAAAGTCCTTGTGTAGCAAGGGAAGAACACTTCCTTTGGCATAGAGAAGAAAAGGAAATTCAGAGGGCTACAGTCAACAGAGAAGGAGTCCATGACTTTTCACTGGCTGAGTCCTTACCAGAAGAGAGGAGACTTTCTTCTTCCCGTTGGGCTCTACTACCACTGCAGGGCATAAGGATTCCCTCTTCCAGGTTCCTCATTCTATTTCATTTAAATTTGTGTTAATTAATTTTTTACACTGACTACACTTCCCATTACCTTATCATACCAACCTAATTTTCTGATTTCTCAACACAGAAGTAGGATAAAAAAAACATTAAGCTCTATAATAAACACTAAACTTTGCCTAACTGATTGCCCAATACCTGCCGAAATTCAAAAGATGGGCAGCTCTCAAGGCCAGCATGTTTCTCTTTCTGTATCAACATGTGCTGCTGAGAAATTGCATGTGTGCTTGATAAGCTGCTTCAGTCGTGTCTGATTCATTGCAACCACATGGACTATACCCACCAAGCCCTTCTCTCCATGGGATTCTCCAGGCAAGAATACTGGAGGGGTTGCCATTCCCTTCACAAGAGTTAACACAAATTATGAAAGTCATGAAAGGGTGTCCAGCTCCACATGTAAGTAGCTAAGAAGTTGCCACATTGTCCTAATAACAAGTAAAACAATGAACAGACTGAAGAAAAAACAATTCTTCTGCATTCTTGGATTCATAAGACAGGTAAGGACACAGAGGAACTACTGCCACCAAGGTAGGAGAGACAGACAAATACTGGGAGCCTTACCTTACTGGGACATTCAAAGCCACCTCAGGAACCACTGCTAGAGTGGGAAAACTTGAACCATAATTGACAAATTGCTGGAGGTTTGGTGCAGACAGTCTGAGAGTTAAAAACTCCAGTGGGACCAACTTACAGGTAGCGACCATGCTTTTCAGGGTTTTGCCTCCACGAACTCAACCAAGTTCTCACAGTAAATACCAGAGAAAAACAACCCCCATGTTTCAGGAAAAAGACACCACTTTGAGATATACAAGACCTCTGTGTTCTCAATAAGGCCTGGCTTCAGGAAAAATTTTAACTGGAACCTAATCTCTTGGGGTTTTATCAAAGCCTAACTGAGATACCAACAAAGGTCCATCTAGCCAAAGCTACTGTTTTTCCAGTAGTAATATATGGATATGAGAGTTGGACTATAAAGAAAGCTGATGCCAAAGAACAGATGCTTTTAAACTGTGGTGTTGGAGAAGACTCTTGAGAGTCCTGGGACTGCAAGGAGATCTAACCAGTCAATCCTAAAGGAAATGAGTACTGAATATTCATTGGAAGAACTGATGCTGAAGCTGAAACTCCAATACTTTGGCCACTTGATGCAAAGACCTGATTCACTGGAAAAGAGCCTCATGCTGGAAAGATAGAATGTGGGAAGAAAAGGGGATGACAGAAGATGAGATGGTTGGATGGCATCACCAACTCAATGGACATGAGTTTGAGCAGGCTCAGGGAGTTGGCGATGGACAGGGAAGCCTGGCGTGCTGCAGTTCATAGGGTCACAAAGAGTTGAAGATGACTGAATAACTATCCTTGCCTTGAGAATCCTATGAACAGTATGAAAGGGCAAAAAGATAAGACACTGAAAGATGAACTCCCCAGGTCAGTAGGTGCCCAATATGCTACTGGAGTTCAATGGAGAAATAACTCCAGAAAGAATGAAGACACAAAACCAAAGCAAAAAGAACACCCAGTTGTGGATATGACTGGTGATGGAAGTAAAGTTCAATGCTGTAAAGAGGAGTACTGCATAGAAATCAGGAATGTTAAGTCCATGAATCAAGGCAAATTAGAAGTGGCTAGACAGGAGATGGCAAGTGTGAACATCAACATTTTAGGAACCAGTGAACTAAAATGGACTGGAATGGGTGAATTTAACTCAAATGACCATTGTATCTACCACTGTGGGCAAGAATCCCTTAAAAGAAATGGAGTAGCCATCATAGTCAACAAAAGAGTCCAAAATGCAGTACTTGGATGCAGTCTCAAAAATGACAGAATGATCCCTGTTTCTAAGGCAAACCATTGAATATCAGGTTTAATCCAAGTCTATGCCTTGACCAGTAATGCTGAAGAAGTTGAACACTTCTATGAAAAGTAACAAGACCTTCTAGAACTAACACCCAAAAAAGATGTGCTTTTCAATATATGGGACTGGAATGCAGAAGTAGGAAGTCAAGAGATACCTGGAGTAACAGGAAAATTTGGCCTTGGTACAGAATGAAGCATGGCAAAGGCTAATAGAGTTTTGCCAAGAGAACACGCTGGTCATAGCAAACACCCTCTTCCAACAACACAAGAGAAGACATCACCAGATGGTCAATACCAAAATCAGATCAATTATATTCTTTGCAGCCAAAGATGCAGAAGCTCTATACAGTCACCAAAAACAAGACCGGGAGTTGACTGTGGCTCAGATCATGAACTCCTTATTGCCAAATTCAGACTTAAATTGAAGAAAGTAGGGAAAACCACTAGATCTTTCAGGTATGACTTAAATCCCTTACGACTGTACAGTGGAAGTGAGAAATAAATTTAAGGGACTAGATTTGATAGAGTACCTGAAGAACTATGGAGAGAAGCCAAAGGCAAAGGAGAAAAGGAAAGATACACCCATTACAAAGATATACTTTGTAATGTAGAGTTACAAAGAACAGCAAGGAGATTGAAAGAAAGACTTCCTCAGTGATCAGTGCAAAGAAAAAATATTCTTTGCAGCCAAAGATGGAGAAGCTCTATACAGTCACCAAAAACAAGACCGGGAGTTGACTGTGGCTCAGATCATGAACTCCTTATTGCCAAATTCAGACTTAAATTGAAGAAAGTAGGGAAAACCACTAGATCTTTCAGGTATGACTTAAATCCCTTACGACTGTACAGTGGAAGTGAGAAATAAATTTAAGGGACTAGATTTGATAGAGTACCTGAAGAACTATGGAGAGAAGCCAAAGGCAAAGGAAAAAGGAAAGATACACCCATTACAAAGATATACTTTGTAATGTAGAGTTACAAAGAACAGCAAGGAGATTGAAAGAAAGACTTCCTCAGTGATCAGTGCAAAGAAAAAAAGAATGGGAAAGACTAGAGATCTCTTCAAGAAATTAGAAATACCAAGGGAACACTTCATGCAAAGATGGGCACAATTAAAGAACTGAACTGAACTGAGCTGGAGTTCAGGAAATACTCAACTCTAAGCCAGTCTAGCCATCCTGTTTCACCTAAGATGGAAAAGAAAAAATTGAGAGACACTTGTAAAGTTCATAGTCCAGAGTCATAAACAGGCTCACTAAAAAGTGATAATGTATCTTTTCCACATTTTGTGATACTTTTTTCAACCTTAACAAATACAACAAATTTATTAGAGAGTTACCAAGAAATGGAAGAAGAGATCTTTTGTATTAGTGAGTGTGTGCACTGTGTTTGTGTCTCAGTGGGTCGGGGTAAAGTGAGGAAAAGACATCAGAATAAAGCTATATAGAAGAACATGTATTTAGCTAAGAAGGAAATAAGAAGTGATACTAAATCTAACACTCAAGTAGACAAAGCTTCAAACATCTTCACAGGAAATAAATGAATAGTGCTAATAGCTGGATCCAATTTATAAGGCACTAAATGGATATTATAGGAGAAAGGGAGATAATTAATCTTCAGCTAGAACAATGAAAGCTCAGCTGCAGTATTATCATAGTGCCACATTCCAAGACTGGAGGTGCTGTGTCTTTTAACGTTATTAATCAAAGACTATCCAGAATTAGGATGTTTAACTATTTGCAAGTATTCTCTGTATTTTTTATTCTCATGAAGCCAGATTACTGTACATAAGTTTTGCTTTCTTAATATCTACTGTCCAAGGTCTCTAAAATCTTCTACTCCAATTCTATTACCTTGACTCTGTCCCCTGTACACTTCACAAGTATGATTACATTTGCCCTTTAACTGTCTCTTTAACACCAACTCCTTCTCATATTTATTTTAGAATAGCAAGAGCTTCTTATCACAGGTAGATTGATCATGCTGTACTTTTATCTATAAATTTTCAACGTTTTCTTTTTACCCTAGAGATAAAGCACAAACCCCTTAGCATACCAGTCACAACTTGCAGTGGGCAGGCCTTGTTTACATATCCAGTTGTATCTTCTAATGTCATTCTCTCATCTTTGATTTATTTCAGTCAAGCTACCAAATGTTTTTTGAGATACTCTGCAGGTATTTCCCTTTACTCTTCTTTCTCAACAGGATCCCTCCCACACACACCCTTACCTGAATTACTCTTAGAAATTACTCTTGGAAAATTTGCGATGTCTTTCAAGACCTGCTCTTTATCTGATTCCTACTGCCTATCCAGAGTCAGCCCCTTATTTGAGTGCCACTTTATTAACACAGATATTGCATTATAGTCACTTTACATGATTTCTCCCTTACTTTCATACCCAAAAACAAAAACTGTGTTTAGCACGTTGTACGTACCTGGAGTAACAGGCAAATTTGGCCTTGGAGTACGGAATGAAGCAGGGCAAAGGCTAACAGAGTTTTGCCAAGAGAACACACTGGTCATAACAAACGCCCTATTCCAACAACAAAAGAGAAGACTCTACACATGGACATCACAAAATGGTCAACATAAAATCAGACTGATTATATTCTTTGCAGCTAGAGATGAACAAGCTCTATACAGTCAGCAAAAACAAGACTAGGAACTGTCTGTGGCTCAGATCATGAACTCCTTATTGCCAAATTCAGACTTAAATTGAATAAAGTGGGGGAAACCACTAGATCATTCAGGTATGACCTAAATTAAATCCCTTATGATCATACAGTGGAAGTGATAAATAGATTTAAGGGACTAGATCTGATAGACAAGAGTGCCTCATGAACTATGGATGGAGGTTTGTGACACTGTACAGGAGACAGGGATCAAGACCATCCCCATGGAAAAGAAATGAAAAAAAGCAAAATGGCTGTCTGGGGAGGCCTTACAAATAGCTGTGAAAAGAAGAGAAGCAAAGGAGAGAAGGAAAGATATACCCATTTGAATGCAGCATTCCAAAGAATAGCAAGGAGAGATAAGAAAGCCTTCTTCATTGATCAATGCAAAGAAATAGAGGAAAACAACAGAATGGGAAAGACTAGAGATCTCTTCAAGAAAATTAGAGATACCAAGGGAACATTCCATACAAAGATGGGCTCAATAAAGGACAGAAATGGTATGGACCTAACAGAAGCAGAAGACATTAAGAAGAGGTGGCAAGAATACACAGAAGAACTGTACAAAAAGGAGCTTCACAACCCAGATAATCACAATGGTGTGATTATTCACCTAGAGCCAGACATCTTGGAATGTGAAGTCAAGTGGGCCCTAGAAAGCATCACTATGAACAAAGCTAGTGGAGGTGATGGAAGTCCAGTTGAGCTATTTCAAATCCTGAGAGATGATGCTATGAAAGTGCTGCATTCACTATGCCAGCAAATTTGGAACACTCAGCAGTGGCCACAGGACTAGAAGAGGTCAGTTTTCATTCCAATTCCAAAGGAAGGCAATGCCAAAAAATGCTCAAACTACTGCACAATTGCACTCATCTCACATGCTAGTAAAGTAATACTCAAAATTCTCCAAGCCAGGCTTCAGCAATACGTGAACCGTGAACTTCCAGATATTCAAGTTGGTTTTAGAAAAGGCAGAGGAATCAGAGATCAAATTGCCAACATTCGCTGGATCATCGAAAAAGCAAGAGAGTTCCAGAAAAACATTTATTTCTCCTTTATTAACTATGCCAAAGTCTTTGACTGTGTGATAACAATAAACTGGAAAACTCTGAAAGAGATGCGAATACCAGACCACCTGACCTGCCTCTTGAGAAACCTACATGCAGGTCAGGAAGCAACAGTTAGAACTGGACATGGAACAGCAGACTGGTTCCAAACAGGAAAAGGAGTACGTCAAGGCTATATATTGTCACCCTGCTTATTTAACTTCTATGCAGAGTACTTCAAGAGACGCACTGGGCTGGAAGAAGCACAAGCTGGATAAAGATTGCCGGGAGAAATATCAATAACCTCAGATATGCAGATGACACCACCCTTATGGAAGAAAGTGAAAGAGGAAAGTGAAAAAGTTGGCTAAAGGTCAACATTCAGAAAACGAAGATCATGGCATCTGGTCCCATCACTTCATAGGGAATAGATGGACAAACAGTGGAAACAGTGTCGGACTTTGTTTTTTTGGGCTCCAAAATCACTGCAGATGGTGATTGCAGCCATGAAATTAAAAGACACTTACTCCTTGGAAGAAAAGTTATGACCAACCTTGATAGCATGTTAAAAAGCAGATATATTATATTACTTTGTCAACAAAGGTCCGTCTAGTCAAGGCTATGGTTTTTCCAGTAGTCATGTATGGATGTGAGAGTTGGACTGTGACGAAAGCTGAGCACCAAAGAATTGATACTTTTGAATTGTGGTGCTGGAGAAGACTTGAGAGTCCCTTGGACTGCATGGAGATCCAACGAATCCATCCTAAAGGAGATCAGTCGTGGGTGTTTTTTGGAAGGACTAATGCTAAAGCTGAAACTCCAACACTCTGGCCACCTGATGCAAAGAGTTGACTCACTGGAAAAGACTCTGATGCTGGGAGGGATTGGGGTCCGGAGGAGAAGGGGACGACAGAGGATGAGATGGCTGGATGGCATCACTGACTTGTTGGACATGAGTGTGAGTGAACTCTGGGAGTTGGTGATGGACAGGGAGGCCTGCCATGCAGTGATTCATGAGGTTCCAAGAGTCGGACATGACTGAGTGACTGAACTGTACTGAACTGAACTGAGGTACTCAATAAACACATGAAACATGAATTAATGAATTCTACCTTATCAGTAGATCAGTATGCCCCAATCACTGGTAAGCTGAGCTGTCAATGACCCTTCACTTTTGTAAACACCTGCCCACCTCTAGCAGGCTTCACCATTTTCTTATTCTTCTTCCCATAACAAACTCCGTATTAATCCATATTTTGTGTCCGCATGTGTGTTAGTCACTCTTTGGTTCCAACTCTTCCAACCCCATGGACTGTAGCCCACCAGGCTCCTCTGTCCATGGAATTCTCCAGGCAAGAATAGTAAAATGGGTCACCATTTCCTTCTCCAGGAGATCTTCCCAATCCAGGGATCGAACCTGGATGTCTTGCATTGCAGGCAGATTCTTTATCATCTAAGCTACTAGAGAAGCCCAATCCATATTTTAACTGAATAAAAGTAAGTGGAATAATATTTTGGTCAGAACATAAAGGACAAGATCGTTACTTGTAAAAAACAGTTGTTAGAAAACAATTCTCCAGGAATCTTTAGCATTTCTGGACAATTTGCAAACAAGGGTACATACTGCCCTTTTGTTCCAAACCACCTTTTCAGGTATGTTTTCATAGAAAACAGCCTTGGAAGACACACTACCTCCTTTCAAAGAAGAATGCAGGTTTGTTAACTGTCCCATACAAAAAGTTAATTACTTCCTCCAAGGAAAAGATTGGTTAGATGTGCCTGCAGCTCAATATAAACCAGTTTAGGTTTCCTAAGCTCAGTATTCCTCAGCTGTGGCATAAATCGAACCTGTGGGCCTTGGTGGGGTGGGGAGCAAAAGACATCATTGCAAACATGAAGTCTGTACTTTCTGCTGTGCTATAAGTAATAAAGTCCTTATTTTCTGACTTGGGGTCTTATGTCCTCCTTCAGCTTCCATGAAAGTATGCAAGCCTAGAATTAATTTGCAAGTACATTTCACCAGGAAGGATAAGAAGCTAACAGAGCCATGACTTCCTGGAAGAAAAAGCAGGTGACACAAACAGATGGAGAGATGTATCATGTTCTTGGATTGAAAGAATCAATATTGTGAAAATGACTATACTACACAAAACAATCTACAGATTCAGTGCAATCCTTGTCAAATTACCAATGGCATTTTTCATAGAAACAGAACAAAAATTTTTACCATTTGTATGAAAACACAGAAGACCCTGGATAGTCAAAGCCATCTAGAAAAATTAAAACAGAGTTGGAACATCAACCTTCCTGACTTCAGACATACTACAAAGCTACATTAATCAAGACAGTATGGTCCTGGCACAAAAACAGAAATATAGACCAATGGAATAAGATAGAAAGCCCAGAGATAAACCTATGCACCTATGGGCACCTTATCCTTGACAAAGGAGGCAAGAATATATAATGGAGAAGAGATAGCCTCTTCAATAAGTGGTACTGGGAAAACTGGACAGCTACGTATACAATAATGAAATTAGAACACTTAATAACAATACACACAAAAATAAATTCAAAATAGATCAAAGACCTAAATGTAAGGTCAGAAACTATAAAATTCTTAGAGGAAAACATAGACAGAACACTCTTTGACATAAATTGCAGCAAGATCTTCTTTGACCCACTTCCTAAAGTAATGGAAATATGAACAAAAATAAACAAATGGGGCCTAATTAAACTTAAAAGCTTCTGTACAGCAAAGGAAATTATGAAAAGATAACCCTCAGAATAAGAGAAAATAATTTCAAACAAAGCAACTGAAAAGGATAAATCTCCAAAATATACAAGCAGGTCAAGCAGCTCAATATCAGAAAAACAACACAACCAAAAAACGGGCAGAAGACCTAAACAGACACTTCTCCAAAGAAGACATACAGATGGCCAATAAACACAGGACAGGATGCACAATGTTACCCATTATTAGAGAAATGCAAATCAAAACTAAAATGAGGTATCACCTCACACAGGTTTGAATGGCCATCATCAAAAAATCTACAGACAATAAATGCTGGAGAGGATGTGGAAAAAAGGGAACGCTCTTACACTGCTGGTGGGAATGTAAATTGATATAATCACTATGGAATCTACAGTATGGAGATTCTTTTAAAAAGAAAAAAAACTAGGACTAAAACTGCCATATGACCCAGCAATCCCACTACTAAGCACATACCCTAAAAAAACTCAAAAAGACACATGTGTCCCCACTGTTCACTGCAACAGTTTACAATAGCCATGTCATGGAAGCAACCTAGATGGATCTAAAATCTGTGGTACATATATACAGTGAATATTACTCAGCCATGAAAAGGAACAAATATAGGTTGGTTGAACTAAGGTGCATTAACCTAGAGCCTGTTAGACACAGTGAAGTCCTATTGTTCAGTCATTCAGTCATGTCCGACTCTTTGAGACCCCATGGACTGCAGCAGCAACCAGGCTTCCCTGTCCTTCACCATCTCCTGGAGCTTGCTCAAACTCACGTCCATTGAATTGGCGATGATATCCAACCATCTTGTCCTCTGTCGTCCCCTTCTCCTCCTGTCTTCAATCTTTCCCAGCATCAGGGTCTTTTCTAAGGAGTTGGCTCTTCATATCAGGTAGCCAAAGTACAGGAGCTTCAGCCTCAGCATCAGTCCCTCCAATGAATATTCAGGATTGATTTCCTTTAGGACTGACTGGTTTGATCTCCTTGTTGTCCAAGGGACTCTCAAGAGTCTTCTCCAACACCACAGTTCAAAAGCATCACTTCTCTGGAGCTCAGCCTTCTTTATGGTCCAACTCTTACATCCATACATAACTATTGGAAAAACCATAGCTTTGACTATAAGGACCTTTCTCAGCAAAGTAATATCTCTGCTTTTTAATACTCTGTCTAGGTTTATCATGGCTTTTCTTCCCAGGAGCAAGTGTCTTTTAATTTCATGGCTGCAGTCACCATCTACCATGATTTTTAATCACAGAAGAAGTATTAGTAAGTCATAAAGGGAAAAACAAATATCACATATTAACACATATATATGAAATCTAGAAAAATGGTGCTGATGACCCTATTTGCAGGGCAGGAATAGAGACACAGGCATAGAGAACAGACTTATGGATACAGCAGGGGAAGGAGAGGGTGGGACTAATTGAGAGAATAGCATTGAAACATACATATTATAATATGTAAAACATTATCTAGTGGGAAGTTGCTGTATAACACAGGGAACTCAACCTGGTGCTCTGTGACAGCCGAGGTGGTGGGATGGTGTAGGGAATGGGAGGGAGACTCAAAAAGGAGGGGCATATGTACACCCTGTGGCTGATTAGACTGTTACACAGTAGAAACTAATTACACAACACTGTAAAGCAATTATCTTCTGTTTAAAAAAACAAAGAAAAGAACTAAGTCTCATAGGCCTGTTTAGAAATATGAAAAGACTCCCTGGGATGCAGAGAGCCAAGAATGTTAGGGGAAGGGAGGAAGTGTCTCTTTAATGTCATACCTAATAATGAATATTTAAAGTAAACGAAGAAAGGTAGGATTGATTCAAGCTGTTTCAATAGTGATATGACTGACAGTCACTCTCCTCCAGGCAAGAGGAGGTAAAGATTTTATTATAACAAGAGGGCAGAAAGCATCACAATTCTGGCCAAAAGTCAACAGAGCTGTAGCTCTAAGTCAAGGAGTCCCTCAACCTGAAACAGACAGTGTCAGTAATGATGAGCTTACTACCTGAAACAAGTATTGGGGAGGTAAAAAACAGTAAAAATTTTTTCGGATAAGCCATGCGCATTTCCAGGACCACTTGAAACTAAGAGTAGATGTGCCATGCTTATTGGTGTGGGGTCATTCTCTCCCTCCATGCACTCTGTCCTTCCATCTTTACCTCCTCCTGCCTTAATCTCAGTTGCTTTTCAGCAAAGATGATTAGGGGCAGGCTGAGGCTGTCCCTTTTTCATCATGTAAAACCATAAGCACCTATACAAGTACACTGGGAACCTTCAGGGACAGGAATGATTCAAACTGTTATGACTACTGGATACAGGCACCCAACTTACCATCCTATTCAGTCCTGCAGAACAAGAAGATCACCAAATTCAACTGTTCCTACCTGCACAGAGTTTACAGTGAGAGGCTTCCCTGGTGGGTCAGATGTTAAAGAATCTGCCTGCAATGTGAGAGACCCAGGTTTGATTCCTGGGTCAGGAAGATCCCCTGGAGAAGGAACTGGCAACCCACTCCAGTATTCTTGCCTGGAGAATCCCATGGACAGAGGAGCTTGGAGGACCATGGGGTTGCAGAGTCAGACACAACTGAGTGACTAGATGACATGATGTGACTCAGAGGAGAGGAGAAATCTAATGTGACTCCGTAGGTGGATCTTTTGGGACCAATTCAATGTACTGTTGATGCCTCAACATGTGAATATTCAGTAGGATTGATCTGTTAAGGCTTGTACTTCACCATTCTATAAGTGCCATACAGAGCTTCCCTCAATGAGGGAAGAGCCAAATGTAAAGAAATGTTAGTGGGACAAACCTCTCTGAAACTTTACCCATCGGTCAGGAATTAGCATACATGGCTCTACTCTTTAATGGCCAAAACTTTTACTGTATTGATGATGTCCTATTGGTTGACAAGTCAGAAGTCCCAGTTTCAATGACCTTTAATGTAGTATTATCATGCCTTTTCAGTAGGAGTGATTAATAAATTCTGAGAAAAACATGTACCTGCATGCAAAGTAGTTTCTTGGGACTATTTAAATAGGCTCAAAATACTCAGTGCTGTCAAAAATCAAAGGAAACTATAGTTCCTCTGTAAACCCCATGACCAAAAAGGAAACCCACATGTTTACAGCAGTTATCTACCAGTCAACATCTTGCTTTCACTTCTGCCACCAATGGCAAAGTTAGGGAGCACAATCCACAAGGCTACAGTCACTTGACACCAACTGTAGGTTCAGTGCCCCCAAGACTAGAAAATCCAGCCAAGCGGCTACCCTAGAAGTACTCTCAATATATGCCTCCTGGCTGGTCTAAGTTTTATTTGAGGGGCACCATTAACTACAATCAACATTTTCTTTCCAGAGGCACCTTCAGGATGCTATTTTTATGAGGAAGCCAGTCATTAAATGGCTCGCTTCGAAAAACAGGTTGCTGACACCTCAGTGATGATCATAAGGAACTTCAGTGTTTAAGGAAACACTACCTCAGGCCTGGAAGATATTCAGGTCAGCCTGAACTCACTGACCAGGGTTGATATGAATGTGAGATTTGGCCTAGATTTCTCCCTTGCAGAATAGAGACTGGGCAATTTCTAATATATTTTTCTGCACCTGGCTTAATTAATTCCCCAAGCCAAGTGGAAAGTCAATACAGAAACTTAAGGAGAAACCATCTGGCTTTCTAAGGGACACCCTAATGGTTCATGGAGGCATGGCATGTTGAGGTAAATAGTGCATGTTAGCCCCATCTTTCTGACTGGAATCTTGGGACTATTCTTAATTAAATGCTGTGTGAGGCAAATCAGATATATACGGTCCCAGTTTCTATCAGTTAGATTAACTAGAGTGGTGTCCTCTTGGAAATACCTGTCATAGCAAAGTTGATACAGAAACAAAGGATTGCAATAATTTGGAGACTATTCCCATGGATATCTCATGTCTGCACATTTTGTGAGCAAGGACACTAACTACCAGTGACTACATTTTCTTCTGAATTCTTTTCATGGATGTCTGCATTGCAAACAGCCTTGTGAGATAATGTGTCTTTCTCCAAGTCAGAGTACACAAACCCTCTAGAAAAATAAAGATAATGTCTCCTACAGGGCAATGATTGAACAGATTTGCCTGCAGCTTGTTATAAACTACTGGGGTTCATTAAGCATGGGGTTCCTCAGCTATGATGCAAACCTACTACAAACACAGCATCCACTCACGCCCTTCTGTATCTCCCTACCATGAGACCTGGGGGACAAGGGCACTGATCACCCATAAAGTTCATGCTGCTTGCTCTGATGGGAATAACAAGTCCTTTGTCTCTGATACAGAGGTCTCATGCTTTCTGCCAGAATTCATAAAACTGTAACAGGCTAACTCTTTAGTTTTCAAGTAGGTAAAATCTCTCAGACTCTACAATTCTTGAGAGTGGTCAGCATTTTCAAAGCAAATTTGTGTAGGCAGCATGAGAGATGGGGTGAGGGTTTGAGTCAAGAATGAGAAAAAACTGCATGTCATTTCCACTGCTGTTCATTGTTAATTTGTGCATTTTTTCCTCGTTGGTAAATTTCCCCTCTCAATTAAGGAGAGACATACAAGAACATAGTTACCACTGTTCAGCCTCCAACTGAAAAAAATAAAAGAAAGATATTTTCTTTACTTAATTTTTGACAGGAGGACTTCATTCCATAGACGCAACCTAAGAAATTAAGCATTTTTCAATCAAAATAGTAACATACTAAATAACAGAATAGAAACTGTTAAGAAGCATACTTTCTAGAATTTATCATTAAAGTGGGTTATAATTCTTGGCCTACTGCTTTGCCAGCTGAATATCTACAATGAACCATTCATACAATTCCAGAAATACTAGAAAAGGAAATAATATAAGCAGCATCCAGTCCCATGGCAGTTATACTGAACCTCATGAGTGCTGTAGATTTTTGCATTATATGCAAACATGTTACCATTTAAATTGTTCACTCTATATATATGCCTGCTTTGAGGGTATGAATACACCAATATATAATAAGAGTAATTATACTGATATGCTTTAAGATCATCCATGAAATTATTTATAAAACTTTTATAATTTAGATCTTTTCTCTAATTGTTGCCAGTTGAAAATATACTTCATCCTTTCTGGAATGGATAGCAGGAATATATACTCTGGGACAAGTATGAACGCCCAAAGGGGACACAGGCCTTGGGAACAGCTGTTTTGGGGGCTTGACTTCTTGTAAATATTAAATCTAATTTATCCCAATTACAGCCAGCACATATGGATGTAATACTAGTAGGGGCATCTCATTTAAAAACATCAATATAGTTAATATATTTGGGTTCATTTAAAGTTTATAGTCAGAACAACATAAGGACAAGGATTCAAACTTTTAACGTCTATGAGCTGGCAAATATCCAAGTAAGATAATTCAGTTGGTTGCTGCTTATGTCTCAGATGAGTTTTACAATTGATTCTTATTGTTACACAATAGAACCAGAAATATTCCCCAAATAATGTATAAAGAACATTTTAAAACATAGAAATATCACTATATATTCTCATGAAAATGTTTCATTATTTCAATTAAATCAGTATTATAAAATTATCTCACTACTGAAACAACTATTAAATTTACATATACAAAAATGGTAATATTTAAAATCAGAATTTTTGAGCTTGGAATTAGCCATAAGTTCTGAAGGATTATTTTGTCATAGCATTATAAAATTCATGAGCTTTAAAGTATAAATTATTGTCACCAAATGTATGTTTGCAAGAGATCTGTAAGGCAAAATTCAAATTCACTTGATAAATGGTTATCTGTTTATGAAGTCAAAGGTTCAGTGACTTCATCATTTTTAACCTGATTATATTTAAGCCTAATGGGCTGCTGAACTTCCTGTAAAAAAAAGGAAAAAGAGGATAAAAGGAAGGAAAGGGAAGGAAGGTAGAGAGGAGAGAGAGGGGAAAGAAAGGCAAAGGCGAGGGAGGGAGAGAGAGAAAAAAAAGGAAGGAAAAAGGGAAGCAATGGAGGGAAGAAGGAAGTAAGTGGGAGAGAGAAGGAGACAGAGAAAATAAAAGAAATACAAAAATGCTATATGCAGTCACTCACCAATTAGGGCATATTATTTAATATTTACACTTTCAGTTCACTTAATGGTAATTAGACTCAGACTGTGAGAATAACCTGCCTTCCATTAGAAAGCAATATACATTTAAGCAGCAATGTTTAGCTTTGTTTAAATACCCATGTCTACATTTCTAAATGGCATGAAAGTTCAGGTGTGTGGATAGTAAAGGGGAAAAGATTTCCCAAATGAGAACACAGAGAAGACTTGAACATGCTCCAAAGAACTATATTGCCCATGGAACTTGAGAGTTTGACTCAAATTCCCTGCTAATATTAAAAAATAAATTACAGTATCTATGATTCTCATTTTTACATTCAGACATGGAGGAAAGAAAATAGTCTGCGTACTCCTCAAAGGAAAACATTTCTTCCTCTCATCTTTAATGTCAGAGGAATGCTGCACACTTTTGTGGCTTTTTTCATTTCCTCTTGACATTATAGTTATCTAAAATAACTCCCCTCTATCTGTACCCTCCTCAGGCATCTATCTGAGTCACCTGTGGATCACCACACCGCCTAGCACAAGCTTTGCACAGAAATGTTTGTGATAGAAAAACTGTAACCAAAAAAATTAAAAAAAAATACCCTTTATACATCTGACACTTGTAGGTGGGGCTAGAATTCTCAAATCTAGACAACTAATACAGAACATAATTTTCTATGAAGTCTGGTCATAATTCTGAATGTCATGATCAGTCACCACTGGGAACTGAAGCTTTGGAACTGTAGTTAAGAGAATGAACCCTGTAGCCTCTATCTGTGGAAACTTCTACAAGTTACTAAAATCCTCTTAGTATCCGCACTGCCTGATTTTTGTGAACTTTAAATAAACTAATCCAATAAGGTACTTAGAACACTGCCTGAAACATGGAAAGTACTGACATATATGTTTACTTCACTCAGTCGTGTCTGACTCTTTGGGACCCCATGAACCGCAGCACACCAGGCCTCCCTGTCCATCACCCATTCCCAGAGTCCACCCAAATCCATGTCCATTGAGTCGGTGATGCCATCCAACCATCTTATCCTCTGCCATCCCCTTCTCCTGACACCTTCAACCTTTCCCAGCATGAGGGTCTTTTCCAGTGAGTCAGTACTTCCCATGAGGTGGCCAAAGTACTGGAGTTTCAGCTTCAACATCAGTCCTTCCAAGGGACATCCAGGACTGATCTCCTTTAAGATGGGACTGACTGAATGTCCTTGCAGTCCAAGAGAGTCTCAAGAGTCTTCTCCAACACTACAGTTCAAAAGCATCAATTCTTCGGCACTCAGCTTTCTTTATAGTCCAACTTTCACATGTGAAAAAAACCATAGCCTTGACTAGATGGACCTTTGGTGGCAAAGTAATGTCTCTACTTTTTAATAAGCTGTCTAGGTTGGTCATAACTTTCCTTCCAAGGAATAAGCATCTTTTAATTTCATGGCCACAATCACCATCTGCAGTGATTTTGGAGCCCCCAAAAATGTAGAAAAGTCAAGACACTGTTTCTGCTGTCTCCCCATCTATTTGCCATGAAGTGATGGGACTGGATGCCATGATCTTCGTCTTCTGAATGTTGAGCTTTAGGCTAACTTTTTCACTCTCCTCTTTCACTTTCATCAAGAGTTTTTAGTTCCTCTTCACTTTCTGCCATAACAGTGGTGTCATCTGCCTATCTGAGGTTATTGATATTTCTCCCAGCAATCTTGATTCCAGCTTGTGCTTCCTCCAGCCCAGTGTTTCTCATGATGTATTCTGCATATAAGTTAAATAGGCAAGGTGACAATATACAGCCTTATATACTTATATAATTGACATACTTTTCCTTTTCCTATTTGGAACCAGTCTTTTGTTCCATGTTCATTTCTAACTGTTGCTTCCTGACCTGCATACAGATTTCTCAAGAGGCAGGTCAGGTGGTCTGGTATTCCCATCTCTTTCAGAATTTTCCACAGTTTATTGTGATCCACATAGTCAAAGGCTTTGGCATAGTCAATAAAGCAGAAGTAGATGTTTTTCTGGAACTCTCTTGCTTTTCCCATGATCCAGCGGATGTTAGCAATTTGATCTCTGGTTCCTCTGCCTTTTCTAAAACCAGCCTGAACATCTGGAAGTTCACAGTTCACGTATTGTTGAAGCCTGACATTTCTCTGAGAAAGATAATACATGAGCTGATATGTAAATTAACTAGATGGAATGGGTTCTTTCTTTCACAGTGTATAAGTACATCAAGTCACCACCATACACTTTAAATATACTTTAAATATCTTACACATACACTTTAAATATCTTACAGTTTTGTCCGCTGTACTTCAAAAAAGCTGAAATTAAAAAAAGAAAAAAGAAATTGAGTTTTTCCTAGGTTTTGGGAAAGTCTATATACTTTTATGAATAGAGAAAAAGCCTACAGGTACTTTTCAGCTTTGTGTACTTAATAGACCTCTGGTATAGAAATTACAAAATAATAATAATGATGATGGCTAACATATGTTATATGTTTTATATATATATATATACACACATATGCTCATATATTATCTTTCTGTGTGTGTGAATGCATTTAAGTTTTATTCTCTCAGTAAATGTCAATTATATAATACAATGTTTTCAACTATACTTACTATGCTTTATACTAGATCCTTCAGACCAACTTCATGTGAGCTAAAAGAACCCAGAAAAAGGGAGGTTTTATTTCACTTTTCTCAAATAGAGAAATGTCTTTGCCTAAGCTTCCTAAAATTGACCAGTCAGATATTAGTTCCAAAATCAGCCTCAGTAACTTTTTCATGTTCAGCCTGGCCTCTCAGATACTTCTCAATTGCTGCTGCTGCTGCTGCTGCTAAGTCACTTCACTCATGTCCGACTCTGTGGGACCCCATAGATGGCAGCCCACCAGGCTCCCCCATCCCTGGGATTCTCCAAGCAAGAACACTGGAGTGGGTTGCCATTTCCTTCTCCAATGCATGAAAGTGGAAAGTGAAAGTGAAGTTGCTCAGTCGTGTCCGACTCTTAGCGACCCCATGGACTGCAGCCTACCAGGCTCCTTCATCCATGGGATTTTCCAGGCAAGAGTACTGGAGTGGGTTGCCATTGCCTTCTCCGACTTCTCAATTAGTAACTCCATTTAATAAGGAAAGTAGATTTCTCACAAGTTTCTGTAACACATCTAGCTCTACAAAGCTGACTAAAGCAATTTTCATGTTTGAAAATAGTTTTCATCATTCATTTCCCAGCATGAATTCAAACATATGCTTTCCAGAAGCAAGCTGGAAAAGAATGATTCATGACATTTGATTAATTAAATCCTCTTGATAAATACAATCCTGGCAGCAGCATTATGATAGATATTTATATGTGGATATTTAGCCTTATGGAAAAGGAAATAGCAACTCATTCCAGTATTCATGTCTGGAGAATCCCATGGACAGAGGAGCCTGGTGGGCTACAGTCCACAGGGTTGCAAAGAGTTTGGACATGGTTGAAACGACTTAGTACAGATATATACCTTTAACCTCATATTTTGACCTTTAATATATACCACCCTCTCAAAAAAAAAGAAAGAAAAACCATTGTCTAATGGCCAAGATACGCATGCTGCTGCTGCTGTTGTTGCTGCTGCTGCTAAGTCACTTCAGTCGTGTCCGACTCTGTGAGATTCCATAGACGGCACCCACCAGGCTCCCCTGTCCCTGGGATTCTCCAGGCAAGAACACTGGAGTGGGATGCCATCTCCTTCTCCAATGCATGAAAGTGAAAAGTGAAAGTGAAGTCACTCAGTCATGTCTACCTCTTAGCAACCCCGCAGACTGCAGCCCACCAGGCTCCTCCATCCATGGGATTTTCCAGGCAAGAGTACTGGAGTGGGGTGCCATTGCCTTCTCCGAGATATGCATGCTACACCTTGCAAATTGACCAGATTATCATTTTTGACATACTCTACCAGAGAAATCAGAAAAAGTTCAGTCTTGAGGAAGAAAAGAACTGAGCCACAATGTATTCAAGAAACAAATAAAGCTACCACATTCACAAAATTCTAATATACCTCACCCTAGACTACACTGAACCTGTAACGGCAGTACATTTAAGAGAAATTAACTCAAGATATGTAAATTGATTGAATGCCGAACTGTACTTCAGTTGTTAGAACTAATTTCCCCCTCTGAATCTTATATTGACATTTATACCATTTTAATAATAACCCATAATGAGTCTCATATTAGGAGAAGGGATTCTATTAAGTGAAAGTAACCCCATATGCATCCAAGCAAATGCCAAGTAGAACAAGAAACAGATTTTAAATGGAAGTTAAATTTCATACATGTAATGAGTGATAATAGCAGCTCATGGTTCTATAAATGTTTTCATTAACAAAGCCCTTTCAAATATCCTGTCTCAGTCTTCATAAATCCTTTGGTAAAGAAAGATATTTATCTAGAGTTTAGGCCTGACATGCTATTGATTACTATTGCTGTTTAACAATGTTATCTTATGAATTGGGAATTTTATCATGGCCACATTTAAGAATAATCATTGGAACTGAATTACTCATTTTTAAATGTTCTAGGAAAGTCAATTGAAGCTACATTCCCTCCTATTTTCCCCTTTTAAAAACATAACTAATTTGCATCAGAAACCAGGTGGTCAATTTGCATAGATAAGACCCAAGAAAATTGTACCACACTATGAAATCG
>SJXQ01007062.1:144125-258502 GCA_006408695.1 Aepyceros melampus
GCAAAGTCTAAATGGATCAGTGGGGACCAAAAATCTCTGTTCTTTTTCTATTCATTGTTCACATGAACTATATCGTATTTCTACTTTAGGAAACAATGAAGGAAGCGATATCAGAATAAAATAATAAAAAGTGGAAAGGTGAATGCAGAAATATAGCATGGCTAAGTGGAAATCTGCTGAACACACGGAGCTCAAATCTGGTGCTCTGTGACAACCTAGAGGGGTGGGATAGGGTGGGAGGTGGGAAGGAAGTTCTAGAGGGAGGAGACACATGTATACCTATGGCTGATTCACGCTGACATATGGTAGAAACAAACATAATAATGTAAAGCAATTATCCTCCAATTAAAAATAAATACTTTTTTTAAAATAAAGTAAATCAAGGCTAAACAAAAAATATAGGTAAATTTAAAAATAAAATAAAGATAGCATGGCTAAATTATAGTTTCAGCTAATCAAAAACTATTTTCTTGATATTTGTTGTTGTTCAGTTGATCAGTTGTCTCCAACTCTTTGTGACCCCAGGGACTACAGCATGCCAGGCTTCCCTGTCCTTCATCATCTCCTGGAGCTTGCTCAAACTCATGTCCATTGAGTCAGTGATGCCATCCAACCATCTAGTGCTCTGTCGTCCCCTTCTCCTGTCTTCAATCTTTCCCAGCATCACGGTTTTTCTAACGAGTCAGCCTTCGCATCAGGTGGCCAAGTACTGGAGTTGCAGCTTCAGTATCAGTCCTTCCAATGAATATTCAGGACTGACTTCCTTCAGGATAGACTGGTTTGATCTCCTGCTTGCAGTCCAAGGGATTCTCAAGTGTCTTCTCCAACGCCACAGTTCAAAAGCATCAATTTTCTGCGCTCAGCCTTCTTTAGGGTCCAACTCTCACATCCATACGTGAGCACTGGAAAAACCATAGCTTCGAATATATGGATGTTTGTCAGCAAAGTAATGTCTCTGCTTTTTAATATGCCGTCTAGGTTGGTCATAGCTTTTCTTCCAAGGAGCAAGTGTCTTTTAATCTCATGGCTGCAGTCACCAACTGCAGTGATTTGGGAGTCCAAGAATTTTGTGTTTTCTTGATATAGCATACTTATTTTATCATTTTATTTAAAACATATTATAATAATAAATGTATCAGTTACAGAAACAAATTTGATTATTCATATCAAAAGTTGATAGTAATAAACATGAAAATACTTCAAGTTCCTTAAAATTAAGCTTGTATAATACAGTTGTTGGAGAAGGCAATGGCAACCCACTCCAGTACTCTTGCCTGGAAAATCCAGTGGAAGGAGGTGCCTGGTAGGCTGCAGTCCATGGGGTCACTCAGAGTCAGACACAACTGAGTGACTTAGCAGCAGCAATACAGTTGATTTATCTTTATCAAACTGACATTAGGAAATGAGATATAAACTCTTCTTGTAATCTGGATTACAGGACAGAAATAAGAGGGTTGACTCTGGTAACAGACAGGACAGAACGCAAACCACTACAACTCCCTTTTCTACTTAAAAATGGCAGTTGCTAAGAATTGGAACACTAGGAGAGACTGAAGATATTTCAGTAATTAGCCTTTATATTGTGAAATACAAATTCCTATTTATTCATGATAGATGTACATAGGAAGGTTGATTTCCCTGAGTACAGAACAATTACAGAATCACTTTAAATAAGAACTTTTCACTTATCTCTCCGATAGCCCAAGAGACAGACACAAGAGATGGGTTCAAGTTCTCTAGAGGGAAAGAAAAAGAAACCAGGTCAACCTGCAATGGAAGAGAGTCTCAGATGTGAAGCTGCAAGTAAAAGATTCTGTCACAATGCACTGGCAATGAATGGTTATGTAAGTAATGTCTGATGTTCAACTTTTAAATCATTTTCTTTTCAGATTTGCAATTAACCCCCAGCATTCCTATATATTTAAAATCTCCTACATAGAAAAAAAAAAGTGTTAGGTATGCACCGAAGAATGAAGACATACAGAAAGGATGAAGAGACTGCTCAACATGATAAAGCAGAAAGACAAGGGCAGGAACACAGAAGGCAGAGGATGTCAACACTGTCGCTTCTTTCCACACTGGAATCACATTAACGCACTGCAATTTCCAAAGTTAGCTCCAATGGAAGTTTAAGTCTTGCTTTGTTGCCAATATTGAAAAATAATACTGAATATTAAGAGAGTGTGTTGGAAAGCTGGAAAATAGTCCATTACATATATAATTTAATTTACATGCAAATATTATTTATGCAATGCTCAAAGTGTTATGGTATTTAATAAGCTAGTAACATAAGCTCTCTCCTGTTGCTAATTTACTTCCTTTATCTGTGTGTCCTAGGAGGGGCAGTGAGTCACTGTATGAGAAAGGGTGGACAACCTCTGGCCCATTGGTGGACAGCAAGACAGCCTGTTACCACCTCTTTGATGCAACTTCCTTGAGGTCAGGGAGTTTCATTCTTCCATACCATTTCCCAGCACCTTGTAAATATTTGATGAATGAAAGTCTGTACTTCTCTCTGGCTCACTATTTAAAACAATAAATCCTGGAATTTATTCTAAAATGGGGACTCTTCATGTTGGATTTTTAAGGTAGTTTCAGCTCTGGAAAGCAATTATATGCATCCAAGTGAAGTCGTTTCAGTTGTGTCTGACTCTTTGCGACCCAATGGACCGTAGCCCACCAGGCTCCTCTGTCCATAGCATCCTCCAGGCAAGAATACTGGAGTGGGTTGCATGCCCTTCTCCAGGGATCTTCTGGACCCAAGGATCGAACCCACATCTCTTACATCTCCTGCACTGGTAGGCAGGCTCTTCACCACTAGTGTCACTTGGGAAGCCAAGCAATTATACAGAAAAGCAATTTTAACTTCTTTTAATTGCTTATATCTGAAACTGTAAATTTTTTCCCTATAAATCATTCTCCAGATTAATGTCATTTTAAGCATTAACTCTATCTAATGGAAGTGGTATTGTTATTGTTTGGGAATTTTAAGAATAATTTTGATGTAATGATTATTTCACTGTCAACACATCATTATTTTTCACATTGCATACACAATTCTCCAAATGTCACAGATCTGAACACTTGTCTGAAAGACAAAATTGCTTTGAAAAATGTTAAAAATATAGTTTTTTCCTGTCTAATCAAACAGCCTCGATATACACATCAATCTGTATAGTGATGTCTACTCATTCATGCCTACTTGCACCTTTAAAGTCTGAGAAAAAGATTTTTAAGAAAATATACATAATCTTCAGTGGTAGCACAGCTCCTTGATGGGGTTACATCTCATGTTACAAAAAATCTGAAACAAATAAAATGACATGGTATGTGAGCTGTAGCAGGATGGATGTCTGCTTTTCCCCTATGGTCCAACTGTTTAACAAATTTTACTTTTCTGGACAATGTCATTTGATTCAATGCTGCTAGCTAGCATTGCATCCTACCCCCTCAAAGACTGTCTCTGCTGTTAAGCACCTACTGTTTTTCTAGTTTCTCTTTCACTTCCTATTTTATGTCAGCCTCTCTGGTAACTCTAACAGCCTACCACTGCACCCTTTAGTCATTAAATTTTTATAATTAGAATTCTATTATATTATAAAAAGGAAAGAAGAAGAAAGTAAAGAAAAAATGTTCATCCTAGGAAGATGTAAACAAAGAACAAATTTTAAGGAAACTAGTATAAATTGTCCTTGGTAAATTTTGGAATTTTCCTTCCTCACCCTGGGCTTACTCTGTTTTTTAAAAAAACACTAAACTGTGTCTTATTCAGTTAGTATAGAAATCCTATGAAATACTATTACTATCTCTATGTTACAGAGAGAAAAATGAAGCTCCAAGAGGCTAAATTATTTGCACAAAATCTCACCAATATTAAGCTGAGCTACTGTTTAATTGCAATTATTTGACAATAAGTCCAATGTACCTTCTATTATGACATATGCACACAAGCACTAAAGAAATACAAAGGAAAAACAGACTACTTTTCAAGTAAGTCCAACAGTTTCCACTGACTAGCATGTTTTTGAAAACTTGTACTAAGATGCAAAATACACAGGGAAAAGCTCACAGTATATACAGCACACTGAATTTATGAATTTTGCATATACATCCACGTAGTTACTAATACTAAACATCTTTAGTATCCAAAATGCTCCCTCATTTTCCCTCACAGTCAATACCCTTCCCAAAACTAACCTAACTTCTATCAAAAAAGCTATGCTTTCACTATTCATGAATTTCATAAGTATGAGATTATATAATATGTTCCCTTTTGTGTCTGGTTCATTTTGTTCCACCTTATAGCCCTGAGATTCATCCATATAGCTGCATCTGTAGAAATGTATCCACATACTTATTCGTTTGTTTTTTCCATGGATGTACTCTATGCATGAATATGCCCTCAATATATTTATCTATGATAGAGATTCTAGTCATTTCAGTTTGAAGCTGTTACGGACAGGGATTTAATAAACATTCTTTTGGATTTATTGTGATGACCATAAGCACTCGTTTTTCACGGGGATGTTCCCATACAGGGATGTGCTTAGCTGTAGGTGAGACTTGTGTCTTTATAACCTAAAAGCAATTCTCTGGTTCAGCTCAAATTACTACACTCTCTTAAAAGCATGTGCTTTGCTTCCCACTGCAGGAAAACTTCAAGTCAAGTAAGAAAGGCCTTGCTGCACTTTCTGCTGCCTGATTTTCCAGCTTGATCTACTGTCACTAGTGACATTACGTTTTACTCACTGGAGACATAGAACTTGAAATTGCCCGGCTGTTACCACACTCACACTCTGGCTAACACTGAACCTTCTGCTTAGAGAGGTTTCCTTTTTTTCTCAAAGTTTTTTTCCCCCCTCAATATTCACTTTGTTACATCCTATTCATCTCTGAAGCTTCCCTGATGGCTCAGATTGCAAAGAGTCTGCCTGCAGTGTGGGAGACCTGGGTTCGATCCCTAGGTTGGGAAGATCCCCTGGAAAAGGCAATGGCAACCCAATTCAGTATGCTTGCCTGGAAAATTCCATGGATGGAGGAGCCTGGTGGGCTACAGTCTGTGGGGTCGCAAAGAGTCAGACATAACTGAGCAACTAAACACACATTCATCTCTTAAGATGTGTTTATGTTTCTGAATCCTCTATCAGACTGTGAGCTCTTTCAGATCATTCTTCCATTCATTTTTTTTTATTTTATTGAAGTGTCGTTAACTTATAATGTGTTTAACTTCTGCTGTACAGCAAAGTGACTCAGTTATACATACATATGTATATTCTTTTTTGTATTCTTTTCCATTATGGTTTATGAAAGCATGTAGAATATACTTCCCTGTGCTATAAGGTAGCCTATTGTTATTTATCCATCCTATATATAATAGTTTGCATCTGCTAGGCCCAAACTCCCCATCCCTCTTTTCCCCAACACCTCCACCTTGGCAACCACAAGCCTGCTCTCAATATCTGTAAGTCCATTTTTGTTTTGCAGATAAGTTTTGTGTCATATTTTAGATTTCACATTTAAGTGATATCACATAGTATTTGTCTTTTTCTTTCTGATTTACTTCACTTAGTATTATAATCTCTAGTTTCATCCATGTTGCTGCAAAAGGCATTGTCATTCTTTTTAATGACTGAGTAATATTATATATATATTTCATATACATACACATATATGTATATATTCACACCACATCATCTTTATCCATTCATCTATCATTGGCCTATATGTTGTTTCCAAGTCTTGGCTATTGTAAACAGTGCTGCTATGCACATTGGGGGGCATGTATCCTTTCAAATTATGTTTTGCCATGCTTTACACCCAAGAGAGGGATTGCTGGATTATACTGAGCTCCATACTGTTTTCCACAGTGGCTGCACCAATTTACATTCCCACCAACAGCTGTAAAGGGTTCTCTTTCTCCACACTCTTCCCAGCATTAATTACTTGTCAACTTTTAAATGATGGCCATTCTGACTGGTATCAGGACTACAACTAACTCATTTGATTTAAGTATTCATTTTTCTAATAATCAGTGATGATGAGCATCTTTTCATGTGTCTACTAGCCATCTATATGTCTTCCTTGAAGAAATGTCTATTTAGGTCGTCTTCTCATTATTCAATTGCTTTGATTTTTGTTATTGAACTGTAGGGGCTGTTTTTATTTTAGGCACTGCTACTGCTGCTGCTGCTCTGCTGCTGCTGCTAAGTCCCTTCAGTCGTGTCCCACTGTGTGTGACCCCATAGACGGCAGCCCATCAGGCTCCTCTGTCCCTGGAATTCTCCAGGCAAGAACACTGGAGTGGGTTGCCATTTCCTTCTCCAATGCATGAAAGTGAAAAGTGAAAGTGAAGTCACTCATTCGTGTCCAACTCTTTGCGACCCCATGGACTACAGCCTACCAGGCTCCTCAGTCCATGGGATTTTCCAGGAGAGAGTACTGGAGTGGGGTGCCATTGCCTTCTCCATATCAAGCACTTCAGTTCAGTTCAGTCGTTCAGTCTTGTCCAACTCTTTGCAACCCCATGAATCGCAGCACGCCAGGACTCCCTGTCCATCACCAACTCCCGGAGTTCACTCAGATTCATGTCCATCGAGTCAGTGATGCCATCCAGCCATCTCATCCTCTGTCGTCCCCTTCTCCTCCTGCCCCCAATCCCTCCCAGCATCAGAGTCTTTTCCAATGTGTCAACTCTTTGCATGAAGAGGCCAAAGTACTGGAGTTTCAGCTTTAGCATCATTCCTTCCAAAGAAATCCCAGGCCTGATCTCCTTCAGAATGGACTGGTTGGATCTCCTTGCAGTCCAAGGGACTCTCAAAAGTTCCTCCTGCCCCCAATCCCTCCCAGCATCAGAGTCTTTTCCAATGTGTCAACTCTTTGCATGAAGAGGCCAAAGTACTGGAGTTTCAGCTTTAGCATCATTCCTTCCAAAGAAATCCCAGGCCTGATCTCCTTCAGAATGGACTGGTTGGATCTCCTTGCAGTCCAAGGGACTCTCAAAAGAGTCTTCTCCAATACCACAGTTCAAAAGCATCAATTCTTTGGCACTCAGCCTTCTTCACAGTCCAACTCTCACATCCATACATGACTACAGGAAAAACCATAGCCTTCACTAGACAGACCTTAGTAGGCAAAGTAATGTCTCTGCTTTTGAATATGCTATCAAGGTTGCTCATAACTTTTCTTCCAAGGAGTAAGCGTCTTTTAATTTCATGGCTGCAGTCACCATCTGCAGTGATTTTGGAGCCCCCCAAAATAAAGTCTGACACTGTTTCCACTGTTTCCCCATCTATTTCCTATGAAGTGATAGGACCGTATGCCATGATCTTCGTTTTCTAAATGTTGAGCTTTAAGCCAACTGTTTCACTCTCCGCTTTCACTTTCATCAAGAGGCTTTTTAGTTCCTCTTCACTTTCTGCCATAAGGGTGGTGTCATCTGCTTATCTGAGGTTATTGATGTTTCTCCTGGCAATCTTGATTCTAGCTTGCGTTTCTTCCAGTCCAGCGTTTCTCATGATGTACTCTGCATATAAGTTAAATAAGCAGGGTGACAATATACAGCCTTGACGTACTCCAAATATCTTCCCCCCAATCTGTAGGATGTGTTTTTGTTTTGTTTATGATTTCCTTTGTTGTACAAAAGCCTGTAAGTCTGATTAGGTCCCATTTGTTTACTTCTGCTTTTATTTCTACTGCCTTGGGAGACTGAACTAGAAAACATTGGTACAATTTATGTCAGAGAATGTTTCTCCTATGTTCTCTTCTAGGAGTTTTATGGTATCTTGTCTTATTGTTAAGTCTTTAAGTAACTTTTGAGTTTATTTCTGTGTATGGTGGTGTGAGAGTGTATTCTAGTTTCACTGATTTACATGCATCTGTCCAACTTTCCTAACACCACCTGCTGAAGACTTTGTCTTTTCCCCATTGTGTATTCTTGCCTCCTTCATTGAAGATTAATTGTCATAGGTGTGTGGGTTTACTTCTGGGCTCTCTATTCTGTTCCCATGATCCATGTGTCTGTTTCTGTGCCAATACCAGTGTTTTTATTACTGTAGCTTTGTAATACTGTCTAAAGTTTAGGACAGTTATGCCTCCAGCTTTGTTCTTTTTCCTCAGGATTGTTTTTAAGGTTCCATATAAAGTTTAGGATTATTTGTTCTAGTTCCGTGAAAAATGTCATGGATATTTTGATAGGTATTAAATTAAATCAGTATATTGCTTTGGGCAATATGACCTTTTTAACAATATTAATTCTTCCAATCTAAGAGTATGGAGTGTCGTTCTTCATCTTTGAATCATCTTCAACTTCCTTTATTAATGTTTTGCAGTTCTCAGCATGTGTTTCACTTCCTTGGCGAAGTTTATTCCTAAGTATTTATTTTTTATTTTGTATGTGATTTTAAAAGGTATTGTTTATATTCCCTTTCTGATATTTCATTGCTACTGGAAAGAAACACAACCCATTTCTGTATGTTAATTTCATATCCTGATACCTTGCTGAATTCACTTATCAGTTCTAATAGTTTTTGTGTTAAATCCTTAGAATTTTCTTTGTCCCATTCATATTTATGTTCCTGATTTCCAGCATCATATCTGACCCATTCTTAAATAAATGAACAATGAATTTAGGAAGCATTCAGAATCAAAGAATTAGATGCAAAGATATCTTACCCAAAATTATAAATCTGCTGTACAAGCTCTGTCCCCCAGTTCCGTGCAACACAGAGCAATTCATTCTGAAAATATGATAATAAATTAGAATAAGTTTAAATATCATAAATTTCTAAGATTAATGTATGGGGCCTACATTTTCAAAGATTATGGTTCCTAGTTTTGAACACAAATGCAAAATGTTTAAAATTACTCTGTACAACTACCAATGTTCTTAATAATTTCAAGATGATGTCCTTAATGTAACTTTCACAACGAAGAATACAAATAATATATTTTTATAATTTAAGCATTAAGCTTTCTTCATATATATAAAAATTGATCTCGAACTAGACCGTACATCTGGAAACATTTTGTAAACTGGATTAGAATCTCATGAGAAATCCAAATGCATTACAGACTTAATCTAAAATTTTAGCTTAATTAGACTTCTCAAACCCTGTAAGAAGCAATGCTCTAAGACTGGACTGTCATCAAAGGCATATGGTGAATCAGTGTGAAGAAATACAAGGTTTCAGAGTAAAACATTAACAATATATGTCCAAATGAAAGTGTTGTATATATCTCTACCAAAGGAGACATATACATTAAATAGTTGCCACTTATCCTCATTACAGAATCATTTCAGTTTTATGGAGAGGTCCACCTGTATTAGTCTGGGAGCCCAAGAGACAAAATTTTAATAGCTGAAAAGAACAATTTTTGATGCTTTAAATCTCAGGTCTTTGCATGGCAATTTCTACTCTGAAGGTCCAAGGGAAAATCTTATCTCCCCTTTCCTCTAAGTAAAGTACACAGATGTTTTATTTTTATTGCTTTCAATTGTTCCTGCAAGAAAAAAAAAAATCCTGATGTCTGGGCACATCACCACACTAGCTGATATTTAACAAACAATTCCATATATTGATTCAAGTGTAGAGGTGAAAACCTTTGGTATTATTTACTACAATTAAATCTTTTTCAGGAATCATAACAACATTATCTGTTTTTCATCTTTAACACAGTTTATGTAAAGTATGAATAGAAAAACTCATATAGATTTATAGAATGACTTGAAAAGTAATTTTGCTTCCAGATGTCTACATGTCAAGTCTCTGAATTTGGAGAAATGTAGAACAGTGACAGATTTTACTAACAGTTTCAAAAGTTTTAGGCATTTCTTACTATTTTATTACTTTTTAATCCTTCCTCATTTTGAATGCCTTTTCTTATATGTTTTATTATTAAACTAGCTCACTAGGGAAAATTTGAAAATACTGAAAATCTAAAAGGACCAGGAAAAAGTTCATCTTTAATCCCATCCAGAGAAAACCATGGACAACTGACATTTTCTAAGGAAGGAAACTGTCACTAAAAATAGGATAATTGCCAACCAGTTCTTAAGAATTCTGGATTTTATGAAAAAAAAAAGACAAGACTGAACTTCTCCCAAGAACATTTGAGGAGTTCTTGGGTGTCTCTTAAAATAAGTGTACTTTAACCAACTGCAAATGAAAAACTCCAAGGTCTTAAAATTTTGGAATCATGAGTTACATGGAATATGGAAATAATTAAATCCAGGAAATGGTAAGGAAAATAACAACAGAATAACTACAGAATAGAAAAAGCTCACAAAGATTTTTAGGTAAGAACCAGTGAATAAGTAAATTTCTTAAACATCACCAATGTTAATGACAACTTCTCTCACTGGGCTAACACCTTCAGTAGAAGAAAACTGAGCAATTTCTTGAGGACATTTCAAACCTTGATCTGAGGTTCTGAGCATTTTAGGAAAACTAGTAGGGCTAGAAAACTGGATGGGCAAAGAAAAAAGCTGATAAATCCAATCCTTATTTTGTCTCATCTTACTGCTTCCCTTATCTGGAGTTTGAGGAAAAGAAGGGAGGAAAAGGGGAAACAAAGGAAGGAGAGAGAAGGGGAGAAACAGGGAGAAATTGAGAATAAATGGCCAGTAGGCAGAAAAATTGTCAGAAGGTTCCCACTGGACTCCCCCTGAAAAATTACAGAAATTAAAGGCAAGAATACAGTATATGAACAAATAAAAATAACCACAACAAAAACTGTAAGAAAACATGAATGAGACTACAGATTATCCTGAACTGGACACCTGGTCAGGAAAATATTTATGTATTGCCTTTTCCTTTCTCTTATGATGGTTTGGGAAAATCATCACTTGCCACTTGGCCACAGAAGCCATATGGTAATAATGGCCTACACCATCAACATCCACAAAATAACTTCAAGGAGCTACCAAAAACCCTAGATGGGTGAGATTCAAGAAAATCCAAATTGACCTTCCACCTCCCATTACTCATTCTTCAATGCCTTAGTATACCCGGGGCTAGTAGATTACACTCTAAAAATACTGCCTTCTCCCTTTCTTTCCAACAGTTTAAAAGTGAGTCTCTACCCTCGTACAAGAAGCAACAGTTAGAACCAGACATGGAACAACAGACTGGTTCCAAATTGGAAAAAGAGTACATCAAGGCTGTATATTGTCACCCTGCTTATTTAACTTCTATGCAGACTACATCATAAGAAACGCTGGGCTGGAGGAAGCACAAGCTGGAATCAATACTGCCAGGAGAAATATCAATAACCTCAGATATGCACATGATACCACCCTTATGGCAGAAAGTGAAAAAGAACTAAAGAGCCTCTGGATAAAAGTGAAAGAGGAGAGTGAAAAAGCTGGCTGGAAACTTAACATTCAAAAAACGAAGATCATGGCATCTGGTCCCATCACTTCATGGGAAATAGATGGGGAAACAGTGGAAACAGTGTCAGACTTTATTTTTGGGGGCTCCAAAATCACTGCAGATGGTGACTGCAGCCATGAAATTAAAAGATGCCTGCTCCTTGGAAAAAAGATTATGACCAACTTAGACAGCACATTACTTTGCCAACAAAGGTCCTTCTAGTCAAAGCTATGGTTTTTCCAGCAGTCACATATGGATGTGAGAGTTGGACTATAAAGAAAGCTGAGCGTCGAAAAATTGACGCTTTTGAACTGTGGTGCTGGAGAAGACTCTTGAGAGTCCCCTGGACTGCAAGGAGATCTACCCAGTCCATCCTAGAGGAAATCAGTCCTCAATATTCATTGGAAGGACAGATACTAAAGCTGATACTCCATAGTCTGGCCACCTGATGCAAGGAACTGACTCAATGGAAAAGACCCTGATGCTGGGAAAGACTGAAAGTAGGAGGAAAAGGGGATGACAGAGGATGAGATGGTTGGATGGCATCACTGACTCAATGGACATGAATCTGAGCAAGCTCCAGGAGTGGGTGATGGACAGAGAAGCTTGGAGTGATGCCGTCCATAGGGTTGCAAAGATCGAACACAACTGAGTGACTGAACTGAACTGAACTGAACTCTCCTATATTGGGGAATGTAAACTCTTACAGCATTATGGCGAATAGTATGGAGGTTGCTTTAAAAAAAAAAAATAGAACTACCATATGATCAAGTAATCCCAACCCTGGGCATGTGTCCAGAGAAAACCATAATTTGAAAAGATATATGCACCCAATGTTCACTGAAGCACTATTTACAATAGCCACGATATGGAAATGACCTAAATGTCCACTGACAGAGGAATGAATAAAGAGAATGTAGTACGCATATACAACAAAATATTGCTGTTATCATCATTTATTCATTCAGTCATGTTCAACTCTTTTTAAACCCCACGGACTATAGTGTAGCAGCCTCCGCCATCCATGGTATGTTCCCGGCAAGAATACTGCAAAATGGGTTGCCATTTCCTTCTCCAGGGAATCTTTCGAATCCAGGGATCAAACCTGCATCTCCCACAAGCAGACTCTTTCTTTACAACTGAACCACATTGGAAGCACAATGGAATATTACTCAGTCATGAAAAAAGAGTGAAATAAAGCCATTTACAATAACATGGATGGACCTATATTATCATACGAGATGAATGAAGTCAGACAAGAAAGATAAGTATCATATGATATCACTTACATGAGGAATCTAAAAAAAATTTTTTACAAATGAACTAATTTAGAAAGTTCAGACTACCTTACAGCTGTACTCATTTCACATGCTGGCAAGGTAATGCTCAAAATCCTTCAAGCTAGGCTTCAGCAGTATGTGAACGGAGAACATCCAAATGTTCTAGCTGGGTTCGAAGAGGCAGAGGAACCAGAAATCAAACCTCCAACATCAGCTGGATCATGAAGAAAGCAAGAGAGTTCCAGAAAACATCTATTTCTGTTTCATTGATTATACTGATGCCTTTTTTGACTGTGTGGATCATAACAAACTGCGGAAAATTCTTAAAGAGATGGGAATACCAGACCACCTTATTTGCCTCCTGAGAAATCTGTACACAGATCAAGAAGCAAGAGCTACAACTGGACATGGAACAACAGACTGGATCAAAACTGAGAAAGAAGTACAACACAGCTGTCCATTGTCACCCTCCTGATTTAACTTACATGCAGAGTACATCATGATACAGGCCAGGCTGGATGAACCACAAGCTGAAATCAAGCTGCCAACTCCTAATTTATCCACTCCCTCTCCCCTGTCTATGTTTCCCCATTGGATACTGTAAGCTTGTTTTCAAATCTGTGAGCCATACAGGTTCACATACTGCTAAAGCTAACTTAAAAGGATTTTGAGCATCACCTTGCCAGCATGTGAAATGAGCACAACTATAAGGTACTTTGAACATTCTCTGACACTGCCCTTCTTTGAGACTAGAATGAAAACTGACCTTTTCCACTCCGGCTTTTCATTGCCTGATTTTCCAAATTTGCTGACACATTGAGTGTGGCACTTTAACAGAATCATCTTTTAGGATTTTAAATAGTTCAGCTGGAATTCCATCACCTCCACTAGCTTTGTTCATAGTAATGCTTCTTAAGGCCCACTTGACTTCACACTCCAGGATGTCCAACTCTAGGTGAGTGATCACACCATCATGGTTATCCAGGTAGACCTTTTTTGTACAGTTCATTTTTATAGTTCATCATGTATTCCTGCCACCTTTTCTTAATGTCTCCTGTTTCTATTAAGTCCTTCCTTAACATTTCTGTCCTTTAGCATGCCCATCCTTGCATGAAATATTCCCTTGATACTCCAATTTTCTAGAAGAGATCTCCAGTCTTTCCCAGTCTACTGTTTTCCTCTATTTCTTTGCACTCTCATTTAAGAAGGCTTCTTTATCTATCCTTGCTATTCTATGGAACTCTGCATTCATTTGGGTGTATCTTTCCCTTTATCCCTTACATTTCACTTCACATAAAGCCTCCTCAGAGAACCATTTTGCCTTCTTGCAGTTCTCTTTCTTTAGACTGCCTCCTATACAATGTTATGAACCTCCACCCATATTCTTTAAACACTCTGTCTACAAGATCTAATCCCTTGAATCTATCCAATCACCTCCACTGTATAATCATAAGATATTTTATTTATGTCATACCTGAATGGCCCAGTGGTTTTTCCCTATTTTCTTCAATTTAAGTCTGAATTTTGCAATAAGGAGTTCACAGTTTGAGCCACAGTCAGCTCCAGGTCTTGCTATTGCTTACTCTGTAGAGTTTCTCCATCTTCAAGTGCAAACAATATCATCAATCTGATTTCAGTATTGACCAACTGGCACTGTCCATGTGTAAAGTTGTCTCTTGGGTTGTTGGAAAGGGTGTTTGCTATTATGAGTATGTTCCCTTGATAAAACTGATAGCCTTTGCCTGCTTCATTTTGTACTTCAAGGCCAAACTTTCCATTATGCCGGGTATCTCTTGACTTCCTACTTTTGCATTCCAGTCCCCTATGATGAAAAGGACATCTTTTTTAGTTTAGTTCTAGGATATCTTATTGGAGAAGGAAATGGCAGCCCACTCCAGTACTCATGCCTGGAAAATCCTATGGACAGAGGAGCCTGGTAGGCTGCAGTCCATTGGGTCTCAAAGAGTCCAACAGGACTGAGCGACTTCACTTTCACTTTTCACTTTCATGCATTGGAGAAGGAAATGGCAACCCACTCCAGTGTTCTTGCCTAGAGAATCCCAGGGATGGGGGAGCCTGATGGGCTGCTGTCTATGGGTTCACAGAGAGTCAGACATGACTGAAGTGACTTAGCAGCAGCAGCAGCAGCAGGAGGTCTTATAGGTCTTCACAGAACCATTCAACTCAGCTTCTTCAGAATCACTGGTTGGTGCACAGCTTGGATTACTGTGATGTTGAATGATTTGCCTCGGAAACAAATCAAGACTATTCTGTCATTTTTGAGGCTGCACCCAGGTACTGCATTTTGGACTCTTTTGTTGACTATGAGGGCTACTCCATTTCTTCTAAGGGATTCTTGCCCACAGTAATAGATACAATGGTCATCTGAATTAAATTTTTGTTCACTGATTTATAAAATGTCGATGTTCACTCTTGCCATCTCTGATTGACCCTGTCCAGTTTACCTTGATTCATGGATCTAACATTCCAGGTTCCTATGCAATACTGTTCTTTCAACATCAGACACATTCACAACTGAGCATCATTTTTGCTTTGGCCCAGCCACTTCATTCTTTCTGGAGCTATTAGTAATTGCTCTCCACAAACACTATATTAAACACAGCCACAAGAAAAATCTTAAAACATGCTAATAAGGGAAGATGGTAAGAACAAAAACACAATTTCAATATCATTTACATAAATTAAAAATAGATGCATGTAAATAGTACTATATATAAGACTATATGAATAGAAAAATATACATTATGGTATATTGTAGGAGGGGGTTGAATGATGGGAATAAAAGAAATGCATCAATATATAAAAAAGGAGAGGAACATTTTTCAGAACACTGTTAAGAATAACCAAATACTAAGGAATACATGACTAATGTTAGTTTTCATTCCAATCTCAAAGAAAGGCAATGCCAAAGAAAGTTCAAACTACTGCACAATTGTGCCTGTTTCACATGCTAGCAAAATAATGCTCAAAATCCTTCAAGCTAGGCTTCAGCAGTACATGAACTGAAAAGCTCCAGATGTACAAGCTGGATTTAGAAAAGGTAGAACCAGAGATCAAATTGCCAACATCCACTGATAAGCAAAGGAATTCCAGAAAAACATCTACTTCTCCTTCAGTGACTACGCTAAAGCCTTTGACTGTGTGGATCACAACAAACTGTGGAAAATTCTTTAAGAGATGGGGATACCAGACATCTGATATAAAGCTGAGTACCGAAGACTGATGCTTCTGAACTGTGGTGTTGGAGAAAACTCTTGAGAGTCCCTTGGACTGCAAGGAGATCCAACCAGTCCATCCTAAAGGAAATCAGTCCTGAATACTCATTGGAAGGACTGATGCTGAAGCTGAAACTACAATACTTTGGCCACCTGATGCAAAGAACTGACTCATTTGAAAGACCCTGATGCTGGTAAAGACTGAAGGTAGGAGGAGAAGGGGACGACAGAGGATGAGATGGACATGAGTTCTGAGTAAACTCAGGGAGTTGGTGATGGACAGGGAGGCCTGGGGTGCTACAGTCCGTGGGGTCACAAAGAGTCAGACATGACTGAGTGACTGAACTGAACTACCTACCTCATGAGAAACAAGTGGTCATGGTATGCAGGTCAGGAAGCAACAGCTAGAACCTGATATTGAACAATGGACTGGATCAAAACTAGGAAAGGAGTATGTCAAGGCTATATATCACCACCCTGCTTATTTAACTTCTATGTAGAGTACATCATGTGAAATGCCAGGCTAGATGAACCACAAGTTGGAATCATGATTGCCAGAAGTATCAATAACCTCAGATATGAAGACGACACCACCATACAGCAGAAAGTGAAGAGGAACTAAAGAGTCTCTTGATGAAACTGAAAGGAGAGAGGGAAAAACCTGGCTTAAAACTCAACATTCAAAAAACTAAGATCACAGTATTCTTTCCCATCAAATCCTACTGCCAAACAGACCGTGAAAAAGTGGAAACAGTGACAGACTTTACTTTCTTGGGCTCTAAAATCACTGAGAACAGTGACTGCAGCCACGAAATTAAAAAACACTTGCTCCTTGGAAGAAAAGCTATAGCAAACATAGGCAGTATATTAGAAAGTGGAAACATCACTTTGCCAACAAAGGTCCAGATAGTCAAAGCTATGGTTTCTGCAGTAGTCATGTACAGATGTGAAAGCTGGACCATGAAGAAAGCTGAGTGCCAAAGAATTGATGCTTTTGAAATGTAGTACTGGAGAAGACTTTTGAGGTCTCTTGAACAGCAACAAAGTCAAACCAGTCAATTCTAAAAGAAATCAGTCTTGAATATTCATTGGAAGGACTGGCACTGCAGCTGAAACTCCCAATATGAGGCCACCTGATGCAAAGAGCTGACTCACTGGAAAATATTCTGATACTGGGAAAGCTTGAGGGCAAGAGGAGAAGGAGGCAACAGAGGATGAGATAGTTAACTGGATGACATTTCCAACTCAAGGGACACGAGTTTTTAGGAAACTCCAGGAGACCATGAAAGACAGGGAAACCTGCTACAGCCCATGGGGTCACAAGTGCTGGATGTGACTTAGAGACTAAACGACAACAAGGAATATGATTAACTTCTTGCATAATATTTTTTAAATAGGAAGAAAAGAAAATAAGACATAAAAATAAGAACAAGAAAAGATGAGACTCAAAAAGAAATACAGAGTAGGGGTGGTATTGTTACATTTTTTCCCTCATTAAGTGACACAATTCAACTTCCTGAGAGCAAGTATAATAATGCCATACTTCGCTCTTGTCTTAAGAACTGACAATGAGAAAATTTGAGTTTTGCTTGCCGTACTTCGCTCTTGTCTTAAGAACTGACTGACAATGAGAAAATTTGAGTTTTGCTTCATTTGAATAAGAATGTACCATACAGTTAATTTCCTAACTGGTAATTATAAATTATATTATATAAAAACGTGGTGGTGCTTATTCCTTTTTTCTTGACCTTTCTCTCTCTTTTTTTTAAGGGCACAAGCATTGTCACATGATCACTGTAATAGAACATTTAAAGGCTCAAAAATAACAAAAATGTATCAATATATATGTATGTGTACGGGCTTCCCTTGTGGCTCTGGTGGTAAAGAATCTGCCTGCAATGCAGGAGACCTGGGTTCAATTCCTGGATTTGGAAGATCATCTGGAGAATGGAAAGGCTACAAACCCCAGTATTTTAGCCTGGAGAATTCCAAGGACTGTACAGTCCATGGGGGTCGCAAAGAATCACACAACTGAGTGACTTCCACTTCACTTCTCAGACATATATAGAATGATAACAAGAATATAGAATAAAATAAATTTAGATACTGCATATATCATTATCATTAATAAAGTAATTTCAATTGGAAATAATTACTCTAAATTCATTAGGTCATGTACATGCACAAAATTTCAGTTCAGTCCAGTTGCTCAGTCGTGTCCAACTCTTTAAGATTCCATGGACTACAACATGCCAGGCTTCCCTGTCCAACACAAACTCTCGGAGCTTCCTCAAACTCATGTCTATCAAATCGGTGATGCCATCCAACCATCTCACCCTCAGTCATCCCCTTCTCCTCCCACCTTCAATCTTTACCAGCATCAGGGTCTTTTCAAAAATGAGTTAGTTTTTCACAACAGGTGGCCAAAGTATTGGAATTTCAGCTTCAGCATCTGTCCTTCCAATGAATATTCAGGACTTATTTCCTTTAGGATGGACTGGTAGGATCTCTTTGCAGTCCAAGGGACTCTCAAGAGTCTTCTCTAACACCACACTTCAAAAGCATCAATTCTTCACTGCTCAGCTCTCTTTACAGTCCAGCTCTCACATCCATATATGACTACTAGAAAAGCCATAACTTTGACTAGACGGACTTTTGTTGGCAAAGAAATGCCTCTGCTTTTTAATATGCTGTCTAGGCTGGTCATAGCTTCTCTTCCAAGGAGCAAGAGTCTTTTACTTTCATGGAGAAGTCACCATATGCAGTGATTTTGGAGCCCAAGAAAATAAAGTCTGTAACAGTTTCCATTATTTCCCCATCTATTTGCCATGAAGTGATGGGACCAGATGCCATGATCTTCATTTTTTGAATATTTGAGTTTTAAGCCAGACTTTAACCCTCCTCTTTCACTTTTATCCAGAGGCTCCTTAGTTCTTCTTCACATTCTGACATAAGAGTGGTATAATCCGTGTATCTGAGGTTATTGATATTTCTCTCAGCAATTGTGATTCCACCTTGTGCTTCATCCATGCTGGCATTTTGCATGATGTACTCTGCATATAAGTTAAAAAGCAGGGTGACAATATACAGACTTGACATACTCCTTTCCTAATTTGGAACCAGTCTGTTGTTCCATGTCCGTTTCTAACTGTTGCTTGCTGACCTGCATATAGGTTTCTAAAGAGGCAGGTCAAGTGGTCTGGTATTCCCATTTCTTCCAGAATCTTCCACTGTTTGCTGTGACCCACAGAGTCAAAGGCTTTGGCATAGTCAATAAAGCAGAATTAGATGTATTTCTGGAACTCTCACGCTTTCTCGATGATCCAAAGGATGTTGGCAATTTGATCTCCGGTTCCTCTGCCTTTTCTAAAACCAGCTTGAACATTTGGAAGTTCACAGTTCATATACTGTTGAAGCCTGGCTTGGAGTTTTTTGAGCATTACTTTGCTAGAGTGTGAGATGAGTGCAATTGTGCAGTAGTTTGAACATTCTTTGACACTGCCTTTCTTTGGGATTGGAATGAAAACTGACCTTTTCCAGTCCTGTGGCCACTGCTGAGTTTTCCAAATTTGCTGGCATATTGAGTGCAGCACTTTCATATCATCATCTTTTAGGACTTGAAATAGCTCAACAGGTATTCTATCACCTCCACTAGCTTTGTTTCTAGTGCTGCTTCCTAAGGCTCACTTGATTTAGCATTTCAGGATGTCTGGCTCTAGGTGAGTCATCCCACCACTGCAGTTTTCTGGGTCATGAAGATCTTTTTTGTATAGTTCTTCTGTGTATTCTTGCGACTTCTTCTTAATATCTTCTGCTTCTGTTAGTTCCATGCTATTTCTGTCCTTTACTGGGCCCATCTTTGCATGAAATATTCCCTTGGTATCTCTAATTTTCTTGAAGAGATCTCTCCTCTTTCCCATTCTATTGTTTTCCTCTATTTCTTTGCACTGATCACTGAGGAAGGCTTTCTTATCTCTCCCTGCTATTGTTGGAACTCTGCATTCAAATGGGTATATCTTTCTTTTTCTCCTTTGCCTTTAGATTCTCTTCTTTTCTCAGCTATTTGAAAGGCCTCCTCAGACAACTATTTTCCTTTTGCATTTCTTTTTCTTGGAGATGGTCTTGATCCTTGTCTCCTATACAATGTCATGAACCTCTGTCCATAGTTCTTCAGGCACTCTGTCTATCAGATCTAATCCCTTGAATCTATTTCTCACTTCCACTGTATAATCTTAAGGGATTTGATTTAGGTCATATCTGAATGGTCTAGTGGTTTTCTCTACTTTCTTCATTTTAAGTCTGAATTTAGCAATAAGGAATTCATGATTTAAGTCTGAATTTACCAATAAGGAGTTCATGATCTCAGCCACAGTCAGCTCCCAGGGTCTTGTTTTTTGCTGACTATAGAGACAGCTTCTCCATCTTTGCCTGCAAAGAATGTAATCAATCTGATTTTAGTATTGACCATCTGGTGATGTCCATATATAGAGTCTTCTCTTGTGTTGTTAAGAGGGTGTTTACTATGATCAATGCATTCTGTTGGCAAAACTCTGCTAGCCCTTGCCCTGCTTCATTCTGTACTCCAAGGCTAAATTTGCCTGTTAATCCAGCTATTTCTTGACTTCCTACTTTTGCATTTCAGTCCCCTATAAAGAAAAGGGTATCTTTTGGGGGTCTTGAAGGTCAGCTTCTGCATTACTCATCAGGACATAGACTTGGATTACTGTGATATCGAATGGTTTGCCTTAGAAACGAACAGAGATCATTCTGTCGTTTTTGAGATTGCATCCAAGTACTTCATTTTGGACTCTCTCGTTGACAATGATGACTACTCCATTTCTTCTAAGGGATTCTTGCCCACAGTAGTAGATATAATGGTCATCTGATTTAAATTCACCCATGGCAGTCCATTTTAGTTCACAGATTCCTAAAATGTCGATGTTCCCTCTTGCTATCTCCTTTTTGACCCCTTCCAATTTGCCTTGATTCATGGACCTAACATTCCAGGTTCCCATGCAGTACTGCTCTTTACAGCATTGGACCTTGCTTCCATCACCAGTCACATCCACAACTGGCTTGTTTTTGCTTTGGCTCCATCTCTTCATTCTCTCTGAGTTATTTCTCAACTGATACTGGGCACCTACCAACCTGGGGAGTTCATCTTTCAGTGTTCTATCTTTTGCCTTTTCATATTCTTCATGGGGTTCTCAAGGCAAGAATACTGAAGTGGTTTGCCATTCCCTTCTCTAGTAGACCGCATTTTGCCAGAATTCTCCACAACAACCCATCCATCTTGGGTGACCCTGCATCGCATGGCTCATAGTTTCCCTGAGTTAGACAAGGCTGTGGTCCATGTGATCAGTTTAAATGTTTAGTTTTCTGATTATGGTTTTCATTCTGTTGGCCTTCTGATGGATAGGGAGCTTATGGAAGCTTCCTGACGGGAGAGACTGACAGAGAAACTGGGTCTTGCTCTGATGGGGGGGGTCATGCTCAGTAAATCTTTAATCCAATTTTCTATTGATGGGCGAGGCTGTGTTCCCTCCCTATTGTTTGACCTGAGGCCAAGATATGGCAGAGTTAATTAAGATAATGGTCTTCAAAAGGTCCCATGCATGCACTCCTTCACTGAGTGCCCCCAATCCTGCAGCAGGCCACCACCAACCCATGCCTCTGCCGGAAACTCCTGGACACTCACAGGGAAGCCTCGGTCAGTCACTTTTGGGGTCACAGCTCCTTTCTCCTGGGTCCTGGTGCACACAAGGTTTTGTTTGTGCCCTCCAAGAGTCTTGTTTCGCAGTCCTGTGTAAGTTCTGGGGGCTCTATGGTGAGGTTAATGGCTACCTCCTCCAAGAGGGCTTATGCCATATGCAGTTTATATCATAATCATGTCTCAATGCTACATTATAGCCAGACAAAAATCAGCCTTTTAAAACTTATCTTGTTGCTTCTTTTGATGTATATAATGCATATCAAGAATCTACAGTGGAGAAACAAACTTGGAAAATAATCTCCTGACCATCTTTCCATGCCTGGTATTCTGGTCCTTATTAATCATCTCCCACAAATCTGGTCTTTGACACCACAGACAAATACAACTTTATTAGCTGCAAATCTATCTGGCGGCCTCTGAATGCTTTCTCAGATTGCATGGCTCTCACAGTGCGACAAGTCCTTTCATGTTGATTAAAATACTTACAAACAACAACAACAGGGTAACAGGAAATCCAGTCATTCCTTTCATCTTCCCAGCGGGGGCCAGCCAGCACAACTTGACTTTCTTCAAACAAAACTCCCCTTTTTGTAGCTGAAGAAAGGCTTTGGCAAACACTTATCCTTTGATATGATATGCACTTGACAAAAATCACAGAGCAAATCAAGCCACTGCTTTGAAGAAAATGCTTATTAGAAACCTGAAGCTCTTAAGTGCACTAGGTCTTAATGCCACTGCCAGCAACTTGAAGCCAAATGTGTCTGTGGCGTTGATTTAAAGTCAAGTCCAAGTGTACTGACTTCAGGGCTGCAGCTGCCACCCCAATCCTTAGTTTCATTGAAGGAGACCTTGAAGAACTGTTTAGTTTTCAAGTACATTCTGGAATGTCAGTTCTGTATTTCATTCTGGTGAAGCATACATTTTATTATTTAGATAGAAAGGAATGTGAGGAAATCCTTGTTCTATAGCCTGTGCTCAAAGCACCAGAACCTCCAGTAACACACTAATTTCTTTTCAAAGTAGAAACTCAGCTTCTGAGGTAAGAATGCTGAGCATCCAGGGTCAAACCAGAATTCCAACATGAAGGGCCAAGGTTAGAAATCCTCATACACTTTGAATTCCATGGAAGACAAATGGCACATTCAAATTAGGACAGTTTAAGGGAAATTTAATAAAAGGATTTATAAATGCATGTGCAAAGGTGGAAAGCCTAGAAGGGATAAACAGTATCTCTGGCTTTTCAATGGGTTTCCCAAGTGGCTCAGATGGTAAAGAATCCACCCGCAATGCAGAAGACTCAAGTTCAATCCCTAGGTTAAGAAAATCACCTGGAGAAGGGCATGGCAACCCACTCCAGTATTCTTGCCTGGGGAATTCTATGGACAGAGGAGCCTGGTGGGCTACAGTCCACAGGGCTGCAAAGAGTCAGACACAACTCAGCAACAACACTTTCACTGGCCTTTTACCAGGTAGGTATTAGCAACCCTAGGTCTACAGAGGACTGAGTGCTGCTAAGTCGCTTCAGTCGTGTCCAACTCTGTGCAACCCCATAGACGGCAGCCCACCAGGCTCCCCTGTCCCTAGGATTCTTCAGGCAAGAACACTGGAGTGGGCTGCCATTTCCTTATCCAATGCATGAAAGCGAAAAGTGAAAGTGAAGTAGCTCAGTCATGTCTGACTCTTTGTGACCCCATGGACTGCAGCCTACCAGGCTCTTCTGTCCATGAGATTTTTCAGGCAAGAGTACTGGAGTGGGGTGCCAGTGCCTTCTCTGAGGACTGAGTGGTGATGACCAAAACCCAGAGACAAAGGGGCTGGGTGGACAGCAGCCATCTTCAGCAACCCCACAGGAACAGAACAAGGGGAAGAGGTCCCCAGATTCACCTCCCTACTTTCTATTTCCCACTGGTTTTCCCCAATGTCCTCACATAACCAGGGGACAGAGTGCCAGGGAGTCAGGCAACATGGTCCTTCCAGGTCATTCTTCCAGGGGGATGTGGCTCTGTGGAGCCTGCAGAAGACAGCCTACCAACTGACATCACCACTGCCACCTAAATCACCCTGACAGTAAACAGACACCTGCTCTAAGTGCTAATGTCAAGTAAAAGGAAAAATTCAAAACTCTCAGATTTTCTTTGATAAAGCCCATTCAATTTTCCAAGGTGGAAATGTGGAAGTTAGGTTTGTAATTAAGCTTAAAAACACAATATTACATAGATTCCATTAATGATTTACACGCACCGAAACAATACAAATATGCTTTTTAAAATACAGATAGTATACTTCGCTGAAATAACTGTAACAAGGATAAAGACATATGAAGAAACGAAATTGTAAATATGCCCTGAAAGAGCATATTTCTGTAATAAAGTTTTATTCAAATGTTTTCCTCTTTGATTCAGAAAGTCATCACTAAAGAGAACGTCTAGATAGAAAACCTCTTCCCAATAGTTCAGCTCTTGCTAACTCTAGACATTTCTGCTTTGATCTCTTCCTGACACTTCAGGTCCAGCATTCTCAAAAACACATTTATGTTTCCTTCTCTTTCTTCCCACCCATGACTACTCTCTGAATGATGGCTCATAGAGGACAGGGTAGTACATATACACACCCGGAGTTTTTTTACATGGTAAACATTCAATGGGTATATTTACTGATTATTGAACAATTATGATTTTTAACATCTACTTTCAGTGAATAATGAAACTCTGCATGAAAAATATAAATGAGAAGCATAGTACAGAAAACACTAACTCCATTGCTATCCTGGATTTTGGAAGAATAAGCAATGATTTATGAATAAGCCCACCCAACTCAGTAAATAGGAAATTTGATCTAAGAATCTTTATCTATTAAATTGAAATAAGTGTCTGTAAAGGAAATGAATGAATGCATTATTAACCTGTCAAAATCAGTAAATCTCAGAAATGTAATCTTAATTAGGAGATAGTGAAACTAGCACACACACAAAAGACTTCAATTTAAAAGTGCAGAGGAGGAAAGGGCACTAGACAACAAGCAGGTATCTCATGCCAGAGCTGGGACTGATTACCAGTATGGCCATATGTAGTTCTATGGGGTATAAATGAAACAAGATGTGTCAGGAGTTGACGACCATTGAAGTAGGTATAAGTAAATGAGGATTCTATGCCAATACTGTCCAATAAAAATATAATGTAAGCCATTTATGTAGTTTCAAATTTTCTAGAAGTCATGTTTGGAAAAGTAAAAAGAAACAGATGAAATTCATTTTAAATCACATTTTAACTCAATATATCCAAAACATTATCATTTCAACATGTGTCACTAGCCACCTTTGAAGTGCTGTATTGCCACCTTGCCAGTGATTATTAGAAAGAAAAGCTGAATTCACTTTACTTTTATGCATGTGAAAAAATGTTTTCATAATAAAAAGTTTTTTTAAAAAGTCAACAAACTTGCGCCTGTCTCTCACCGTAGCTCAGTATTCCCATTTACACGTTGAGGGACTGTACTAGTCATTAGATCATTTCTAAAGTGTCTTCTAATTCTGTTTCCAAGATTTTCTTCCTAAAGTATTCTTCCTGATTTTTCACTACTCTACAGGAACACGGACATTTAAAAAAAAAAAAAAAGGAAAGGAGTTCCTTTATGCTGTCAAAAAATTATGACCTGAGAATTACCATTCTTAATTTATCTAAGAAATATTTTCAGACAAATGACCATTTATACATAAAATAATTTTTCTACTGCTTCAAAACCAAATGGTCATATATAAGCTCAGTTTACATTTAGCACTATTTTGTTCATTCAGTTTTTCCTTTCATACAATATTAACCATTTGGCCCTGGTGAGAAATGAAGAGGCAGATTAAAAACACAAATATAAATCACAACTCATGTTCAAAAAGTGATTTTAAATGAATAGGAATTAAAATATCTTGGGAATTTTCCCCATTATTTTTTAAAATTTGGTCTAGTAACTTCATGGATTTATCGAATGTGTTCATTTGATATTTTTTGTATTACATTTAATAGTTGTATTTATAGAGCCTCAACCTCACACTGTTCAAATTTTTTATTTAAAGTAAAAATTTATGTAAATAATTCAATGTGTTTAGTATAAAATATCTGTCTTTATAGCTGACAAAACTGTTTAATTTTCATTTGATTGCTTTGATGGCCTGCCAATCCATTCTGTCCTCTTAACTTAGTATTTAGGTCAATCTGAATGGTGAGTATGCTCCTAGTGTCATTTAGAAGAAACACTTTTAATTAATTCCAAATACAAGGAAGTTTCATACTTGACCAATTTTAAAAGATCTCAGTATATATGAAAAATTCTATCTTACTAAATATAATTTACATTTTATATATGTAAAGGTTATGTGCAATATTTAAAAGGTTAATTACCAAGAAATCTCTGCAATTTTGTTAATAGGAAACTATTTTTTGTACACATGTGGTAATTACATTTTGTAAATCACTTTGAACACAATTATTTATGGACATTTTTATTACAATAAAGTGGAAAGGAAATGGCACTCCACTCCAGTATTCTTGCCTGGAAAATCCCATGGATGGAGGAGCCTGGCAGGCTACAGTAAATGGGTCGCAAAGACTTGGACATGACTGAGTGACTTCACTTCTTACAATAATTAATTATTAATCTATTTTTTCAAATAGTTAAAATCTATAGAAACACCTACTGAGTTAAATGGTAAATACCTGTTGAAATTTTTTTCCCCCAGTCATACTGCAAGTCTTGGATAGACATACGATTAACCAGTCCTTAGAATGAGAAGTATGATGTTTTTATACCAGGTACACCATCTCTTTCAGTTGTTGATTTAAAATTGTGGTTTACTTCCTCTTGTAGTTTGAATAACATGCCCTACAAGTGAGTGAAAGCTCAGGGTACATGAGCTAATTACATAAAATAATAAAATTCATATCCTGAAATCAGACATACACACAAATAATTTCCAGAGGTTCCTTCACTATTACTCCCACAAAAGAAAATTTAATTAGAGACTTTTTTGGACAAACAAAAAAAATCACTACCATAAATCAATTCTTTTATGTTTTCTTCATTTAATCAGTTTATCTGGTCTTCATTATCTGTGAGGTTCCAGCCACCTCATTCTACTGCTGCTAAGTCACTTCAGTCGTGTCCGACTCTGTGCGACCCCATAGACGGATGGCAGCCCACCAGGCTCCCCTGTCCCTGGGATTCTCCAGGCAAGAACACTGGAGTGGGTTGCCATTTCTTTCTCCAATGCATGAAAGTGAAAAGTGAAAGGGAAGTCACTCAGTCATGTCCAACCCTTAGCATGGACTGCAGCCTACCAGGCTCCTCCATCCATGGGATTTTCCAGGCAAGAGTACTGGAGTGGGGTGCCATTGCCTTCTCCACCTCATTCTACAACTTTCACAAAAACAAAGATCCATTTTCCTTAATGGGACTAAACAATCTATTGGCACTGACAGGAACAGAAGTCTCTATGCAATTATGGGCATAAAGGTTGGTTCTCAATTATGGGAAAAAAAGGGTGTTCCCCTGACTGGCAATCCCTAAATATAACATGAAGGAGAGAAGTTAAGAAAAGAATACAAACAGGATTATACTACTAATTTTTTCCTAAGCACACATTTCTACTAACCTAATAACCAAAATATTTAAAGATGCAAATTTAATTAATTTCACTAGCAACATTTCCAGCCACCAATATATCCTCAAGGGCTTCAGTGTTTACACATAGTACTTGTGTGATAACACAAGCTTAGCATCTGTGGCTCCTAGCCTGGCAGAAAAGTTTTTCAGGAGAATACTTTTTTAATAATGGTAGCCAAAGGAAAAACAAAAACTTAGTGTTATGACTTGGAGCTCTATACTGTCTTTAACAAATCAGGTGCCCAAACACTGGGTAACCTTCAGGCCACATATGTTCGAGCGGTTGTCATCTGCAAAGGCAAAGCTTCCTTGGATGAAATGCCAACTTTTCTGCAAGAAACATAAGCCCCTCTGGCAATATTTAGACTTGCACTGTTAGTAATAGCCAGTGTCAGAAAAAATTATTGGATACGGTAATTCTAGATGTAGTACCTACAGAGACACCCAGTTGTTCTAGCAAGAAGAGTAGGATACAAAATGAGAAATGACCTTCAAGACCCAATTTTAAGCATGATCTACTGTGGCCCCAAAACTCATGATTAGAAATATATCCTAGGTACTTCACAAGATGGACTCACTACCTCCATGATAGTTTTCCCCTACACATGTTCTCATCTTTAAGACATAATTTTTTCTTTTTATTGCCCAGACATACCTGAACATCTCTCCCCAAAACATTCTCTGCTCTCCATTCCAGGGAATGGAATGTCTCAATACTTCAAAACCACAAGAAAAATTCAACTTTCTGGAGCCAGTCATGACATATCTAATCTAAATGAAATCACTCACACTTCTAAATTCCTATGGTCTCTTCCACTTATTTGGCAATTAAATTCTGCATTTACAGTCTAACTGTATTTTACATCATGTCTAGCTTTCACCCACAACTGTACTGTGAGCTGTTAACACGTTAGACTCTGCTTAATTCCTATCACTGTACTCTCAATACCTAGTACACTGCCTGGTTCCCACTTAATATTTAATAAGAGTTGAGTTTATTCACTTTATAAATGAAAAAAGGGAGGTGGTGAAAATTAATACATTTTCTATTCTTGAAAAATGCAATACTACAATGTACATTTTCCTGTTGAGAACTTAGTCCTCTTCCAGAGCTGTTTTCCAGCACAACACAGCTTTCCATATACATCGTTCAATTCTCATTCCTATTAACGAAGGTGAAACTATTAATGTTGCCATTGATAATGATGATGTCATTCATTTCTGATGTGGTATAAACAAGACTTCTAAACTGTTACAGCAGAATGAGGAAGAATAACTGATATGAAAGGAAAATGTCCAATTATCACAGCAGCATTAAAGGACAGGGAGTGATGCAGGTGAGTGGCAATAACTAGGCAATAACACATAGTGCAGTAAGAACAACAAGAAATGACTGGCATAGCATCCAGCCACTCAACAAACATATAGTAAGTATCTACTACACATCAGCCAATGGGATTAACAATTACAAAATAAAAATGTAGACCTCTCTCTCAAAGATCTCTAGTAAGAAAGATATAATCTAATAAATGTATAAATAATAATAAAGAAATGAAACATAAACTATAAGGGAGATTTAAAGAGCTTTGCTGGGGTTGGGGGTGGGGGCAGGGAAACATGGCTAGCCACACAGGCAACTTATTCTCACTGTGTTGCCTAATTTAACACAGCACCCAGATCTTTGTGGACACTTAATAACTACCGGTTGGCAAATCGATAAATGCCAGTGGTTGGGGAAAAAGAGATGAGTACCTTATCTCCGCGGCAGCCCAACAAGCTGGTGTGGATGGCGTCGGAGCCTCCTTAGCTCTGACAGCTACACAGTGACTCCAAGTGGTCACAAGTTGAACCTCATCTGTAATCACAGCAAAGTAAATATATTAATATAACTATATATATACACACACACACACACACACACATAGTATTATATTATTTAGTGTAACTACTAAAGTCATCGCCCTTTTAACAAACTTTGGTGCTCATTCTGCTTAAAACTGAGTAATACTTCTGCCAAGCACAATACAGTGGGCTAAACAAACAAAAAGCTCCTTTCCAATCTCGAAAGCTGGAGTCTGTGATTTCAAACTAAATTTCTGGGATTTCCTTGGCGGTTCAGTGGTAAAATCTCTGTACTTCCAATTCGGGGATGGGGCGAGGGGCACGAGTTCCATCCATAGTCAGGAACAAAGATCGCACATACCGCACGGTATGGCCAAAAAAAACACCTAATTTTCTAAGATGCCCAGTGTGATGTTAGACCGAACATGAAGCTTATTCTGAGAAATAAGCCTTGTCTCCCAACTAACAAGTGGAGAAAGCTCTTGGAGAAAGATACGGGACTATTTCTGAGCTCTGACTCTTGAGAGTCCCTTGGACTCCAAGGACATCCAACAGGTCCATAAAAGAGATCAGTCCTGGGTGTTCACTGGAAGGACTGATGTTGAACCTGAAACTCCAATACTTTGGCCACCTGATGCGAAGAGCTGACTCATTTGAAAAGACCCTGATGCTGGGAAAGATTGAGGGCAGGAGGAGAAGGGGACAACAGAGGATAAGATGGTTGGATGGGCATCACCGACTCAATGGACATGGGTTTGGGTGGACTCCAGGAGTTGGTGATGGACAGGGAGGCCTGGCGTGCTGCGGTTCACGGGGTCACAGAGTCGGACATGACTGAGCGACTGAACTGAACTGAACCTAGAAATTAGAAGCATTTTTCTTTCCTCAGAACAATCATTAGCTTTAAAAGGGTTCCAAATTGTCCCAATTACTTTCAATTATGTACCTTCTTCTCCTTCTTAGAAAAAAGAATAGGTCTTTATATTTTTGGCCATCATTCCATGGGTATTTCCATTGATGTTTAACATTTCTCTACCAATAAAAATGACCATGTATTAAAAGTAAGTCATTCTGGCATATTGGTGTTCAGTTCAGTTCATTATGAGTTCAGTTCAGTTCAAACAACACAATCTGTACCAAATATGTGTCAAACATTACGGTACAAGAAGAACAAGGATGGGTATATACAGCCACTGCCTGGGAAGAACTTAAATGGAGTAAGGACGAGAGACCTCACTGTCCTCCAGATACCAGAGAATAGGCATAAATAACAGAAGCCAGCAATTAAGAGCATCACAGTTACAAAGTCACCCTCATACATAACTCCCACGTTAGTCACTCTCCAAATTCAATCATTTTGTGAGCAACTGTCATCTTCAGTTCCATTCATAATGTTTAGGGAAGACCCTGACCTAGGATTCCAATGTTGTCAGCCATTCTCTTGTTCCTGCATATTAAATTAGACGAAGGCTCTGAACTGACATCAGAGAGAAGTGAAAGGAGACAGCTAAGGGAAAAGAACGTTAAGCTACGTACTGAAATCCTTTGAGAAATGCCCTGTCAAGAGTATAGCTAGAATATGTAGGACGCGAGAAGCTGTATATTACCGTTTAATTGTCCAGGGAGATTCTTCTATGCCCAAATGAATAGACACTACATGAAATCAAAGGATAACACTGTCCTAAAACTGGACACCTAAGTAATATACATGGACATCTGTTCATGCAGACTGACCCCTAGTGATATAAACTGACTGCTGCAGGGACAAGTCTCAGAAAACTGCCTTTAAAAAAGAGACCAAGTTTACTTAGCCTAGCTTAGCTTTATGAAGCTTTATATAGCTTCATAAACATGTAAATTCTAAGTGACATATGTAGCCATATCATCTCTAAAAACTGAATAAACAATCTACAAAATTTATAATAAAGGAGCAAGCATTTAACACATAACAGACCTATTAGACAGGACTATCTCCCTTAAATGACCAAGTCATAGGTTAATCTACATGGCTTTTACTACTGTGTCTACATCTGTGTCTCTATGAGACAATATTTTAAAGGTCTTCATACAGTCTTAAAAAAGGAATTTGTACATTTCTAGATAATAAAAAACTCAACCATATGCCATAATATGTTAACTACATAATAATTACAAATAAAACTGACAGTGTTAGTAAAAAGGAAGAGCAACTTATTTCATATATTATGTGCTCCTTTTTATAATCGAACAAAAATTACATATCAAAGTCAAGTAATGGTTAGGTTTAAGGAAAGTGAGAAATGAGTAAGTAAATGGTTTTATACATATAAAACTAGAAATTAACAGCCTTTTCTACTTTTCCAACAAAGGTCCGTCTAGTCAAGGCTATGGTTTTTCCAGTGGTCATGTATGGATGTGAGGGTTGGACTGTGAAGAAGGCTGAGTGCTGAAGAATTGATCCTTTTGAAGTGTGGCGTTGGAGAAGACTCTTGAGAGTCCCTTGGACTGCAAGATCCAACCAGTCCATTCTGAAGGAGATCAACCCTGGAATTTCTTTGGAGGGAATGATGCTAAAGCTGAAACTCCAGTACTTTGGCCATCTCATGCAAAGAGTTGACTCACTGGAAAAGACTCTGATGCTGGGAGGGATTGGGGGTGGGAGGAGAAGGGGACGACCGAGGATGAGATGGCTGGATGGCATCACTGACTCGATGGATGTGAGTCTGAGTGAACTCCAGGAATCGGTGATGGACAGGGAGGCCTGGCGTGCTGCGATTCATGGGATCGCAAAGAGTCGGACACTACTGAGCGACTGAACTGAACTGAACTGAACAGCCTTTTCTTCCCCCATCAATCTTGACCACAGAGTCACTAAGGCAATTCTTGTTATAATTAAGGAGTTTAGAAACTAAAGTCACCCACAAGGGTCAAGTAAGAGGTCTCTTGATCATCATGTTCTCTTTCCTCGAGCTATTTTCTACTGACCTCTCAAAGGGAAACTACAAGATGCTCTAAATGTGAGGCATTCTTTTTCTTTTTGCTTCTCATAGAGAAATATTTCTATTTTTTGCTTTTTCCCCATCCCTACTAGATAAGTCCATGAGTCACTGGTGAGTGGGAAAAATAGGATAGACACTCAAATCATGAGTGCCTGAAGATAAACTTGTATTCCCCACCATCTTTCAAAAAATGGTTACTGTTTGCCTCATCTTAGAAAAAACATATATACATATATACACAATACACAGGCCATCTAGAAATTGTTCCACCATGAGTAACAGATTCTGTAATGCACTACAGCTCAAATAAAGAAAGAAACCATAAGTTGTTAACCACATAAAATGCATACTACTGAAAATGAAAATCAAAAGAAATGAGATAAATACATATGCAACCCATTTCTCGAATAGTGGAGTTAACCTGAAATGATTCTGCAAATTCAAGAATTCTTCAGGTCAACTTAAGAAGCTGCTAAATTATATGGCTTCTTCTAAGCTATTGGTGTCCTAGGAGAGTACATATCTTTGAATTTTTCCTCCTCCTCCACAACCAAAATCACAATAACTTAAAGGAAACTAACAAACAAGGAGGAGACAAAGTTCTGCTGAAAAAAAACAGGAATGTGGTCAACAGTAGAAAGACCAAGCTAACAAATGCTCGTCTCATGGCACTATATACCCTGGCATTCCACTAAAACAACTCAGAATATTTTAGAAACTCAAGCTCTAAGGTTTAGCAGTTCTAATAAAACATTCAGTTCATTTTTTGCATGTAATTAGAGAACCAATGGGCTTCCCTAGTAGTTCAGCTGGTAGAGAATCTGCCCGCAGTGCAGGAGGCCCTGGTTCAATTCCTGAATCAGGATGGTCCCCTGGAAAAGGGATAAGCTACCCACTCCAGTATTCTTGGGCTTCCCTGGTGGCTCAGATGGTAAAGAAACCGCCTGTAATGCAGGAAACCCAGGTTCAATTCCTGGGTGGAGAAGATCCTCTGGAGAAGAAAATGGCAACCCATTCCAATATTCTCACCTGGAAAAATCCCATGGACAGAGGAGCCTGGTGTGCTACAGTCCATGGGATCACAAAGAGTCAGACACAACTTAGCAACTAAACCACGACCACCAAAGTTCACCTTAGATATTTTTTCTGCAGCCTGTGCTCTTCTTAAATAACTCTTAACCTCAAAAGCACTCAAAATCTATGTTGCTAAAACTCCATACATACAATTTCTAAGTTTTCCCAAAGTATTGTCAGCAACTCCTCCCATGAATAATAGGCGCCAACATACAAGGTGTAAAACTCAACAACTAAAGCCTCTTACTTATATTTGAAATTACTAGTGACAGTCATGCCCGTTTATCAAAGAAATTTTCCTCACACTTTCTGCTCTTTACCTCTCACACCAGTGTTTTGAGTATCTCTGGACTAGTCCAACAGCTCTCAGCACACACATGCCCAAAATAAAGCTGTAATTCAGATGCAAAAACTCTAAAGCTTAAAACCATCAGTCAAAGAAGAGACGCACAAAAGCATGCACAAAGTTCAAAATCAACACAAAAGTAAAATCTTCAGTTGTGACAAAAGTTCAATTCAAGAGTGAAGAGCTAAAAAGAACCATTACTCTACATATCCTAATCACAGGTCCTGCTTCAATCTTTTTTTTTTTCCTATTTCTGCTGTTGTATTTTTTTATATATATTTTTCCCTTGTATTAAAATCATGTCAGTGATCTATCACAGAAAACAGATCCAGATGGAAAAACAGCAAAATGCTCCAATTCACACTACAGAATGGACAAAAGGGCTTAGGTTTAATATCCACTACTATATAAATAAGTCTCTCAGGTATCCTTGCATTCTCCAGTTTGAAAACCTTTAATTTCAACATGTGGAAGATTTAGCCACACTGGTCTGTTACTTGTAATAGGTCTTGCCCTCCCTCTCTGCTACAATACTCCACAGAGCGATGAGCAAACATATTCCCTTCATAGTTACAGAGTTTGGAAATTAAAGTTATCTACCTAGAGGTAGATAAGTAAAATCTCACTTCATGAAAGCTTTCCAGATGTCTTTACATCCGTTTCTTTCCCTTAATGCAAAGAACCATTGTGGAAAACCCTGATATTTAAAATAATTCAGTCTGGCAGTTTTTCCTGCACAAGTCAGGCTCTGTGTATAATGCTACTTATACCTTCTTCTGGCAGTCTGATTTTCAAGCCACACGCAGAGTGTAAGAACTCAACCATTTTGTTTCTTCTAAGCTCAACAACTACCACTGAGTATAAACTTAGTTGCTTTGACATGGAAAATCATAACAAATTTCAATTAAACAAACTATATACTCTTTTCCAAACAGTCCCTAAGGCCAGATTCTCAGAGTCAGTCAAACGTGTCATTGCAATCATTCCAAACAGGTTGCTAAGATATGCAAAAATCTGGATCAACCAACTTTTTTAAGCTTAATGACCTATCAATAATAATACCTCACAGTTATTGAAAACCTGTCTCTGAGGATTTCAATGTTTTATTCACCTTCTAACACTCACGTCACAGGAAAGACGTGGACAAAGTTAATAAATTTACGAAAGTGAAAGTGAAGTCACTCAGTCGTGTCCGGACTGTTTGCGACCCCGTGGACTGTAGCCTACCAGGCTCCTCTGTCCATGGGATTTTCCAGGCAAGAGTACTGGAGTGGGTTGTGAGTTGCCATTGCCTTCTCCCAGGGGATCTTCCCGACCCAGGGATCGAACCCGGGTCTTCCACATTTCGGGCAGACTCTTTACCCTCCAAGCCACCAGGGAAGCCCAAAACTTTAGGCAAAATCACTCTGAAATCAAGTAGCAACAAAGAAGACAGAGTAAGCAGGAGTGCATTCAGTACCACCTAACATGTTGAGGTGAACAGAATACACTAACATACCAAGACAGGAAAAGAGAACAGAAGGGCCAGCACACTTGACAAGTGAAGTGGGCTATTAGGCACCAGAGAATTCCATGGACGGAGGAGCCTGGTAGGCTACAGTCCACGGGGTCGCAAAGAGTCGGACACGACTGAGCGACTTTTTACTTTACTTTCCACTGGAAAATGGGGAAACTGCGTTCTTGGGGTGCAGGTGTATTGCTCAGATGACCTCTAAGGTATCTGAAGCTCTGGGTCATGAAGGCAAACAATAAATTTAATTCCACCCTTTATTTACTCTTCACTAATACTCAAAATGACGGTTTTGGTTTTTTTTTTTTTCCACTGGAAAATGGGGAAACTGCGTTCTTGGGGTGCAGGTGTATTGCTCAGATGACCTCTAAGGTATCTGAAGCTCTGGGTCATGAAGGCAAACAATAAATTTAATTCCACCCTTTATTTACTCTTCACTAATACTCAAAATGACGGTTTTGGTTTTTTTTTTGAGAGACATTTAACATAGAATGTAAATGTAAAACATTTACATTTTAATTTCCTCGGCCATTCATTAATAACTCTTCGGCACAAAAATAATAGTGACGAACACAACGTATCCAATTTTAAAGCCAGAAAGGATATACTAGAGCCCACTTTGCCCAATCATTCCCATTGTGGAAAAGAAACTGAAACTTGTTGGTGACACGAACCGTTCCAGATTGCACAAGGAAAAAAATGGGACAGAACTGGAACTAGAACTCAGCTCTACTTACTCCTGGTATCACGTTCCTTCCTTCCTTCATCTCTGTGGCATCTCCGTCTCTAACCCCGGTACACATTCCATCTCACTGGTGGCCCTTGTTCAGGGAACCCTGGTGGCAGCACCCTCCACTCCTTCTCCCTGCAGGTGAGGGCTGGAGCACCGTGAGGCCCGCGGCACGTCCGCACGTGGGTGGGTGCCGTGGGCCGCGGCAGGGCCGGCGCGGTACAGCCTGGCCTTGGAGAGCATCTTCCATCCTTCATTTTTTCCCCCACTCTCTCCATTCTGGCCATTCTGGTCCATGCGCCGCATCACCTGCGTCATGGAAATATCTAGAAGCATTCCGCTGCCCCGCAAGCTGACTGCGTCTACAACCCTTTCTCCATCGAACACTGCCGTCTCTGCATCCCCTACACCACACTGGGAGATTCATCGTTCAAATAAGTATTCCTTGTTTGGGGTCTGGACTTCCCTGGTAGCTCCGTCAGTAAAGAATCTGCCTGCAGTGCAGGAGACCCTGGTTGGATCCGTGGCAGGGAAGATCCCCTGGAGGGGGAAATGTCAGCCTACTCAGGCATTCTTGACTGGAAAATTCCATGGACAGAGGAACCTGGTGGGCGACAGCCCATGGGGTAGCAAGAGTCGGACACGACTTAGTGACCAAACCACCACATTATGCTGGGATAATGTCCTAAAAGGAAATTAACTATGACATAAAAGGACTCTAAAGTGAAAGAAAAGTCCCTCAGTCGTGTCCAGACTCTCTGCGACCCCATGGACTGTGGCCTACCAGGCTCTTCCATCCATGGGATTTTCCAGGCAAGAATACTGGAGTGGGGTGCCACTTCCTTCTCCAGATCCCGACCCAGAGATTGAACCCGTGTCACCCGCATTGTAGGCAGGCGCTTTACCATCTGAGCCACCGGGGAAGTCCCTATAAACGGACTATGGATGGGTTTTAACTAGTAAGTGCAGTTAGCCGTGGAAAACTATATTGGGTTCTAAGCAAGGCCTCTCTTTTCCAGTCATTTCTTTATTGGATTGTCGGAAGACTTTAGCACAATAATTTTTTGTGACATTATAACTGAACCCAATTTTGATAAGACATACCATAATTTATGTCTTCAGTTCAACTTGTATTACAAACTTCAAATAAAATAGAGTTTCTAATTCCAACTGTGAGTGTTTCCCCTTGCGGTTCGTTATTGAATTTAAAATTACATTCAGTAATTGAGACTTCTAGGTACTTGTAAAGTTTATTTTGCAAGAAACTCTGGACGATTGTTCCAAAACGAAGCAAAGGCAAATTTTTCTGGTGAGAGTACATATGTGAATTTTTAGAGATACTATGGTTTCCCTGGGGCACACTTATTATGGTTTTTGACACCTAGAAATTTTCAGTATCTCACATTATATAAGGGAAAGAAGAGACATGACTGGTTTTATTTTTTACAGCTGTGTAAAATAGTTTACTGAGCTCTGTGTAAACACAGGGCTTTTCTAGTGGCATATTTTCTTGTTCCTGATAATGTATTTTGCAAACAAAGCCTTTAAGCATAATAGATTCTCCAGACTGAGAATGGAAAGCAGACTTGATGTTTGACTTGAAAGTGACCATGATAAAAGGTCAGCAGACAGCATCAACATATGATGATTTCTCATCAGTGCCTCACAAAACAATTTCAACTCAAATATTTATTGAGAACTTACTTCATGATAAGCCAAACTCTATTCTGAGTTATTATTGATTCTTGTTCTTATATTCTGCTGCTGCTGCTAAGTCGCTTCAGTAGTGTCTGACTCTGTGCGACCCCATAGACGGCAGCCCACCAGGCTCCTCTGTCCCTGGGATTATCCAGGCAAGAATACTAGAGTAGGTTGCCATTTCCTTCTCCAGTGCATGAAGGTGAAAAGTGAAAGTGAAGTCATTCAGTCGTGTCCGACTCTTAGCGACTCCATGGACTGCAGCCTACCAGGCTCCTCCACCCATGGGATTTTCCAGACAAAAGACTGATAGGCCCTTAAATAGCCCAGACATGAAGATGTTTGGTCTACCTAGGCAGAGGAGGAAACCATCATGGTAACTAAACATGAGTTTTCACCCCAAAATAAGAAAAAACAATGTAGGTTCTTCTGTCTTTCAAGGGTCCTACAAAACAAATTTGGATGACTGTCTAAATGCAGGATTTGTTACACTAATTGGCAAAAATAAAAGATTTTTATTTCCAATTTTCAGTTTTATGTGTTCTTTTAGACATTTGGCCTGATATGTGAAATATGAGATCACCCATGGTGACAGTGCCTGTGTAAAAACTGAAGATTCTCCTTTTTTCTTAGATTCTGTCATAATCTATATTTTTAAGACAACCTCCATTAAAACTAGTGCTGCTAGAGAAAAGAAAATCTTTCCATTTCCATTGAAAAGGCATGCAGATTTACTGAGCAGGTTCTCTTGTGTACTCAAGGATTTTTAAATAAGAATCAGTTTCACAAATGCAAAGAGATTAACAAGAAGAGAGGAATAAAAGTGAAACCTAAGAAAACCTATTCATTCAGATCATCTCAAATCAAGGTCTCTCGTGTTCAGAGAACAGTTCACGGCAGCAGTGGTGGCCAAATTTTCAGTGTATATCAGGTTTTTAAATGGATAGACTGTTGGATTAATAAAGAGCTTGCTTTAGTGGTAATTTGGACATGAGAAATTTTTTATGTAGAAATGTATTGAATGACCAAATATTAACTAAAACTCTCTCTGTGCAAGCAGCTCAGATAGATACTGTAATTGCATATCCATTTAGTAAGGAGAATGGCTTAAATACAGGAGTTAGAACAGTTGAGCACTAATCTCAAATTATAAATTTACTTCTGTGGTTCTTACTAGGCTGTCAGAAAAAGCCCACAAGAAACAAAATAGAACATCGTTTGACCTGTAGGTTCCAGAGATGAAGTACATAGAATAGTATTTTAGTTTTATATTTATTTGAAGTATTTCTTTATTGTCCAGTAAGGTTGTTTAACACATGGCAATTTTTAAAATAATTGGCATTTTACATATTATATTTTAAAGTGTTTACAGTAAGAATGAAAGTCTCTGAACTATTAATTTATCCTCTGAATAACAAGCTAGAGACTGGAAAACATGTGAATGGCCAATAAAATTCAGTATATGATGTTCTCATTTTTCAAATGGATGAGAAACTGGAAGTATGGAAACTGAGAATCCTGAAAAGAATCAATAATTTGTTTCCTTAACTATACTTTTCTCTAGAAAATTACATTAACATTAATCCAAGGCTTTTGGAAGTTCCAAATAAACAGCAAATATATGCATTGAATGTAACAAAAATACATCATTTTTAATTGTTTTGAAGAAATTTTCTGAATTGCACTGTCTCAGACTATAGTACACCTGATCAGGTTGGATTGGGATGGTTTATAACATTGGAAGTAATCATTAAATCAAATCCTAGTCACAGATTAACAAACTAGACATGGAGTTGTCTTAATGTAAGATGTCAGAGAAAAGTAGTTATCACATACTCAAATTTAGGAAATATCTTTTGAGTCCCTTTCACATGCAAGTCTTTGGTTTAAATTCTATAGAATACACAAACATCAAGAAAAATTTATGACCCTGAGGAACTCACAGTTTAATGCGACGGATGCAAACAACTATTAGAAGAACCATACACTCTGTGACAGAGGCACGAAACAGCAGTCTCCAAAGAGACTGACCTTTTATAAGGTTTGGAAATCTTGACATGAATAGTTACGGAAATCAGGAGAAAATTAGTCCAGATGTGGGGCGAACGGGGAAAACCCGCATCTCCAGAACAGGGCCGGCTTAAGGAGACTAGACATAAACACACAGCGAACACTCTACATGCAAGTGAGGGCAATATTAAAATGGAAGGGCAGATACAATGTCGTGTTTGTTGCAAGCCAGGTCATCAACAATACCTGGTCAGAGATTACATGGAGAAAAGAAAAAGAACTCATTCAATTCCCATTGTTTCACATCTTGCCAGAACCAAGTAGGCAAGACATATCCAGCAACCAATGGTGTGCAAGTCTCCCAAAGACCTAATGTTCTGAGGACAGAGGTGAGAATGGGAAAGATAAAAAGTAGGAAGGAGTTCTTACCATTTGGAGGATCTGAGAGGGCTTCAAGAAAAGGTATTATCTTAACTGCAAATTAATTTAAAGTTTCAGATAAATAATAATCTTGAAAAGAACATGTAAGCCCATAAAAGTCAAGTGTGTAAGAAATACATTTTGGACACAAGGGTCAACTGCTACTGGCCAGCAAAGAGGTGAGGCTACACCACAGATTCATCGGTAGGGTAGCTGGCAATCAAGGAAGCCGTGTGAGTTGTGGGATATACAGAGCTGGCAGGTGCAGAGGTAGCCCATGTGGTTGGGAGATTGAACAAATTTGTGTGTGTGTGGTTTCTCACTGCCAAAGAAGAGATTTGCAGACATGGACAGAGAGAAGGATAGAAAAAATCTTTGGGACAGTTCAAGTAAGGCATATCATTATAAATTATTTTTTTTATTGAAGTATAATTGCTTTACAATGTTGTATTAGTTTCTGCTGTACAAAACTTGAGTCAGCTATATGTATACGTATATTCCCTCCCTCTTGGACCTCTCTCCAATCCTAAAATACATATAGCAACATACACAGATGTATGAATATTTGTACATGTATTTCCTAGTTCTGTTTTCTGAGAGGTCCTTGAAATAGTGCCATCCCAATAGCAATGAACATGTCTAATACCCATATCTTGGTTTCAGCACACCATCCACCATCAGAAGAAACTAGAGCCTCTTAGGGAAATGGTTGATTCCACGGCTGGGGTGAAGCAAACACAGAATGAACCAGGAACATCTTCTTATGCCAAGTAGCAGAAAAATGTAAAGAACATAGGAGTCAGCTTAGGAATCCAAATCTAAAACAATTTGTATAAAAGTAAGTAAGAGTGATTGATTACTAACTCATTGAACAAAATATGACTTTGTAAGTTCATATGGTGGCTCTAGTGGTAAAGAACCTGCCTGCCAAAGCAGGAAATTAAGAGATATGGGTTCACTCCCTGGATTGGGAAGATCCTCTAGAGTAGGGAATGGCAATCCACTCCAGTATTCTTGCCTGGGAAATCTCATGGACAGAGGAGGCTGGTGTGCTACAGCCCATGGGGTTGCAAAGAGTTGGACATGGCTGAACATCTGAGCATAAAGTAAACTAAAAAATAATAAAATAAAGTTCATATAATATGGGCTTCCCTGGTGGCTTAGATGGTAAAGAATCCACCTGCAATGCAGGAGATCCTGATTTAATCCCTGGGTTGGGAAGATCCCTTGGAAAAGGAAATGACAACCCACTCCAGTATTCTTGCCTGGAGAGTTCCATAGACAGAGGAGCTTGATGGCCTACAATCCATGGGGGTCACAAATAAATAAACAAATGAACAAATAAAAAGAAAAACCTCTTCCTTACAGTAAAATGACAACAAATAAAAGAAAACAGAATGATGAAAATGGAAAATGGACTCTAACTCTACATGTTAAGTTTCTCTCAGGAGTAGCTGCAGTAAACTCTAGTGGGGTCAATTTTTGAAGAGACATTTTCTCTTCTGTTTTCAAACCTGAGTTATTTTTCATCCATAATAAAAACACAACGTCAAGTATTGATATCTGTCTGCATGAAGCAGGAGAGTGCAGGAGGTAAATGGAGAATGTGAGGTTAGTTAATATGTTGGAATGGAGTATAACAGGTGATGTTCATTCTGGAAACTCACTTTGAGAACCACTGGCCTAACCTAACATTTTCCCCAGAAATCAATTTCTTTGCTTTGTTGGTAACTTACAGAAAGTTCATCAGTTTTGGAATCTGACCAGATCCAGGCTCAAAACCTAACTTTCTTCTAACTATGTAAACCTAGCATGTTGAATTTCAATAATCTAATACTTTTACAAGACTTTTTGTTGTTGTTTAGTCACCAAGTCATGTCCAACTCTATTGAGCCCTATGGACTGTAGCCCAACAGGTTCCTCTGTCCATGGGATTTCCCAGGCAAGAATACTGGAATGGATTCCATTTTCTTCTCCAGGGGATCTTCCTAATCCAGAGATCAAGCTTGCATCTCATGCATTGGCAGGTGGGTTCATTACCACTGAGTCACCAGAATTAGTTATGTATCATTTATATGACTGTTTCCCTGAAGATTTTGAATATAATATTATTATGGACTGGATGCTTGTGTCTCCTTAAATGTATCTGTTGGAATTCTAGCCTTCAGTGTGATGATGTTAGGAGGTGAGGCCTTTAAGAGGCAATAAGGATGAGGCCTTCATAAATAGGATCAGTGCCCTTGTTTTAAAAAAATACATGTACCAGAGAATATGTATCTTCTATCTCTGCTTCTTCCCTGTGAGGATACAGTAAGTCGCAGTCTGCCCCCCAGAAGAAGGGGCAGAACTTGACATGCTGGCACCCTAATGCTGGCACCCTGATCTCATTGTTCAAGCCTCCAGAACTGTGAGGAATAAATGTTTGATATTTACAAGCCACTCAGTCTATGCTACTTTATTATAGCAACCAAAACAAAGATAAGTGCCATGTTGAATAAATGAAATGTTTCATTTGTCATAATTTTATCAAAATAGTATATTTTTTTATTTCAAGATTTTTCAAGATTAGAAAAATAATAAACCTCTGACTTATTCATTATACAAATCAAAGCCACAAGTGAAATGTTTATTGAAGAGAAAGTCAATAATTTAAGTGCAATGAACTGCGTGGAGTTTGTAAGGAGCAGGAGTCTGGTGTATTCAGTACCTTGGTAAAGCATCTAGAAAAGCATCCTCCTCAATTTTAAAAACAGATGCACTGAAATCCAGTTTCAAAATATTGACCCAGAGCTGAGCTGTGGGTGCATCACAGTGGTGAGCCGGGTTTCCTGACAGCTTCCTGGGAAGGAATGTTTCATTTCAAGAACAGGTTTTTTGTGAATCACAAGTCCAGCTAGAGCTTCCTGCCTGAAAAAGCAAGAGAGGCAGGAAATAATCAGTTCACTCAAATAGCCAATTCTAATTAAAGTTGTAGAATATTATGATCATCAGTTAGTCAGGGTCCTCCAGAAAAACAACCTTTTTAATATTCAGATAGATAAATAAATAAATATGTATATATACAGATAATATACATATATCACATATACATGTTACATATATGTAAAGACAGAGAGAGACAGATGGAGAAGCAAAGAGAGAAAGAGATATAGAGAAAGACAGACTGGTTTTAAGAAATTTGCTCTCATGATTGTGAAGTGAAGTAAAGTCGCTCAGTCGTGTCCAACTCTTTGCAACCCCATGGACTGTAGCCCACCAGGCTCCTCCGTCCATGGGATTCTCCAGGCAAGAATACCAGAGTGGGTTGCCATTTCCTTGATTGTGGGGACTATTAACTCAAAAATTCATAAGGAGACAAGTATTCTGGAAACTCAGGTAAGAGTTAAGAACTGACACTGTAGTTTTTAGTCTGAAATCTGTTAAGTAAGCTGGCAGGCTGGAAAATCAAGCAAGAGTTCTATGTCACAGTCTTGAAGCAGAATTTATTCTGTTCTAGAAAACCTAATTTTCTGCTCTGAAGACCTGATTGGATGAGATCCAGTCACATTGGGCTTCCCAGATGGCACTAGTGGTAAAGAACCCGATTGTCAGTGCAGGACACCAGAGATAATGGTTTGATTCCAAGGTTAGGAAGATTCCCTGGAGAAGGAAATGGCAACCCACTTCAGTATTCTTGCCTAGAGAATGCCATGGACAGAGGAGCCTGGAGGGCTGCAGTCCATCGGGTCACAAAAGAGTCTAACACAACGGGGCACTTTACACTTCATTCCGTTCATATTACTGATGACAATCTCCTTTCTTAAAATCAGCTGATTATAAATGTTAATCGTATCTGCAAAATACCTTCACAGTAACATATAGACCAGTGTTTGACCACACAATTGGCCACTATAGTCTAGTCAAGTTACCACACAAAATTAACAGTCACACTCAGTATCTTGTAAAAAATACTTATAAATTCTCAACAAATTATTTTCAAGAAGAGTACATAAAAACTTGAAGATGGCATTTGGAAAGTTATTCTTCAAAGTTTTTACTTCAAAACCATAGAAACATGCATTCATACAGGACTCTAAAATATATCCAAAATTATTCCAGAAGTTTATTCATTGTTGATAGGATCTATTCAAATACATATATAATGACTGGGGTTTAACTACCCTAACCCCTAACCATAAAACACCAAAAAGGAGGAAGAAGTTTTAAGAAAGAAGGAAAGAAAGCCTAGGAGAAGGTGCTGCTGCTGCTAAGTCACTTCAGTCATGTCCGACCCCGTGTGACCCATAGACGGCAGCCCACCAGGCTCCCCTGTCCCTGGGATTCTCCAGGCAAGAACACTGGAGTGGGTTGCCATTTCCTTCTCCAATGCAGGAAAGTGAAAAGTGAAAGTGAAGTTGCTAAGTTGGCAAGAGAGGTGACAGAAAGAAAAGATAAAACAGACGTAAAGAAATGAGAAGATTTTAATTAAAATCTACACAAACAATAACTCCAGTTTTATTTGAGATTATGGGCCAGGATAGCATTACTAAGGAGAGTTAATTTGATATACAATATCATGGACAGTTGGGGTATATCCAGACTCACAATGTTTAAAAAGAAATACTAACCTCATAGGCTTCCCTGGTGGCTCAGATGGTGAAGAATCTGCCTGTAACATGGTAAGATCTGGGTTCAATCCCTGGGTTGGGAAGATCCCTGGAGAAGGCAATGGTAACCCACTCCAGTATTCTTGACTGAAAAATGCCATGGACAGAGGAGCCTGGCAGCTTACAGTCCATGTGGTCGCAAAGAGTCGGACATGATTGATTGACTAACTCTTCACTTCACTTCAACCCCATAGGCAATAATAGAAATAGGCTTCACTCTTTTTTTAATTGCAGGGCATGGAACAATTTAAAAAATCTTACATGTAGAAAAATAAGGAATTTAAACATATCATGTAAATTCAGAGAATTTTCCAAAATGGACACAAACCCTTTGGATAGAAGACAGCAACACAAATCTTTTTACCTTGCAAATCTCTTCCCCTAGTCATTGTTCTTCCTCTAATCCTGTTTATCTTCTTTATACATGACATTCACTTTAAAGTTAGTAAGGTTGGAAAGAAATCATGCAGTAAGCATTGGAAGGTGAAAAGGTAGGAAGGTTCAGATTAATTCATTACAGATCAGCCACATTCTGTCCACAGCTTTATCATCTTTTATTCTTGCATATAGAAAAACATCTTTAGTATATTTTTCACAAATTAATTGGGTTGGCTTAATCCCCGCAAGCACTTTTTCCTTTAGGTGGGATAAAGTACTTGAAATTTTAAGCTTTTCTGGAATAATTTAAATATTTACCTGTGGAAGTGGCTTTTCTACTGGGTTCATATAATTAGAGTTTACTAATGGCAACCCACTCCAGTGTTCTTGCCTGGAGAATCCCAGGGACAGGGGAGCCTGGTGGGCTGCTGTCTCTGGGGTCACACAGAGTCAGACATGACTGTAGTGACTTAGCAGTAGCAGCAAAAAAAAAAGAAACTAACGGAGAAGGCAATGGCACCCTACTCCAGTACCCTTGCCTGGAAAATCCCATGGATGGAGTAGCCTTGTGGACTGCCGTCTATGGGGTCGCACAGAGTCCGACATGAGTGAAGTGACGCAGCAGTAGCAGCAGCAGCAAAAAAGTAAAATAATAATAATAATAATAATGTGCCTTAAGCTTACCCTTCAAATTTAAAAGCCAGAATCTAAAGTTCAAAAAAAAAAAAAAGTTCCTTATAAACTAGTAATTATCCAAAGAAAAATTGCAACCAGAAGAGAAAGATAAGGTATCAGGCCTAAGTTGAAACATTGCTGAAGACCTCTGTAGTTTGTCTTCCTGATCTTGTAGTTATAGTATTGAGCACACACTTAATTCAGCCCTGCAGAGGTGAAAATAATGCATTTATAACTGTTTAATAAGACTGGTTTTCTTGTAATATTGGTAGACTATAAATAATCAAGATAATACTGTCCTAGATAACAATATTGCTCAAAATATGTTCATCATCAGATGTACAAGGTCTCATTAATTTGTCCCTATAAAATAAGCTTGACAAGTAGATGATATTAATCTAATTTTATAAACAGGGAACCTTGAAAAGAATTCTAGCAGGTATAAAGGTGAGACTAAGACTCCAACTTCTGACTCAAGAGTATTTTACCTTGCGGTACTTTACATGCCTTTGGTTTGGTTTATATCAAGCTAATATTATTGAAGACATTATGTTCAATATGATACCTCATATATATGGAATCTAAAAAATGTAAATCATAAGAGCAGAAGATTACCAGAAATTAGAAGGTGGAGGAATGAGAGAGATGTGTAAAGGTACATACTTATAACTAATAGACCAATATGCCCTGAAGATCTGATACACAGTATAAAGATTATAGACAACAAAAGTGAAAATCACTCATCTGGGTTCAACTCTTTGCAACCCTCACTCCATGGAATTCTCCAGGCCAGAATACTGGAGTGGGTAGCCTTTCCCTTCTCCAGGGGCTCTTCCTAAACCTGGGATTGAACTAGGTCTCCCGCATTGCAGGTGGATTTTTTTACCAGCTGAGCCACAAAGGAAGCCCAAGAATACTAGAGTGAGTAGCCTATCCTTTCTCCAGGGGATCTTTCCAACCCAGGTATCGAACCAGTGTTTCCTGCATTAATTACAGATTCTTTACCAATTGATCTATCAGGGAAGCCTTATAGACAACAAAACTGGATCATAAACTTTAAACTTGCTAAGAGACCAGATCTTAATTGTTCTTACCACCAGAAAAAATGATAATAATGTGACATGATAGAGATGTTGGCTAATACACAATGGCCATCATATTGCAAAATAAATCTATCAAATCATTAAGTTGCACACTTTAAAAGTATACAATTTTGATGTCAAATATATCTCAATAAAAAGTTTTTAATTAAAATTTAAAGATTAAAAAGGGCTTACTCTGTGGCATGTGCTCTAAATATATTAATTTACATAATTTCTTATATCCATTCTATGAGGAAGATTGTATTTTACAGACTGAGGCCCCACAACCACTCACTTGCTAACATCAGGCCTCAGCTTTCGCCCTGAGCAATGTTTCAGAGTCTGTGATTTTAACCACTACTCCCTATTGTACCAAAAACTTTCATCTGAGATCATGGTTACCAGATTAGAACTAGAGACTCATTCTTGGAAAATCATTTCCTGAAAAAGCTTGGAATCAGTAGAAATTGTAGCACAAGTAGGGAGATGCAAAGGAAAAGAAAACACATTTACTAACCAGGTTCTTGGGCTAGACCTGGAGTTTTATTCGTTTAATTCATTCAGTCTGTAGCCACTAAAAGTATTGTATGCTATATAATTATCACAACTACTCCTTTGAATAGGTACGATCCCACTTGAAAAACAGAAAACTAAGACCCAGAGTCCTTAAATAATTTGCCTGTTATCAGAGCCAGGATTGAAAACTAGTTAAATTCGACCCCAAAGTCATTGAATTCTTACTTTGGTGCTTCCGCCAAGCAATTCATTTAATTCAGTTGATTAAAAGTAGATCTGATAGCAACTCTCAATCCCTGAGCCACAAATAAATCACAGACAGCTCTGATCACTGTCTCCAAGTAGGAGATTCACCTCGAAGCGCTTTGTAGCTCTTTTGTGAATAGTCAGTTTCTATTGAGAAACTTTTTTCCTAGGCCTGGCCTACAGCATTAATGCAGTTCCCCCACCCAGTGCTTCTCAGTTCTTTCTCATTCAAAAGTTTATTTCCTTCTCGGTGTTATGATAGATGCTTTCATATGTCTTACACAGATCAAGTTGCATTTTCTGTTTTTGCCTGTAACCTCTTCGAGGGCCTGAAACTTCAGCTCTGGCAGTAAGTAAAAGCTCTTTAACAAAGAACAATGTCAGCAAGAAGCTGGAATAAAGAGGCCTTCCCTGAGTTCTCCCCACAGCTACTGGTCATAGCCTATCTACAAAGTCTGAGGTCACTTGGTCGGAGAGAATCTAATAAAATAGCTGCTCATTTCTCACTTAGTGTCTCTCCCCGTACGTGATGAGATGCACTCAAAATAGCAAACAATTATGCAGCATTCATATTTGATGCTAGTACCTATCACTGAATAGGTATTCAATAAATATATTTTGAATGAATGTAAAGTAATCCTGAAGTTTCAAATTACTATGACAGTGACTTCACCAGACTGTTGATTTTTCTTGTTAAATTAATATTGATTCTTCTTGTAAAACTTATATTTATCATCAAGGAATCAAGGTGCATGTGAGAAGTAGGTTTTCAATTATTTCACAAAGCAATTAAATACCCAAACCTGTGATAAATCAGACCAACGTGTGTTTTTAATACAGAAATAAAAGTTGTTCCTTATTGCCAGAAACATAGCATCTCTATAGGGAGTTCTCTATCTCACTTATAACATGCAGAATAAAATCTCTTATATAGCTTCCATGTATCAACACAGCTATTTTAGACAAAGGAGTCATTCAATTTCCAATTCCTGTGCCATATTCAGTTGTTTATGCAAAGCTCTCAATAAAGAATTATCCAAGCTTCTCACTCATGCAACTTCTTATTAGATCACCAAATGACTAAGTAAGATATTATATTGACAGGAAGAAAGAAAAAGTAAAACCCACTGTAAGAAACAACTAGGTCTGCAAAACTATTTCTTCAATAATACCTTCATGTTTTCTTTTTCACACCTCAACCCTGTATTTCCCTCCATCGCTACCAATAATAGACAACTACAAGAAAACAAAAGCCTCTAAACATATTAATGTTAAATCATAGCATAATGTTTTTCTAACTCTAATGAGTAAGTGACAAGTTAAGGAAAATTCCTGATCTTCTGATGATTAGGTGACTGAAGTGAAGTGAAGTGAAAGTCACTGTCATGTCCGACTCTTTGCAACCCCATGGACTATAGAGTCCATGGAATTCTCCAGGCCAGAATACTGGAGTGGGTACCCTTTCCCTTCTCCAGAGGATTTTCCAAACCCGGGGATCAAACCCAGGTCTCCCGCATTGCAGGCAGATTCTTTACCAACTGAGCCACAAGGGAAGATTAGGTGATTAGCCTAACTAAACCTATATATATGCCAATACTATGTACAGTACAATAACAAGCATGGTTTGTCTAGTCTTGGACTTTTCACTGAAGCAATTACTATAAGATGATTTCACTTTTTAACATTAAATTTTCAGAAAATTGATTTACAGTGCAGAAAGCTGCTAAAAAAGATAAAGTATTACATAAAAACAAAGGGGTAGCTATCTTTAAAGTTTTGAAGTTATAATAATTGTTTAAAAAAAATCTAAGTTGTTCTGAGACTAGCAATTTTGTAGCAGTCAAAAATTATGAAGATACTTAAAATAACAATTCTTCGGATCAAATTCCCTTCAAACTACTTTGCTCATGGAGAATTATTTATTTGGGCATACTGGGACTTGGCTCAGACAATAAAGAATCTGCCTGCAATGCAGGAGACCTGGGTTCATTCCCTGGGTTGGGAAGATCCCCTTAAGAAGGGCATGGCAACCCACCCCAGTTTTCTTGCCTGGGGAATCCTATGGACAGAGGAGCCTGGTGGGTTCAAGTCCACAGGGTCACAAAGAGTCCAACACGACTGAAATAACTTGGCACACAGCACATACACTGAATATGACATCAAGTTCTTAGTATAAGAACCTGAGTGTCTCGTGATGACTTTAACTGAAATTAAAAAACACAAGGAGAGAAGCAGATTTAGCCATATTTGGGCTGTGGATCTTGATGGAATCCACATGTGTTCTCCTGGGAGAGCTGAAGGTTAGATTTAGCGTGTTGAAAGCTATGATAGGCAGACTTCTAAGATGGCCCCCCGTGATTGCTATGTGGTAGAATTCGCACCCTTAAGTAATTCCTTCCCCTAAAGAGTGAGTTGAATCTAGTGATTTCTGTCTATCCAATATAACAAAAGTGATAGGATATTATTTCCATTGTTAGGTTAGAAAATTATGACTTCCTCTTGGCTAGCAGATTCCCTCTCTTGCTGGCTTTGACAAAACAAGTTACCATGTTGGAAAATCCACACAGAGCAAACTGAGGGCAGCCTCCAGCCAACACCAGTGAGTACTGAGGCCTTCATTCAATATCCCTGAATCCTGCCAGCAACCATGTATATGAGCTTCAGAAGAGATCCTTACCCTTTCAAGCCTTCAGGTGAGACCCCCCCCAACCCTAGATAATACCTTAATTATATTCTTAAAAGAGACAGTGAAGCAGAGGACCTAGTTAAGCTACACCCACATTTCTGACCTACAAAAGATATGAAATAATACATGTGTTATTTTAAGCCACTGAGTTTTGGGATAACTTGTTTCACAGTAATACATGACTAATACAATGGTAGTTAAAATTATAGAAGCAAATGAGATTTAAATTAAATGAAGCTATCCCCAGGTCAATCTTTCAAGGAAATAAGGAACATTCTTGGGTTCCTATCTTTTCTTTAATTACCATTCCTGAGGTCACAGATTTTCAGTTCTTTAATGTGTCACTGGATCTCCTTGTCAAAAAAAGGAAACAAATTTGGCAAATTTATTCCTAATAAAGTGTTATTTTTCTATAATGTGGTAACTTAAGCAGAGGAAATATTTGTATTTGAGGAGAGAAGACAAGGAGAAATTCTCTAATGCTGCTATACATGACACTGATATTTATGGGTACGAATTTTATCCCATCTACAACAGCCCCTATGTCACTCTACAGGGACTGCCTTTAAACACGCACTTTTATATGCCCATAGAAATATTTAAATATACTTTTGTTTGATTCCAGGTTTAAGATTATGGTTTAAGATTCTCAAGGGTAAGCAAAGTTTAAGTTCATATCAAATCGAAACCATGAGTAAAACTTTTGTGTAAAGTATCTCCCACTTTCCAGAATGACTTGGTTACTCAGTGTTGACATTACACAAATCTTTATAGTAATATCAACTGGCTTCTGCATGTTATCCCAAGGCACAATAGCATAAATGATCAGCAAATCCTTTTCTTTCTGATAAACTTTATTTGGCTGCCTGAGGTGTTTAATTATGGTTCTTAGTTAAAATGTAAGTATATATTTTTATATTATGCATTTGGAGGCAGATTTTCCTGGATTTTTTCTCTTTGGAAGTAAATCAAAACATATTGCAAGACTTTTACTCTATTTGGGAGAATATAAGCCCCAGAAAGGGGCCTGAATTGAAAACATGAGTGAAAGTGGCTTTTCCACTGATGCTTAACTCTTTAGCAACAACACACACAAGAACTTATGGATGCATATAATACATATTTGATTATCTACTAAATGACTCTGTTGTATAAGGAAACTAAAAGAAAATTCCAAATTTTCTAAAAGTGTGAAACTTCATGGATTAATAATTTCTATACCAAGATACTCAAGAATTTGTCATATATAAGAAATAAAACAATTTTATTTTGCTATAAATAAGAAAGCAATTTTAGGTTGCAAAGTATTTAGAATATTTAATAAAAGCATCATTCACAGTATCCGTGATTTTCTGGGTCTCACCAAAAGAGACCCAGACACTCATAAGTATTACATCATTTATGCCTCTTTGAATGTACCTGTCAATGAAGCAAAAATATAACAGCTTTAAAAAAAAAAACAACTAGTCGCTGGACCACAGTGGCTGTGATACACAATCTAGAGAGGGATCTAGGCATGTGTTCTAGAATACTTTTTATATGATTTATATGACTGTCAAGGTTATTAGGTTATTAGGATTTTTTAGTGCAATTCTACTTCAGTAACTGAGGAGTTAGTACTAAAGAGAGCAAACACCACAGGAAGTATGAGAGAAATACACATATGCAGATACTCAAGCAGCTTCCCTATGGACCAATTCCATGGCTTTCGAATCTTGTCAACAAATCATGGACCAATTAAAGGGGTCAGAGTGTGGAGAAAGAGTAAAGATGTCATGAGGAAAATATCGCTGGGGAAAATCCCACTCACCCTAATGGAAGAATATCTTTCCCCTTACCTCAAACATTTCAAGGGGTGACATGTTTCAAGGGGACCACTCTGAGAGCTTTGAAATGTGTTCTCTGAGTTGAGCAGCAAATCACACCTGAATCAGTCAAACAGATAATGGTCTAGTATAATTCCTACTACATATGGAGAATGCAAAGATAGAAAGTAGGTCTGATAACTAGCCTCAGTGAGAATCAGGGGACTTCTGCTATGACTACTGAGTTGCTCTCTCAGAGGTAGTCAAGACAACCGATTCAGCCTGGGGGTTATCTGGGGTGCTATCCCAAGGTTTTCTGGGACAAACAGAACCCAGCCAAAAAAGGCTGGATGCCCAGATCTGAAGAAGGAATCCAAGTCTTCATGATCTCCCAGAAAAGAGATTAGTAATTCATCTGCTGGTGTGAAAGGAACACAGGGGCCTCTCAAAGCTCATGAAAGAAAACACTGGACCCAAAGGACGCACAGTCAGCTAATAATGGTACAACTTCAAGTCAGATCTCTCCAAATCCCTCACTTTCTTTCTTCTACTGCCTCAGAACCTGCAGGATAAGAAACAGTAGGTAACAATGGAGAGAGCTAACAAGTAGTGAGAGCAGGTGATGTGGTGGTTCAGGTGGAAGAAAGGAGGAGAAACCGAGCATGTCTCCTTCTCTGACACAGACTTCCATACTGAGGCTGCAATCTGCAGACAAAGAAGAGACTTTGGCAGTAAATCAAGCTTGTAGTCTTCATTAATGTCAGCTCAGAAATTCTATTTACTAATTGGAGACTATGTTCTAAACATAAAGTTAATGGAAGACCTGTTATAACAAAATGATAGAAAAATCACAGCGCCTGCATCTAACACCTGCCAATGCAGGTAGATGTAAGAGACATGGGTTCGATCCCTGGGTCAAAAAGATCCTCTGGAGGAGGGCATGGCAACTCCAGTGTTCTCACCTGGAGAATTCCATGGACAAAGGAGCCTGCAGACTGCAGTCCATAGGGTTGCACAGAGTCAGACACAAGTGAAGCAATTTAGCATGCACACACAAAGAGCATCACTGAAAACATTTTAAATGGTCAGTAGGAGACAAAAATTAAGTTGCTTCTTAACTATGTCATATGATGTACTAATTTTTTAAGTTATATATATTAATTTGACAGTGGTTGATTACAGGGCAATAGAGTACTATGAAATTCTTGGGATGTAGATGGCAAAGTATTCTGGATGACTTTCTTTAAAAGATTGATGTCTGGACTTAAGACCAATTGTGTAGCATTTTTATTTTCTATTCATTAAGACAAAATATTTATTTTCATATTCAGCTTCCTAGAAACCAAAAAAGGAAAACCTCAAACATATAATCTTCATTATCAAAAGTAAGTGTCACGCCATATCCTCATCACAAAGTTTTTCTAAAACTAGTATCTAAAAATAAATTATCATTAAATATGGGTATACTGTAAGAGATGCAAAATAGAAACAAAATAGAAACAAAGATGTCTAAAGCCCAGCTGCTTACCAAATCTCTGGCATCCAAACGTACATTGTACACAGTCTTTGATCAATCAGTCAATTCAGTCGCTCAGTCATGTCTGACTCTTTGTGACCCCATGGATTGCTCTCAAAGAGGAGGAAAAAAACCTTTTTTTCCCCCCTCTACTTTCCTTAGTCTTAGTCACATAAAACTCTTTTTTTTTTTTCTTTAAGCCCAGAACTGATGATTACACAACAAACAACTCAGTTTAAACTCTGTACTAGGGATTATATAACAACAATGTACCCTGCTTGAGGACAGTTTCTCCTTCCTGAGAAACTTCTAATTAGTCCTGATAGCTTAAAATCTAAATTATGGGAGTGGGTCTAGTAGGATTTTTCAATTGTTATATTCTAATCCTGTTATCCTAAAATGTAAATTATGGGAGTGGGTCTGGTAAAATTTTCACAAACTTGAGACATTATTTTGATTTATTGTAATAATTAACTTAAAAGTATATAATTCCCTTGCTAAGGACTAGCAGGTGGGGCACTCTCCACCCCTTTCTGATATCTATGTCAGAAGCTTTCTCTGTCCCTTTTCACTGTAATAAAACTTGTGCCACACAGGAGCCCTGAGTGGTCAAGCCTGGTCTCTGGTCCCGAAGCTAAATCTTCTTTGGAGATCACAATTCCGACAGTGTTCACCCCAGCTATCTCGACCCCACAGACTGCAGCACACCAGGCCTCCCTGTCCATCACCAACTCCCAGAGCTTACTCAGACTCATGTCCATTGAGTCGGTGATGCCATCCAAACATCTCATCCTCTCAACTTTTTCACTCCTCCTTCACTTTCATCAAGAGGCTCTTTAGTTCCTCTTCGTTTTCTGCCATAAGGATGGTGTCATCTGCATATCTGAGGCTATTGATAGTTCTGGCAAACTTGATTCCAGCTTGTGCTTCATCCAGCCTAGCATTTCACATGATGTACTCTGCATATAAGTTAAATAAGCACGGTGACAATATACAGGCTTGACGTACTCCTTTGACGTCCTTTGGGTCAAATCCAGTACTCTTTTCCCTATTTGGAACCAGTCTGTTGTTCCATGTCCAGTTCTAACTGTTGCTTCTTGACCTGCATACAGATTTCTCAGGAGGCAGCTCAGGTGGTCTGATATTCCCATCTCTTCAAGAATTTCCCAGTTTGTTGTGATCCACACAGTCAAAGGCTTTGGAATAGTCACTGAAGCAGAAGTAGATGTTTTTCTGGAACTTTCTTATTTTTTCTATGATCCAACAGATGTTGGCAATTTGATCTCCAGCTCCTCTGCCTTTTCTAAATCCAGTTTGAACATCTGGAAGTTGTCGGTTCACGGACTGTTGAAGCCTGGCTTGGAGAATTTTGAGTATTACTTTGCTAGCATTTTCATCAATTTCTTACCCATGATGAAAAGAATGTTACCTTTCTTCTGCTACAGGGAGCAACATTTTTCACACAGGAATTTCATCTCCTGCTTTTAAGAAAAAGAAGGAAGAGTTCTCCCTGCCCCAACAACAACACTCTAGCCACGGCTTGCAGCCAATAAGAAGCCACAATCTTGAACTTTTGTTCTTCTCCATTGAACTTTCAAAATAGCCCTCCCCAATTTCCTCCTAAATCTAATAATAGTAAGCCTCTCTCCTTTGTTTCCTGGACTTGCCTATGATTCACCATCGCTTGCCTGAACCAAATACAGTTCTCTGTTATTTCTAAGTAAAACTATTTTGCTTGTAAAATCAATGGCTGTTTTATTTTTGAGATTAACACCAACATAGCATAACATTCACAGGTTTCAGTGGCTATCTTTTGGGGGATCATTTTTCAGCCTACCACAACACAGGAACACGAGAGATACATTACATAACATGCAGAATAAGACTTTTAATCCACCTGTATTCCTTTAGGTAATAAACTAACTCTCGAAATCCAGAAATTTGCTGGATTTCAGTAACATCTTCTTTAATGTAATTTATTCTTACATTGTAACTACAGATACAATTTTTAATTCTCAGTAGTCAGAATGAAATAGATTTCTGGAAGCCAAAGATGTTGGTGGAATGGTCTATATAAGTAAGCATGGAACCAGATTATTATAAAATTCTATTACTCACAAATGCCTCTACTAAGAGCACTGCATACGGGAAGGAAATTTATTGCTCTCCCTTGAGGATAATAAAATCTGAAATAGCTCAATGTGGGACCTTAGCTCACCATAGAATTTTATTGCTGGATAGGATCTCAACCCTTTATCCTTACTTTTCAGATAAGAAAAGTGAGATTCAGGAGACCTGCTCACAGATCCCACAGCTAGTGCAAGGCAAAATGAGATCCAAGTTAATAGTTCTTCACTCCTCTTCCACGCTCTTCATTTTGAGCTATGCAACTCTCTTTTTCGTTTGGTCATTTACTGAAATAAAAGCTAGTTTTAATCACCTTCTTGTTTAGGTTTTTGAACTCTTAGAATTAAAACACATTAATAGGTCTTTAGGCTTCCCTGGTGGCTCAGAGGTAAAGAATCCACCTGCAGTACAGGAGACATGTGTAGAAGACACAGGTTAGATCCCTAGGTCTAGAATATCCCTTGGAGAAGGAAAGGGGCAACCCACTCCAATATTCTTGCCTGAAAAATCCCATGGACAGAGAAGCCTGGGGGGCTAGAGTCCATGGGGTCACAGAAGAGTCAGACACTATTTAGTGACTCAACAACACACAATAGTGTTTAAGCCTTTATTTCTGGAGTTGGTAACATAAATGTTCTTACTAACCCCTTAACAGCAAAGGTCTAATCTGAAAAGGGATAATTCAAGAGGACAGTGCTTACTGCTTAAATGCTATCAGATTAATTTAAAGGAGTTGGTTCAGTTAAAGATTTAATGTGCACAAAAGGAAACAGAACCTGCAAGTATCCTCAGTACAGATATACTGAGCAGCAGCAGTGAGCAGGGCTGAATATGTAGTATCTGGGGAGGTTCCCACCTACAAACTGAAGATGCAGAAATTTTCTCTTCCACACCAAACTAGTCAGTTTGTGGTGTACTAGAAAAACTCACTGGCTATAGATCTATTTTTTTTCTCCTGAAGAGAGATCTGATAAAAGGGCAAAATGTCACTCTGATACCCTTTGTAAATCACCTGCTTTCAAGTTTACCAGGTAAGCTTAGCAAGGAGACAGTTGATCATAACATAAGCTCACCCTGTGTCTCTTAGTGATGACAGGACACTATTTAAGAAATCCAACCTTTAAAAATCTGAATGATTTTGAAATGATTTTGTTCTTGTAGTCACTCATAGCATAAAAGGAGATGTTACAATGGGGACCAAACATTTTCTCAGAATATATCTTGTTTAGACAGAACTCCCTGCTATTATTTATTCATGCCACTATAAATTATTCTCTTCAAATGAACTCAAGTCACGTAAACTCTGGCTTCCAGAAACCAGAGCATGCTTTCTTTTGGAGAAATGTGAATTTCACTTTGTTCCTAGAAAACTGAAAAATCAAATAACAAACAAACTCAGTGTTTACAATCAATACCTAGTTCAGTAACTCTCTAAGATTGTTTGACTTCGGTGTTGGTTGCAGTCTTGGGAGTATTAACAACTTGGAATTTTTTTTTAGCTCTCAGCTCCAAAACCAAGATGAGCTAGGGTAGGGAGCTGCCTTTATTATTGGGGTCTGAAGGGGTGCTCTAGCTTGTTTTATTTATTTTAAAGCCAAAAGCCAATTCAAGGATGAGAATAGTGTCAGTTTGACAGTATCAAAGACTGAAATTCTTCATTTCTTCCAAGGTTTAGCTGGGCAATGACTGTAATTTCGTCTACAGTTTATACAGTGGAGTGCTTTGACTCCCACCTGGATAAACTGATTCTAAGAATGTGGTATCAAGATCATGATCTACTCTGACAATTCCTTTTTTCTTGATATCCCTTGTAAGTATGAGGGTAGATGTATTAAAAGAGATTTTTACCTTTTAAAAGTTTTTTTTTCAGTTGGAACTGAATGAAGCCTTCTGATTGAATTTATTCAGGTCAGCACACTGATTGAAGGCTGAAGTTGATCTGGACCTGACCCCAACTATGACTGATCTATGAGACCAATCTCAGATGGGCCTCAGATTTACTGACCTGAATTTTGCCAGACTGAAAGGAAAGCCTCATGGAAAGCTGACATTTACACAGTCTACCTTTCAACTTTAACAAAAACTTTACCCTGCTTTTTTGTTAATACAGAAGTGGTATATAGGAATGGATATTCTCTTGTTACTGAGGGACATCCTTGGACAAAGAAAGAAAAACGCCTGTTCATCTAGTCATCACTACCCAGATAATAATAATAATGACTTCTTTAAATGAGATCCATTTTCTCTGAAGCAGTTTGTTTTTTATACATTTATTCCTATAAGTAACTAACTTACAGCATTTAAACATTTTTATTGAAACAATTATAGAAACTCAGTAAAAGGATCGGAGAAGGCAATGACACCCCACTCCAGTACTCTTGCCTGGAAAATCCCATGGATGGAGGAGCCTGGTAGGCTTCAGTCCATGGGGTCGCTAAGTCGGACCTGACTGAGCGACTTCACTTTCACCTTTCGCTTTCATGCATTGGAGAAGGAAATGGCAACCCACTCCGGTGTTCTTGCCTGGAGAACCCCAGGGACGGGGGAGCCTCGTGGGCTGCTGTCTATGGGGTCGCACAGAGTCGGACACGACTGAAGTGACTTAGCAGTAGCAGCAGTAAAAGGATAGATGATATTATTAATTATTTCTTATGCATTCTTTCTTTCAACTTTTTAAATATTATGTATACTTTTTAAGAGAATGTTATTAATAGAGGTTGAAGCTGGGTCTATATGAATAGAGATTGAAAGGGCAGAACCATTATGATAATAAAATTTTGCTGAAGTAGTGATGCTAGTTAAATTTGTGGAGCAACCACATGTAACAGCTGTTGGTAGAAACTTTTGGTTTAATAATGAAAATATAACTTGCTTTAAGGTGTTTATAATCCCCTCAGAAAAACAATAATAATACACTGAGAAAAGGTAGCAATGTGAACAAAATTGAAGTATTACCATCAAATATTGTCTGTTCTTAAAATCAGTCTCCTTTAGAGTGAACATTTTTATTACATCATTAAATGTTGTATAATGCGGCATGGACTCCAAATATTGATGGAATAATTCAAACAAAAAATAAATTTAATGAAGTGTGGGGTATTTGAATTTTGAACTAGGATTTGGGGGGGGAAGTAGTTTTTAAAAGTAGGGTTGGGAAAAAAAAAAAGTAGGGTTGGGGGAGGATACTGCCAGTTGAAAAATGCCATCAAACACATGAATTATAAGCATGAATTATATTGGGACAGTGGAGCTTTCTCATTTCTATGGAGGATGAAACATACATTGAAGTGATCTTAATGAATATTGCTTCTTTCTTCACATGAAACTTTTAGGGAGTGAAAAACTGAGTGATTATTAGGATAATTTCAACACACCTCAAAAAAAAACAATTAAAACAAATATAGCAAATTAAGTTGGAGGGTGAAAAAAGACAAAGCACTATTTCTCCTCTTAAAGGACTGAATTTTGGAGTTAAGATTTGCTGCCCACAAGCTTGTCAGGAGATTTTTTAAAAATCTCTTTCTTGATTTAAGATGATGAAAGCTAAGTGAGAAATTTTCTTGAATTTATTAGACTTATGTAGCACTTTATAGTTTACAAGTATAATCACTTGCATTACTCATTTTATCCTAACTGGAGACAGAAAAGCTGATTCAAATGCATTATTTCCTAGCTGAATGCGTTTGATCTTTCCTTTTTCTATTCCTTTTGAAGTTTAGTCTTCTCTTCTGTTATATGAAAATAATAATACTTATCAAATATAGTTGTAAATATTTTAAACATGCAGTGCTTGGAAAAGAGTTGGAACTTGAGCATGAGTCCACTAAGTTGACTCTGCATTGCCATCATTTATAAGATAACATAATCCACAAAAAAATCAAGTAACTTGCCAAAGACTTGATAGACTGATGAGATAGACATAATAGTAGTCTTCGAAACTACTATTCTGTGATTTTTCTACACAAATACAAGTATTTCACCTACGATCATATTGATTAATGTGAGGGTCTCTAGATATATTTTTATTTACATTGAGAGGTATGTGCATCACTGTTATGTTTCTTAAACAATGTATGCATGGGGTGTATGCTGTGTACTACTGTTTTTCAAAATCACAGATTAAAACTTGAAGCACCTTAAAAATGGGGGCAGAGCAATATTTTGTACTAAAATAAGCAACTATATATAAACCATACATAATGAGGTAGACTTTTACTTTTTAATAAAAAGCCAAAAAATTGCTTGTAGAAGTTTGTTTTAGATCATATTTTCTTCTGTGTTTGGTACTTTTGGAAGGAAGTTTTGATGAGCGATGGAATACCGTGTTAAAGATCACAAAGATGTTTCTGTCCCCCAGAAATCTACATTTTCCAGAATACATTGGCAGGGTTTCTAATCCTCTCTTCAGACTATAATTTCTATATATTCTTCTATCAGTTCTTTCCCATTTCTCCTTCTCCTCCATTTTAAAGACAGGATTATTAAATATAGAATGACAAAGGCAATCTGCAGAGGAAGACAAGCATGACACTTTCTGGAACGTATTCTGTATTCTAAAAGACATGATTTTACTTGAGATAAAATTCTTAACTATATTAAATGCTCTTATATCACATTTGACACACATCTGGATAGTAAACTTTAAACTCAAACTTTTAACTGCTTTTTGTGATGCTGGGGTTGAAGACTGGAAACAGTTCTGCTTTACCGGTTGCATCTTTGTTGAACTGTGCCAACAGATGGCGCTAGAGGGAACCTGGAAAACCAAAGAGAAGAAAAGACTTTTTTTATTGCTTCCTGTCCTGTCCCAGACCCGGAGTGTACACCTTTTCCCTGAGTGAGTGAGTGAGTGAAGTCCGACTCACTCATGAGTGAGTCCGCTCAGTCATGTCCGACTCTTTGTGACACCGTGGACTGTAGCCTACCAGGCTCCTCCAACCATGAGATTCTCCAGGCGAGAATACTGGAGTGGGTTGCCATTTCCTTCTCCAGGGGATCTTCCCAATCCAGGGATTGAACCCAGGTCTCCTGCATTGCAGGAAGACGCTTTAACCTCTGAGCCACCAGGGAAGCCCACACTTTTTCCTTACCAGTGACAATTCTTCAGTAAGCACAGTTAACTCCAATTTGCAGTTTTTCCAGCTGTCTCATTGTCTTGTTTTAAATCATTGCTTTAGGCACTATTTCTTTCAAAACCATTACCTAAGTGCCTTGGTTATTATCACAAACAAGACTGACAGATATTTAGCTTGTGTTTTTTCTTTTTTTTTCCAACTTGATCTGTGTCAGAAATCTTAAGAGCAGTCATCCTATCTCTCATCTCTCCTCCAAGAATTCCAGGTGGGATGGGTAATCTCCTTTTGTGATTACTGAAAAGAGTATTCAAATAAGTAAAATGAAATTTGTCTCAACACTGTAAGCCATGAGGCTACAAGATTTTATTTCAAACCTTATTTAAATGTGTCCATATAAAATATTACTGAATGAAGTAATTAATTGGGCTTTATAATTTTAAACATTCTCTTGAGAGCTTCTATGGGATTAGAAACTTTTTTTTTTCATTTTCCTCACAGATGCAACATAAAATACACCAGAAAATTAAATCACTGTACTCTCACATCTGTTTTTCCTACTTTATACATCAAAGTCTTCCATTTTTTTCTCTTTTTTTCCCCTCTGTGTAATGCTATAAAAAAGCTTGTGAACAAAATATTTTTAGTTTGCTACCCTTTCATAGGAAATGAATACTCACAAGTTAATTTTTTAAATTTTTTAAAGTTCATACTTTGAAGATGGTTAATCTTCTATAAAAGTAGAAAGAATAATATAACTAATTCCCATATATTCATTATGATGGTTAATTTTACATACCAACTTGTTTGGGCCACAGTGCCCAGATATTTGGCCAACTGTATTCCAGATGTCTCTATGAAGGTGTCTGGGATGAGATTAACATTTGAATCAATAAACTTTGAGTAAAACAGATTGCCCTGTATAGTGTGAATGGTGGTGGTGGTTTAGTCAGTAAGTCATGTCCAACTCTTGCAACCCCATGGACTGTAGTCCACCAGGCTCCTCTGTCCCTGGGATTCTCCAGGCAAGAATACTGGTGTGGATTGCCATTTCCTTCTCCAGGGGATTTTCCCAGCCCAGGGATTGAACCCGAGTCTTCTGCATTGGAGGCAGATTCTTTACCTACTGAACTATGAGGCAAGCCCCTACTGTGGATGGGCTTTGTCTAAGCAACTGAAGTCCTGAACAGCACAAAAGACTGGCCTCTTTCAAGCAGGAGAAAATTCTGCCAGAGGACAGCATTCAGATTGTATCATATCTTCAACTTGCTGACCCATCCTACAGATTTTGGCCTTGCCAGCCTCTATAATTGTGTGAGCCAACTCCTTATAATACATAAATATATACACACATGAACACACATACATCCTACTGGTTCTATTTCTCTAAAGAACCCTGAATAATACACATATCATCTCCATTAACAGTTGACAATTGCTATATTTACTTAATCTATTTTTGTGTGTAATAATTTAAAGTAAATACAGGTACATGACATTTCACCCCTAAATAGGTCCTTATATTACTATGTATAATCCTGAAAGTAATAGTTCCCTGAGTAAGAAAATACTATTATTATACTTAACAAACAATTATTCTGCATATCATTTAATACTCACTTCATCCGTAAAGATATGGGAATACCAGGCCACCTACCTGCCTCCTGAGAAATCTGTATGCAGGTCAAGAAGCATCAGTTACAACTGGACATGGAACAACAGACTGGTTCCGAACTGGGAAAGGAGTATGTCAAGGCTATATATTATCATCTGACTTTTTAAGCTTATAATGCAGAGTTGTTGTTGTGAAAGTCACTCAGTTGTGTCTGACTTTCTGTGACCCCATGGACTATACAGTCCATGGAATTCTCCAGGCCAGAATACTGAAGTGGGAAGCCTTTTCCTTCTCCAGGGGATCTTCCCACCCAGGGATTGAACCCAGGTCTCCTGCATTGCAGGTGAATTCTTTACCAGCTGAGCCACAAGAGAAGTCCATATGCAGAGTACATCATGTGAAATGCCGGGCTGGATGAAGCACAAGCTGGAATCAAGATTGCCAGTAGAAATATCAATAACCTCAGATATACAGATAACACCATCCTTATATGGAAGAATGCAAAGAGGAGCTAAAGAGCCTCTTGATGAAGGTGAAAGAGGAGAGTGAAAAAGCTGGCTTAAAATTCAGCATTCAAAAAACTAAGATCATGATATCCACTCACATCACTTCATGGCCAAAAAAAAAAAAAAAAATGGGGAAACAATGAAAACAGTAAGAGACTTTATTTTCTTGGGCTCAAAAATCACTGCAGATGGTGACTGCAGCCATGAAATTACAAGACGCTTACTCCTTGGAAGAAAAGCTATGACCAACCTAGACAGCATGTTAAAAAGCAGAGACATTACTTTGCTGACAAAAGTCCATCAAGTCAAAACTATTGTTTTTCCAGTAGTCATGTATGGATGTGAGAGTTGGACCATAAAAAAAGCCAAGCACTGAAGAATTGATGCTTTTGAACTGTGGTGTTGGAGAAGACTCATGAGAGTCCCTTGGACTGCAAGAAGACCAAGCCAGTCCATCCTAAAGGAAATCAGTCCTGAATATTCATTGGAAGGACTGATGCTGAAGCTGAAGCTCGAATACTCTGGCCACTTGGTGGGAAGAACTGACTCATTAGAAAGACCCTGATGCTGGGAAAGATTGAAGGCACAAGGAGAAGGGGATGACAGAGGATGAGATGGTTGAATGGCATCACTGGCTCAATGGACATGAATTTGAGCAAGGTTTGGGAGTTAGTGAAGGACAGGGAAGCCTAGAGTGCTGCAATCCATGGGGCTGCAAAGAGTCAGACATGACTGAGCATCTGAACTGAACTGAACTAGAGAGCTAGTTCTACTCTCCATCTCTCCTAATTTTTTTAACTCTGAACATACAAGCATGGACACTCAGATTGTCATGGCTGAAATCAATAAAATCAAGAAAAAGATAATTACTCTGGATGGAAGACAGCCTTCTTTAAGATCTGGTTTTTATAAGATGAGGGGAGTTTGAAGGATTAGCAAGAAATATTGATGTTCAGAATTCCCAACTTCCATGTCACTGTAAGAAAATTATTTTGTATATATTACATGAAATTTTCTGATAGAACCAAGAATCGATAATAGATAAATTATGTTTGGCAGTGCAAACCAAAGAGCAAACAGGTAACTTTTCCCCAGCTTTATTGACAAAAAATTGAATTATTTTTATAAAGACCTAATTAAATAATGTTTAGTGTATATAACCTATTAACACAGTTTTACCTGTTGCCATGTATTTTTGTATGATCTGGAGAACATTTAACTGTTTTATTCCCATTTGTTTCTCGTATTCACTCTGAGTCAAAGGTTTTGAAACTCTGAGTTTTGCCTCTTTGACATTAGATTTTCACCTTTTACCTACCACTGCATATCTTCTGCATATATAAACTTACCTTCTACTTTACTAAGCCTGTTGTGAAGGAACACCCACTGAGAATGAATGGAAAAGATATTAAAGCTTATGGGGATTTAGAAATTAACATTTTGATAGGAGCAAGATGATTCTGAGACAATACTGGAAAAAAGCCAGCTCTTTCTAAGTTTCTGGTCTGCTCTGGTAGATTGTAGAGGTTTAATTAAGATCTCAACAGACTTTTGAACTCAGAATACTTATTCAAACTATTGAACCCTTTGAGGTTGACTTGTTGCTAATATTTTTCCATTTTAGAGTAAGATTTCCCATTGACACTAACCAACACCACCTCAATGTGGATAAGTGGAATAGGAAGTTCAAGATCACTGAACTCTTGTAAAATGACTTATTTATTGTTTTACTTAATTCCTCATACTTCGTGGGCTTTTTCTACTATTATTATTAGATTTTTAAGGTCTACTTCCTATTCAGTGGCCCTGATCTTCCTAGGAAAATCCTGAACAACAGAGACAGCTGTTAAAAGAATGAACTCACTAATTAGTTTCATATTGGGAAAATAAATAGTGTAACAAGTAACTTACCTTATTGTTTATTTCTTAAGGGATAGTGTGGAAAATGTCCACTCATGACTTAATTGCAATAAAATAAATTGGATTCAATTTGTATGCTTTGGTTGACAAATTTTTTAAGGGTAGATCTGTTCCAAATTAAAATAAGAATCTGTCCTCATAAGCTTGGTTGTTATCTATCTATCTATTTATTTATCTTTTTAGTCCAAGAAAAATTTAGTGTTGAATAAATTATTCTCTGAAATCCAGATGGCATGCAACAGTCTGCTCCTTAAAGTACTCTAGCATTTTAGTCTGCATGTCATTCTATCATGCGAAATAAAATAAGAATGAGAACCTACTGAGAAATGATAGGTTTCTGTAGATTATAAATAAGTATCTCAGACACTGACATCAAATTTTTCTGTTTCAAAAATGAAGTTTATTCATCTTGTAGATCTCATTTTTTTCATCGTTTGATATTTCAGATTTTCTTTTTCCCATCTTCATCCAAGCACTTACTGGTCTACTATGGACTGAATGTGTTCTTCTAAAATTCATCATAAGAAAACCCTACCGCCCAAATATGATGGTATTAAGAAGTGGGACCTTTGGAGGAATTAGCATTAGAAGAGGTCATAAGGGCAGACTCCTCCAGAACAGGATAAGTGCTTTTGTAAGAGTTATTGCTTCTCTGTTCTCTGCCATGTGAGTGATAGTTCTCAGTCATGCCCAACTCTTTACAATCCCATGGATTGTAGCCTGCCAGGCTCCTCTGTCCATTTTATTCTCCAGGCAAGAATACTGGCATGGTTGCCATTTCCTTTTCCACTCTGCCATGTGAGGAGAACAACAAAATGACAGCCACCTACACTAGGAAATGGGTTCTCGCCAGACACTGGATCAGCAGGCACCTTGATTTTAAATTTCCCAGCCTGTACAACTGTGAAAAATAAATGTATCTTACCTAAGTCACTCAATCCATGGTCATTTGTTAGAGCAGCCAGAACTGACTAAAATTGTTTAAGCTAAATAATTGCATGTCACATACAAAAATAATATCTTTGAAAGATAATGCTGGTCAACTTCAGCATTTATGTTTTTACTTATTACTCAAAAGATCCAGTGTTCTGAAACTCACAAATTCATCTTATTTCTGGACAAACTTAAAATTAATGCCCATCAGAATTATTATGTGGTTCAACACAACTTCGCTTTTCATTTTTGTCTGGCGCCAGTCAAAGTGAAGACAAACCCACAGCCAGTTCCTGTTGGGGCACAAAATATCAATTTGTGTTTCTCTGTGACCACCACAGGCTAATTGGTGTCTAACCTGGGAAGTCCTCAAGAACACTTAACTATTTATGAATGCCTTCCCTACATTATGTCACCTTAATCAGAAAAAAAGTGAGGAAGACAGTGAGATCAGGGGAAGCAGTAAGGAAAGAGAGTGATTGAGGGAAAAAAAGACAGTAGTTACAAAGGATTTACAGTGGATTTCAGATTTCCTTTGCAATGTTCTCTAACAAAGTTTTGGAATAAAAGATCATTGTAATATGATGTCAATTAGTACACTATGAAAAAATAGGTAGTTCTACAGAGATCATTAATTAAAGTAATGAATGCTCAAAATCAAGTCAAAATAACATTTTTATTAAATTTATTATTTTATTAAATATATTATTAAATTTTAGCAAATATTTGAGATAGTAATTTCAAGAAGTTAAGTAGGTTTAACACACTACTTGAAAAAATGTGTCCCATGTTTGTCTCAACTTGTAACATTTAGCTCTATAATAATTTAGGGGCTTTAATTTGCTTTCAAAATCTTTACCAAAGCAGTTTATTATACTTCTGTTTCTTACATCCAGCCATCTTCCAGGTTAAAAATATGTTTTTTAAAAGTTTGTGCTAAAGCTCTTTTCTTTATAAGCAGGTAAAATGAAAGTAAAAGTCACTCAGTCGTGTCCGACTCTTTGGGACCCCATGGACTATACAGTCCTTGGAATTCTCCAGGCCAGAATACTGGATTGGGTAACCTTTTCCTTCTCCAGAGCATCTTCCCAACCCAGGGATCAAACCCAGGTCTCTCTCATTGCAGGCAGATTCTTTACCAGCTAAGCCACAAAGGAAGCCCAAGAATACTGGAGTCGGCAGCTTTCTTCTCCAATGGATCTTCCCGACCCTGCAACGCAGGGTCTCCTACATTGCAGGCAGATTCTTTACCAACTAAGCTATGGGAGAAGCCCCTTTATAAGTAGGTATATTAGATTTAATATAAATAATATCCAATAAATCTGTAAATCGCTGAGCTATGTATAAATTTCTTCTGGCTTCTGTCCTTGTCCTTTTGGTGATTCTGAAATAAAAAAAAAAGTATCTATGATTGATTACTTGCTATGATAGAGTACTGCTAGAGAAGATGTGATTAGTGGTAAACCAGAGAGAAGATTCCAATTTATACCCCTCAAAGTCTGTTAATCATATACAGTGTGGCAGAATGTATTTTTTTTTTAAATTGCCACAGCAAAATTTCTGGTTACACAGCAATATTTTCATATCCTTGCCATTCCCCCATCAAGGAGTCTATTTTCCCTACTTGAAAAAGAGTGGTACTTTAAATAAAATGTAAAGAATCCACCTCTAGTGAAGGAGACCTGAGTTCAGTCCCTGGGTCGGGAAAATCCCCTGGAGAAGGGAGTGGCTACACACTTCAATATTCTTGCCTGGAAAAGTATATGGACAGAGGAACCTTGTGGCTACAGCCATGGGGTTTCAAGGAGTTGGACATGACTGAGAGACTAATGCTGTCTCACTTCTCCCACAAGTGATGCTGTGTGACTTAGTTGTAAGTGATTACATGGCTTCTGCTGGACTTTCTTGAGCACCTGGGATACTCATACTTGGAACCTACCCACCAGGTGGAACTTGCAGGTGTTCAGCCAACAATTCCTGCTAAAATCCCAGATCGAGCATCAGTTGTTGGATGTGTGAGTAAAAGATTCCTGCCCTTAGCCTTCTAGCTGCCTCTATTAACACTGAGGTGGTATGGATGATGCTTTAATCCAATGGGACTAGCATCCTTATGAGAAGAGAAAGAGACACTAGAGGTGCACTCATGCACTCCCTCTGGCTGTCTCTCTCTCCCCCGCCCCACTGCCTCCCATGAACACACAGAGGAAAGACTATGTGAAAACACAGGGAGAAGGTGGTCTTCTGCAAGCCAGGAAAAGAGAGAACTCACCAGAAGCCAACCCTGTGGGCACCTTAATCTTGGACTTCTAGCCTCTGGAACTGTGAGAAAATAAATTTCTGTGGTTTTAACCACTTAGTCTGGGGTGTTTTGTTATGGCAACCTGAGCAGACCAATACAGATTTTGGTATTCTGAATAGGGCATTACTGTTAAAAAAAAAAAAAAAACTAAAAATGTGACAGAAACATTGCCAGCTGGGATTTAAAAAGATAGAAAAAGTGGGACAGAATAAAGGAACACTGTTGGATTTCAGGGATTCTAAAGGATGCGACAACAGAACTATTGATTTTTGAGCAAGTAGTGTCCTTCGAAGAAAGGGAAGGATGATCAAGAGGGCAATTTGGAGACACTCAGAATCTCACTCCTACCACAGCCCCTGGGGTCAGACTCTTCCCCCGTGATTTCTGAAGGTAAGGCTGGCTCAACGTCTGTGGGTCAGGATGCTGCTTCCTAATGCCCGGGGGCAAGACCACCTCGCAGAGCTGCAGAGGTGAGACTGCCACCTAGAAATGTGGGGGTGACTCGAGTCCAGAACAGAGCACTGAGCCAAAGAGGATTCTTCTGAAGCTTTACAACCTGATGGAATTTTGCTTGATTGGAGCCTGTCGTCCATTTTTATTTCCAACTCCTCCCTTTTGGAATGGGACCATCTGTCCTGTGCCTGTCCCACCTTGCTTGTATTTTGGAAGCATATAAATTGTCTAATTTCACAAGTTCACAGCTGGAGAGGAATAGTGAATCAGGAAATACCGTACCTCAGGTCTCACCTGCACTTGACTTACGTGAAATTTAGACAAGGCTTTCGACTTGAAATTGATGCTGGAATGGGTAAGATTTGTGGGGGCTTTTGGGATAGGTCAAGTATATGGCATATGAGACAGACATGAATTTTGGGAATGAGAAGGCAGAATGTCATGAACTGAATTGTGTTCCTCCAAAATTCATATGTTGAGGCCCCAACCCCTCATTTGGAAGATAGGGCCTCTAAGGAGACAATTAAGATTAAATGTGATCCTTGAAAGAAGGAAATTTTGCCGTTTGCATCAACATGGATGAACTTGAAAGGTATGGTATTCAGTGAAATAAGTTAGAGAAAGACAAATATTATATGATATCACTTATACGTGGAATCTAAAAAAATAAAACAAACTAGTGAAATAACAACAACAAAGAAGAAACAGACTCACAATTATAGAGAACAAACTAGTGGTTACCAGTGGGGATGTGGGAAGGGGAAGGGAAAAGACAGGGGTAATGGAGTGAGAGGTATAAATTATTTACTGTGTATAACATAAGCTACAAGGATATGTTATATAGCACAGGAAACACAGCCAATATTTTATAGGAACTATAAATGGACTATAACCTTTAAAAATTATAATTCACTATGTTGTACACCTAAAGTTGATATAACATTGTAAATTAACTATACCTCAAGAAAAAAAAGGGAAAAAAATATGAGAGATCCTAATCCAGTATCCTTTCAAGGTGTTCTTATAAGAAGAAGGAAGACCAGGAGCATGAGCACAGAGAGAGGCTACGTGAGGACACAGCAGAAGCTGAGTGTTAAAATACCCTTCCTCCCCACTTCCCTAAAGTGCTTGTCGGAAGCTATGAAATGACCTTTGAAATGTGTGCTAACATACTGCAGTGGCAGAAAACATCAGGCTAAACCATTTTATTCCATCCCATAGTCAATTGTTCACTATTCGGCTTTTCAAAACATTTTCTTCTAAGCCTTTACTTTATAAAATGTTGATGCCTGTATCTTGAGAAAAAGAGATACTGCAAATAGGATTGAAATTATAAGTGTCTCTAGTGGGGATTAGTGCATAAGAAAAGGAAGGAAACATGCTGTTTTGAGTAACAGATGGAATTTGTTGACATTCAAACCCATCATTTTAACATTTGGGGTGAACTACTAAAGACAGATATGCTGAAAATAGAAAAAAAAAAAAGCACACTACTAAATAGTACAATATTAAATCATTTCATACATTTGTTTATGTCTACAAGGTGCAACAAATTATATTATTACAACCTCAAATTATAATTAAAATAAATTTGAGTTTAGGCATTAGATATAAAATCTCCCTCTACTTGACTTATATTTATGTTTGTCTATATTTGTTTACTTACTCTTCACATTGAAACTATGATCCTTGAATCTTCTGTATTTATAAGATAAGAATAATTTAATTCTGTATCTCAGGTTTGATTTATTTTTCTTCCTGATTGGGAAAATGGACTAATTCCCACTGATTATCCAGCATTATATATGATTTCATTATCTTTGTTTATTCAGATATTATTCAATTGTGAACTTGACGGTGACTATAAGACACAAGCTTGCAAAATAAGAGCTTTTCATTTTGATATCAAGAAGTCATTAGGATTAACAAGTTAATGTTTATCAAATGACTCTGAACATTCATGTGTATGACTCTGCTTTAATACAGGGGATTATCTGGTAAGCCAAATTAACAGAAGTGAACAGCATGGCAAAACAGGAATCATCTGCTTTTAGGAATTAGGTAATTATATATAATTAATGGAAAGGAATAATAATTAGTGACTCATAACACTTACACAATAATCAGTTAACACTTTAAAAATAATTAACTTTGCTAATGACCATTTTCAACAAAATTAATGTAGTTTGCATGAGTAGCTGGTGACAACTAAAATACTAATAGGTCCTCATTACAGCACTGCCAGAGGGGATGGAAAGAATACAGTGAGAGCAAGCCTTCTTGTTTTTCATTAGTATACGCTTTGCATTACTTTTGCTGAGACATAATAATTCTCTCCTTCAGAAAATTTAGTTTTGGTAGAATTTAAATGATAAAGCATATGTGCACATATTTATATTATATATATGCTACACATATTTATCTGTATTTACAATTACTGTATTTAAATGTATTAATTTCAGAGGAAGTAATTCTGTACTATTCTGTTTTCAAAACTTTTTATTTTTATAAATCAGGGTATCGCCAATTAAAAATGTTGTGATAGTTTCAGGGGAACATTGAAGGGACTCAGCCATACATGTATCCATTCTCCCCCTAATTCCCGTCCCATTCAAACTGCTACATAACTTTGAGCAGAGTTCCATGTGCTATACAGTAGGTCTTATTGGTTATCCATTTTAAATATAGGAATGTGTACATGTCCATCCCAAACTCCCTAACTATCCCTTCCGTCCAAACTTTCCCTGGCAATCATAACTTAATTCTCTAGATCTGTGGGTCTCTTTCTGTTTTGTAAGTTCTCAGAGGAAGTCATTTTTAAACTATCTCAGTAACACTTTCTCTTTTCCTTCTCCTAATATTTAGTCACTTATCAGTTTGTTGATTTTTTCCATTTTAGACCTACTTCAGTTTTTCCATTCCACTTGCTCCCAATCACTACAAGATATCCTGTAGGTATCTTACTTTGTTTTTAACTCCTGCTGCTGCTGCTGCTGCTAGGTCACTTCCGTCGTGTCCAACTCTGTGCGACCCCATAGACGGCAGCCCGCCAGGCTCCCCCGTCCCTGGGATTCCCCAGGCAAGAACACTGGAGTGGGTTGCCATTTCCTTCTCCAGTGCATGAAATGAAAAGTGAAAGTGAAGTCGCTCAGTCGTGTCCGACTCTACATTCTACCTTATACATCATCAGCAATCTTGTTTTTCCCCTAAAACATGGTTTACAACTAGGTCTCAACCAACTCAAAAAGTATCAGTGGTTTGCCATTGCTTACAAGATAAAACCCCACACAGCAGCAAGACATTCAATGTGATCAAAGTCCAATCTACTTCACTCTTCTAATCTTGATTTTTATAGTTCTTGCAAGGATTATGTGCAATCCTTCTTTTCCTAAAATTAGTAATTCAGACATTCAATGGCAAGATGATGATCAAAACTCAAAGTACTCTAAGTTGCCAGCTATTGTAATGATCTTCCAAACTATGCTCAACTTTCTCATGGAGTATTCAGAAAAATAATTAGTAGTTAGCACGAGAAAGAGATCTAAATCCTGGTCAAGGAAACAATAAGATAAACCTTCCCGCTATGACCTTACCCACTTCTACGCATATTTTGAATACTGCCAACTCTTTCTAGGAGAGTAAGCATATGCTCTAGCAATTTGTCTTCTTTTTCTCACCTTTAGGGCTTCCCTCACAGCTCAGTCGGTAAAGAATCTGCCTGCAATGCAGGAGACTTGGGTTTGACTCCTGCATCAGGAAGATCCCCTGGAGAAGGAAATGGCAACCAACTCCAGTATTCTTGCCTGGAGAATCCCATGGACAGAAGAGCCTGGCAGGCTATAGTCCATGGGGTCGCAAGAGTCGGACATGATTGAGTGACTTTCACTACTTCTGCTATTACTTCTCATCCTTGATTTTTTGGACATTTGCCTCAGGATCTTACCCACTCTGGGGGGTGGGGCACAGGTTTGCTTATCTTAGACTCTTACATACTGCTCTTGGCAGAACATCTCTTAGGAGTCTTTTTGGAACAAGACATTTAGCTAAACTAGAGGCAGGGGGAAAGATATGCAAGAGACTGAGCCCACAGTGTTGTCTCGAATACTACTAAAGGACATCACTGTAATAAGAGGGAGATCACATTAGGAATGGGTCTCCTGAGAAGACGAAAAAGACACAAAAACAGAATGAATTAAACACGTGTGGTGTTAGGTACAGGGAGACATTAGAAGTTATTTAGTCTTAATGGCTTATCTTGAAACGAGGTACAAAAGATATGGAGTGACTGGTATGGGTTCTACAGTGAGTCCATGAGTGTGATATAGTTTCAAAATGAGCATTCTGACTGCTAACTGGTCCAATTTTTCTGCTAAGCCACACTTTACCTCAGGTGTCTCTAAAGTAGAGTGCAGGCCCTCCAGGATGTGAATAAACCAAACCACTGTAGAGTGCAGAAAATGTTATAGCATTTATAATTACTTTCTAAACTTAAAAAAATTAAAGAAATAAGTAATACTAAGTTTGACATTAGTCCCCTCAGTAAAACAATATACATGTCAGATGTTCGTGTCATCTACGGTAATCAGGGGACGAGAAATGAGTGGAAAATTACAAGTAAGAGAAATGGAACAAATTCTTTCATTTATGCTTTGTTTTCATTTTACTGATGTATGTAGTAGTCTACATTTGCACCAGAAAGAGGACTTTTAGATTATGATACTCAATTTTAACCAATACGTGAACTTACAAATTGTACTATTCAGTTTCAACTAAATTAAACCTACACGAAGTGGACAAATGGCAAGGATTACATTATTGCTAATCCTAGTATAAGAACCTCACTGACCACACTGTAAAATAAAATCAATGAAAATCTAATCAGATATGTTAACATATCAACATTAAAATATTAAAGTTATAAAAAATGATTAAAATTATGAACATATGTCCATATTCACTAACAAATAATCTCACTCTAAATGTATATTTTGCATAGACATATTGGTTAGTGGATAATGGTAGGTATAAATATAATAAATGAGTGAATAAATACATAGTTGGTATAGCCAAAAACTGCTCGAGTTAAGGAGCCAGATATCAAATAACAATTGGCCAATAACTGGAGACAATCCAAATGTCCATCAGCAGAAGAATGGATAAGCAAATTGTGTATATTTACACAATGGAAGACTACTCCACAATAAAAAGGAAGAATTATGGATACAATCAACATTTGGAGCCAAATTTCTGATACCTTTTACTGATAATATAAAGCTATATCAAAAGAAAAAAGAGCATACCAAGTGATTTCATTTGTATGATGTTCAAGTTGAAATTCTGTGGTGATAGAGATTAGAACAGTTGCTAAGGGATGGGAAAGGAATAAAAAAGGAATGGGAGGACTTTCTGGGATGATGAAAGTATCCCATGTCTGGCTTCAGTTGTTGGTTACACAGGTGCGTATGTTGCATTAAAATTCATTAAATGCTGCATATAATATCTGTCTGTTTCACTGTATATAAAGTTTGTCTCAAAAAAATTCTGAAAACATACATTTAAAAGAATAACATCAGGTGGAACTCACACTTTTAGCTAAGGCACCTATGTTCTAGCTCTTTTTATATGATACTATAATTTTCATTCATATGTCCACCTCTCCTCTTTATTGGGGGTGGATACTATGACTCATTTATTCCTAATTTATTCTACCACACACCGAACATCCCTTGGCACTGGCTCAAGGCAGGTGTTGTCGAAGCAAATAAATGAAAAGGCACTAAATTTTATTTACAAGTTGTTTAATGTCCTTTTAATTAGCGAGCAGTTCTCCCACAATAACTCCAGAAGGAAGCTTCTCATTGCTGCTAGAAAAATAGCAAATAAATTTCTCCAAGTCCCTCAGGCATTTTGGACTTTAAATCAGCCAGCTTTGGGCCCCAAAGAGCATTTTACTATCTTGGGACCTTACCTTGAGCCCAATTTCTCATTGATGTAAATGATGATAACAAGGCCCAACACAAAAGGCATCAAGGATTATAAGTGATATAATAAGCACTAAAACACTGTATGACACATGTAATAAACATGCCATAAATGTTTGCTTTATTCCCACATTCTGTAAGCTATGTGACTGCCTTTCTCGTGCAGTCATCAAAATAATAGCTGTTTCTCTCAACCTTTAAATGTGCGCAGTGGCCAGAGAGGTTCACTAATTTACCTCTTGTTCCTGCATAATTTAGAGTTGCTAACCTACGTCTCCCCCAGTTCTCTGTTTTTCATTTGGTGTGACTGGGTAAGTGGAAATGTTACACTCCACACCTTGTGTGACTTGAGTGTCAGAAACCCTCTTTTAAACCCATTGGACACCTCCTCCAGAGCAAACCAAAACTCTTTCAGGGTGTGACAACTGAATCTAACAGTTCCTGGTAGAATTCAGTTTTATGAGACCACTAAATTATTCAAGGAGCTTCTCCCCTTCCACTGCCCACCTCACCCCAAAATGTGGTGTGTCAGTTGTTTCCTGCTAACTGCCTCCTAAGATATCCTGTTTCAAAAAGCAAAACCAGTGGGAAGAAAGCCAGCAGTGTATATTTATTCTGCTTTCTATGAATAACTTATTTTAAAAAAAAATAGGCAGTGTTTTATCTGTAGCAATAAGTCTGAACTCTAATCTTAGAAAAGGATTAGACTCCAGACTCACAACCCACGAGCCGTCACTAGAAATTCCCAAGTCTCTAACAAACCCTCGTTTCCATACTACAATCATATCAAACCTACAGATTGCAGAGATAATAGGCTCTGAAATTTTGACTTTCATGAAACAATATCTATCAACTCCTTTATATATGCAATACTTTCAAATTTAATGTGTGTGATTTCAAGGAAGAAAACTATGAAGCTGACAACTAGTCTCTTGATATGAGGATATTTAGATTTTAGTACATTAACATAGAATAATTTTTCCTGAATCCTCTCATTCCTACCAGATTTTCTAGTTAAAATAAAGAAATAACTAATTTAATAAAATCAACTAATTTAAATGAGAAAAATGACCTTTATCTAACAAAGTGGTACTTTTACTGGACATGATGGAGGGAGATTTGTATAACCTCAGATGACTGCCAAGCCCACAATGTCCTCCTAAGAAAAGTGGCCAGAACCAGTCCTTTCCTATATATGATGCTTTCAAAGGTATATGGGGTGAAACCAATCTATCCTTTGGCAACATTGACTGCAGCAGTAATCAGCGTGCTAGTTAAAGATAACCAAGCTGGAGCAGATTAAAAGTGAGGCCCACCAACTCAGAAGGGCTCCGTTCTGAAACTATACCAAATAGACTTCATTCAGAAACTAAACCCTATAGTTTCATTCTGAAACTACACCTGGAGCAGGTCAAAAGTGAGGCCAACCACCTCTGAAGGGCTCCATTGTGAAACTATACCCAAATTGAAAGATGATAACCTAAGCCAATCAAATCCCCATATATTTAGAAACATAAACGATAAGTGAAAAAGTATCTCACATTCCTATTAGATCCTAGATAATAACTGAGTTACGGTTTCAGTTCTCCAAAAGGAGTAGTACATGTTAATCTTAGAAAAGCTTTCAACCTACTATTTCTATATAAACTTAATAAGCTCCCTGTGCCAAGGCAATTCCTGTGTGCCTCTTTCTTGTGGTATTAAAGAATCTGACTGACAAAACAATACCAGTGCTGGGAATAATGTATTTGTTTTAATATGCATAACAGAATAATAAAATAAAATAAAGCCTTCATATTGACATCATAGACCATATTTCTTATGCGCAGCTTTCCTTACCACGGGGAACATGTTTAAAGGGACTACAATTTGAAGGAACAAAAGGAATTAATTTAGCAAAGCAGTTGACTGTGAAAAATGTATAATTGAGAGAATAGTAATTGCAAATAAATAAATAGTGTACTTCATTATACTAAATTCCCATTTTCCTCAGGGTGGCTCCAGGTAAAAAGTAGAGCTTTGCTTTAAAATAAAAGGTTGGCAAATACCAAGAGTAAAATGAAAATTCTCCCCAGTTTAGAATGGGTACCAATTCCAGTCATTATTGACTTTTCACCAACAAAAGCAGGTAACTGGAAATAAGGTAAACACAAATGCTACCCAGCCAAAAATAAAGAAAAACACTAAGTTGCCGCCAGCAGTTCAGTTCAGTTCAGTCGCTCAGTCGTGTCTGACTCTTTGCGACCCCATGAATTCAGCACGCTATACTTCTTAAATAAACTCTTAGAAAGCAGTGTAGACTAGTTTGGATCATATTAATATCTAAAGTGGGTAGTAACTAGATAAAAAGGGCTTTTTATTCTAGCATAGCTAATTATTATTTCTCCCATAATTTTGCTTTCTCAATAATATAAGCCCTGAATGCAGTTTGCACAAATGTCTTGTACTTTCCTGTAATAAATGCTATCCTATTTATAATGCAAATTTAGTTACATTTAGTCATGAAAAGATGAATATTTTGCTACTTATAATTGGTTTTAGCAATAAGTCTTGTTATCATTTACTCTCTGTAAAGGCATGTGGCTTCATATATTCCAATGAAACTATTTTCTAATGTTTTAGTCTTATCTTGTCAGCCTTTATCTTTTTAAATAATTTGAAGACATGGATGTGTTTTGCTGCTCCATCTGTTATATTCCACGTTATACATACCTGGCCTTGAAATGTTTTCTGATACTTCTTTCTCCTACTTTTCTTTCATGGTGACTCCAAACCAGACTCATTCTCCCTCTTTATGCCAACTTCCTTTCTAACTCCAATCACTGCCCAGTTTTGTCTTCCTTTATGTTTGATCTTGTTCTAACTCTAAATAAATTTCTAAAATACAGAAACTTGTATATATGTCTGTTAACTTTTTAGTTGGAGGATTGAGCCAAAGTTATTAGAAGTGAGTTAGGTATTAGAAGTTATTAGAAGCAAGGTAGGTATTAGAAGGCAAGCATGAAAAATCTTGATTTCCAAAAAAGAATATCATATTTAAATAACAATCAGCTTTACTTGAGGTTAACAATATAAATTAAACTACTCAAAGGTCCCTACTTAGAATCTGGCCCACTATGAGATCACAACTTCAGGAAAGGTGGCCCATCTTTTCTCAAAATGACAGAACAGAAGTAGCTTGGCTTGTGAGCATAATTATTCTCCATCTACCCAGCACTAACCCAAGGGCAATTTAATTCAATCAGCCTCATCCAAACATTTACTGGTACTGTGTAAGGACGGTCATCCATGACAGATATTGCGAAAAACAGAACAATAATTTCAATATAAAAAGCATTTCTTCCTACACAAAAAAGGAGGCAAAGGAAGGCCTGAAACTTGACCTTAGATACTAAACATCATTCTAGTGACTGCAGTTTTAAATTAAACTATCCTTTTATGAAGGAGTAGAGGTTGGATTTTTTTTCTGCTCTATTTATATTTTATTACATTTTAAAAAATGAATTTATGCCATGTAGTATAAAAATGGAACATAGAAAGGATGAGAAAAGAGTAACTATCACTCCCCTCCCAGTCCCTTAATTACAGAACAGAATCTTATAGACAATGCAATTACTTTGAAATATTTCTGTTTTCAGTATTTTATGATTATCTAATTTTCTAAGGAATGAAAGTTACTGTAAATGTGCATCCTGAAAGGTCCTGTAGTTCTTAGTAATGAGAGATACACAGAAATACTTCAAAGTCTTTAAAATGCAATGCACCTATTAATCCTTTTGAAAGTCACTCAGTTGTGTCTAACTCTTTGTGACCCCATGGACAATATAGTCCATGGAATTCTCCAGGCCTGAATACTGGAGTGCATAGCTGTTCTCTTCTCCAAGGAATCGTCCCAACCCAGGGATTGAACCCAGATCTCCCACATTGTAGGCAGATTCTTTACCAGCCGAGCCACCAGGGAAGCCCAAGAATACTGGAGTGGGTAGCCTATCCCTTCAGCAGATCTTCCCGACCCAGGAGTCGAATCGGGGTCTCCTACATTGCAGGTGGATTCTTTACCAGCTGAGTCCTTGTACTCCACACAAATCATCTAAGAGAGGCTATCTTTTGAAAGTCTAAGTCCATGAAACAAAATAAGGTTAAACTTAAAGTTTTGCCTGTGAAATTCAGAGTTCAAGTTGCACTGGAATTTTATTACTCAAGTACAACCTTTTTTCAATAACATCAGATGAGATTATTTGTTTGGTTCAAGAATTCATGTTATGGTGAAGAAAATTGGAGGGTCACTCCTAGGTCTGAAATATTAAAATCTGTGATTGGATTGGTTGGTTTGCGTTCATGATTTATGAAACAATCTCTAAGTCAATACTTCTAGAATTCACAGAACCTTAGAGTGGAAAAGGACTAAAGACACCACCTGCAAAGAAATGACTTAAGGATGGAAATAGAATCTCATGATTTAATAGTTAGGAGAGAGAGAGAGAGCATGAAAACCATTTTCTCTGCCTCTTGGAGAAGTGTCTTACTCCACTAAAGCAAATACAAAGAAAACAATTTCTGTCCACTTGACGGTATCTTTCGGTTCCTAGAGCTTTCTCACACACTGACACTGCTTTCCATATCTCTGGGCTCTGCTGAAGTGTTATTTTTCAATGCTTTTTGTTGTAATTGCTATTTATCTAAGCAAAAGAATAATTTTAATTGACTCCTTTCGGCTTGCATCTCAGCAGAAAATGTGAAAATTCAGCCCTAAGCTATTCTTTCAAGTAATAAATACTTTATTTTTATTTGAACCAAAATTACATTTTTTAAGCATGTTTCAAAGCAAAAAAATGCTATGTGTAGCGTAGCCAAAAGGAAATACTTTTTTTGTTGTTATAAGAGCCCTTATCTAAAAAGCAAAGGATTCAATTCTCAATTCAACCATATTTTACAACAATCTTATTCTAATTGGTCTGAAAATAGGCTGTTATAATTTTATGGAATGCATAACTCTTCTTAACAAATTAATTGATTATTTATATAATTGCAAAAAATATGTATATATATATATATATACACACACACACACATATATGTATCTCAGAAGAATATTTCAGTCACCAGGAATAATTCATTAAAATACAGCTGAGTGAAAAAATAGAGCTAACACATGAGAAAACCAAAGGAAATAGAACAAAAATGAAATCTAAGATTCATGTAAAAGCTTCATTTCCATACAGAAAAAAAGTGAATATAGACTTCATGAGCTGAAAATCATAAAACAAAGGAAATTTGACTAGAGCAGGAGGGAAAGATTAACAGGAAACAAGCGAGAGACACAGAAAGCAAATATTTTTGACTAATATTCTTACTTTCTGTTTGTGATACAAACTCTGATTTTCCACTCTATGTCTGTTTGATTTTGTCATTTCCATATAGCAGTTAGAAATCAAATGAAGAGGGAAAATGTATCAGAAAAAAAACCCAACATAACCCTTCTCTTCAGCCAAATTTTAGGGGAGAAATTTCCAGGATCTGGAAATTGAGGGGAGGTACACATAAATGGACTGGTAATAGGGTAAAAGAGGTCCAGTCAACCTTTTTGGGTCATCTTCAGTAATAACTATTATCAGTCATGGCTGGACCTTCAAAGCTTCCACCCCTGCTAGGTAACCATCGGAGTATTGAACTAAATGACCCTCCATGATTCTCAAATACTACAGTGGATCAATAGCATTTTAACATTTGCACAGCTGGTTGTTTGGTTAAATGTGGGCAATTCCCCAAGTCCTCATTTGATTTTGGAATATATCTGTTCACTTAAAGCACAGTGTAATGTGCTGCCTTGAACAGTGTATTTGTATCAGGGGAATTCATTCAGCAAACCTGTGTTCCCACAAGCAAAACCTCCCTCCTAGACAGACGGTGGAAGGCATTCCAGGTTCATTGGTCACAGCCCTAAATACACACTGATGATGGTTATTTTTAAACAGAGACATTATTAAGATTAGCAAAAGATTTAAAAAAAAAGAAAAGAAAGAAAGGTTCAGCTGGCAAAATGAGTTCCCAGATGATTTATGATCCAACATGCAATTTATCAAATGTTGTCTGAATTTTCCTATATGTAGTTAAAAACTAACTAAAAATCTGATTATAAAATACCAGAAAAATTGCCCACAGATTCTAAAATAATAGAATAGGATAAATTATGAAAATTGTTCCTAATAAATGTTAATTTATGGCATCTTATATATAGTCCATGGGGTGGCAAAGAGTCGGACATTGAGCGACTTTCACTTTCACTTTTCATGCATATCAGAGAGCTCTTAAATCTTTTTAGTTTTTAAAAGAAATGTATATTTTTTTTCCCATTTTATGGTGATTTCTTTCTGCCATCCAGTGAGGAAAACAAAAGCAATGCACTTCCTTTCTCAGAAAGTAATGGAGGTAAGATTATTGGATCAACTTCATCCTAGCTTCCTTTGTGGCTCAGATGGTACAGAATCCACCTGCAATGGTGGGAGACCTGAGTTCGATCTTAGGTTAAGAAGATCCTCTGGAGAAGGGAAAGGATATCCACTTCAGTATTCTGGCCTGGAGAATTCCAGGAAGGGTCGCAAGAGTCAGATATGACTGAGCAACTTTTACTTTAATCCTAGCAGCCCCCCAGTAGCTGCTCCTGACAGGGAGATTCAGAGCATTTCTGCTGCTGTGATTTAACAATGAGCCTCTGGGTCCCAATCCTCAAATTCTTTCCCCTAAAGCAAATTCTTCTTTCACAGTCATTTTAACTTTGGGAGAAACATGCTTGGATGTTAAGTTTGTTCAATTGCTTCTCAAGGAAAAACTGCCTATATGACGTTTATACACAACCTCTGTAACTCTCCATCTCCCCCTCTGTGAATGGGAATGATTTCTAAATTTATCTCAAAAAGTTTTGTGAGAAATAAAAGAAAAGTTCATGTGAAGTATATGGTGAGCACCTAGCAGTTAGAATATGAATGTTAGCTTTTATGATCAACTACCCTGCTAGAAGACAAAGAGGCAAAGACTTCTTAAAATGAACTTGTAATTTAATATTTAAGACAGAAACAGAGCAAAGGACAGTAAAAGAGGAAATAGAGTAATGTTGTTCAGTTGCTAAGTCATGTCCGATTCTTTTCAACCCATGGACTACAGCACACCAAGATTCCCTGTCCTTCACTATTTCCTGGAGTTTCAACAAATTCACGTCCATTAAGTTGGTGGTGCTAGAGTAATACCAAAGGCAAAAGACATTTTAAATCACTTTAATTCATGAAGTCACATCTGCCTCAAGCTCTAATTAGAACCTCAAAGAATGAAAGTTCAGTTGACTTTCATTCCATTTGTCTTTTCCTTTACGAACATTCTACCTACTTCAAAGCAGAAATATTACATTCATGAACATAGTGAAGATAAGTTAACACTCTGACAGTGATAATATTTTTGTTTATATCTTGTGCAAACTATATTATCTATAAAGAAGTAACTCCATGTGGAGAGGGGAGGAGAGGATGTAATGTATAGAAAGAGTAGCATGGAAACTTACATTCAGTTCAGTTCAGTCACTCAGTCGTGTCCAGCCCTTTACGACCACATAACTGCAGCACGCCAGGCCTCCCTGTCCATCACCAACTCCCAGAGTCCACCCAAACCCATGGCCATTGAGTCGGTGATACGATCCAACCATCTCATCCTCTGTCATCCCCTTCTGCTCCTGCCTTCAATCTTTCCCAGCATCAAGGTTATTTCAAATGAGTCAGCTCTTCGCATCAGGTAGCCAAAGTATTGGAGTTTCAGCTTCAACATCTTCCAATTTTCAACAGCTTCCAATGAACACCCAGGACTGATCTCCCTTAGGATAGAATGGTTGGATGTCCTTGTAGTCCCAGAGACTCTCAAGAGTCTTCTTCAACACCACAGTTCAAAAGCACCAATTCTTCAGTGCTCAGCTTTCTTTATAGTCCAAATTTCATATCCATACATGACCACTGGAAAAACCATAGCCTTGACTAGATGGACCTTTGTTGACAAAGTAATGTCTCTGCTTTTTAATATGCTATCTAGGTTGGTTACAACTTTCCTGCCAAGGAGTAAGCGTCTTTTAATTTCATGGCTGCAGTCATCATCTGCAGTGATTTTGGAGCCCAAAAAAATAAAGTCAGCCACTGTTTCCACTGTTTACCCATCTATTTGCTATGAAGTGATGGGACCAGATGCCATGATCTTAATTTTCTGAATGTTGAGCTTTAAGCCAGCTTTTTCACTCTTCTCTTGCACTTTCATCAAGAGGCTCTTTAGTTCTTCTTCCCTTTCTGCCCCAAGGGTGGTGTCATCTGCATATTTGAGGTTATTGATATTTCTCACTGCGATCTTGATTCTACCTTGTGCTTCTTCCAGCACAGCATTTCTCATGATGTACTCTGCATATAAGTTAAATAAGCAGGGTGACAATATACAGCCTTGACGTACTCCTTTCCCAATTTGGAACCAGTCTCGTTCCATGTCCAGTTCTAACTGTTGCTTCCTGGCATACATACAGGTTTCTGAAGAGGCAGGTCAGGTGGTCTAGTATTCCCATCTCTTTCAGAATTTTCCATAGTTTATTGTGAACCACACAATCAAATCACTTCAGTATTCTTGTCTTGAGAACCCCATGAAAAATATGAAAAGGCAAAATGATAGGATACTGAAAGAGAAACTCCCCAGGTCAGTAGGTGCCCAATATGCTACTGGAGATCTTATGAGGAACTCTCATTAGTCTATAAAGTGATTTCTCAACAGAAACATTATAAGCCAGAAAGGAATGGCATGATATATTTAGTGATGAAAGGGAAGAACCTACAACCAAAAATACTCTACCCAGCAAGACTCTCTTTCAGATTTGATGAAAAACAAAAGTTTTCCAGACAAGTAAAAGCTAAGAGAATTCAGCACCATCAACCAGCTTTACAACAAATGCTAAAGGAACTTCTCTAGGCAGGAAACACAAGAGAAGGAAAAGAAACAGAAAATAAACCCCTCAAAATTACAAAATGGTAATAGGATCATTCATACCAATTACCTTTAACATAAAAGGATTAAATGTACCAACAAACATAGACTGGCTAGTTGCATGGAAATATGTGCATGTGTGCACTTCCATTTACTACATCAGTCTGCTTGATCCCCCCAAATTGTACGTACTTATTTTATATTGTTAAGTTAATCATGTTCCCATTATGTCTTGCAATTGTAATTGTCATTTATTTTTTGTATGACTATTGACTGTGAAAACTGATAAACATCTTTTACTATTATGATTATTTAACTATTACTCTCTTAATACAACTGTATTATGATTGATTAACAGAAAAAATAACAGAAATCTAAATCACCAAATCTAGTATCTAATGGAAAAACCTGTAATCACTTTTTAAAAATCCAGATGTATATCAGAATTGTCTTAAATTTTTTTGAAAAATACAAATGTTAAAAAAAAAAAAAGTTCAGGTATTGCCTTTTTCTCCAGAGCTCCAGACAGATTTATAATGAGCAGTCATGTTTAAAAATAACTGGACTTTATCATGATCTTTTACTTTTATTTAATTTGTTTCACTGTTTGTATTTTATATTCAGTGCTCCCATTTCATTCAGTTTATGTTCTCCAATTTTTCCATTTCTTCATTTTTTGATGTTCTTTAAGAAACCTTTATCAATTGAAAAACTTTTTATATATCTATATAAATATATAAAATATGTATAATATATATTAGATAACATGAATTTTTGCCTAACTAAAAATATTATGACATTTTGAGTCCACTTGTTTGACTTAGTATGAATAGAATTTTAGATTTTTAATTAAAAAATAGCTATTCAACAAACAATAGAGGTTTACTATATAGCACAGGGAACTATATTCTATATATTAAAATAACTTATAATGGAAAATATTTTCAGAAATAATATATGTGCATTTGTATAATGAGTCACCTTGATGTGCACCGCTACACTGTAGCCATACTTATTTAACATATATGAAGATTATATCAGGCAAAACACTGGGCTGGATGAACACAGACTGGAATCAAGATTGCAGGAAGAAATGTCAATAACCTCAGATATGCAAATGATGCCACTCTTATGGCCAAAAGCAAAGAGGAACTAAAGAGCCTCTTGATGAAGGTGAAAGAGGATATTGAAAAGTTGTCTTAAAACTCTACATTCAGAAATGAAGATCATGGTATCTGGTCGCATCACTTCAAGGCAAATAGATGGGGAAACATTGGAGACAGTGACAGACTTTATATTCTTGGGCTTCAAAGTCACTGTGGACAATGACTGCAGCCATTAAATTAAAAGAAGTTTGCTCCTTGGAAGAAAAGCTATGACCAACCTAGACAGAGTATTAAAAAACAGAGACATCACTTTGCCTACAAAGGTCTGTATAGTCAAAATTATGGTTTTTCCAGTAGTCATGTATGAAATGAGAGTTGGACAGTGAAGAAGGTTGAGCACCAAGGCATTGATACTTTTGATCTGTGGTGCTGGAGAAGATTTTTGAGAGTCCCTTGGACTGCAAGGAGATCAAACCAGTCAATAATAAGGAAATCAGTCCTCTATATTCATTGGAAGGACTGATGCTGAAGCTGAAACTCCAATACTTGGCCACCTGATGTGAAGAGCTGACTCACTGAAAAAGATACTGATGCTGGGAAAGATTGAAGGCAGGAGGAGAAGGGGATGACAGAGGATAAGATGATTTGATGGCATCACCGACTCATTGCACATGAGTATGAGCAAACTCCAGGAGATGACAAAGGACAGGGAAGCCTCGCATGCTGCAGTCCATGGGGTCACAAATAGTTAGACATGAGTGAGCTACTGAACAAAATAACACTACTTATTTCAATGGTGTCAACTTAAGTGCTTGCCAGTAGATGGTTCATGGAAGTGTTAAAAGCAGTTGTTTGTTGTTTAGTCATTCAGTCATGTACGATTCTTTTGAGATCATCATAAAGAGGAAAGATAAGAATCAAGTACAGGAAGATGGTGGCTGTCATAATGCCATCCTGGCAGGAACAGGTTAAATTATGCGCAGGTTAGGATAGAATCAATGAGACAATGAACTGATCTCAGCAATTTGTCTTCAAATGCAGTGTCTTCTCTTTCAGGCAGCCACAAAGTGTCCATCTGAAATTGTAATCCAAAAAGCTGCTAAGTGGACTGGGCTGTCCATTCCCTGAAGTAATTACAAAAATGTCCAAAGGGAAAAGTGCCTATACTTGCATCAGCATCATCATCTGCTTGCTGATACCATCATAATTAGCTTTACCACTGGGCTTCTGTCTGTTTGCTTTGCTTCTTAAAGGCCACTTTGTTAGCTGGGTAGGAATGGTTCCTGGAATCTAGAGCTTTGGCACCTAACACTGGCAAAGGCAAGTTCCCTTGTCTGATCTTACCAGTAATTCCATGGCTAAAATGAGGAATATAAACGAATTTTTCTAGCATACCAGCTATCAATTTTCCATTGCTTCTTATAAGTATATAAAAAATTTATTTACCTTATATTTGTAAATAATTTGATATAAATACCAAGAACTTCTATTAATAAGACCATTGATTTTATTAGGTTTGCCTTTAAGACAGCAGAATTTATTTTATGATATAACAGGCATAATTTATACCTTCTGAAAATCACAATCTTGGATCACAACAAACTGAAAATTCTTAAAGAGGTGGTAATACCAGAACACCTAATCTGTCTCTTGAGAAGCCTATATGCAGGACAAGAAGCATAAAATAGAGCTGGAGATGGAATGACAAATTAATTCTAAAATAGAGAAAGGAGTACATTAAGGCTGTATATTGTCACTCTACTTATTAAACTTCTATGCAGAGTACCTCATGTGACATCCTGGCTGGATGAATCACAAGCTGGAATCAACACCACTGGGAGAAATAGTAGCAACCTCAGGTATGCAGATGAGATACCACTGTGATGTCAGAAAATGAAGAGGAAGTTAAGAGCCTCTTGATGAAGGTGAAAGAGAAGAGTGAAAAAACTGGCTTAAAAGTCAACAGTCAGAAAACTAAGATCATGGAATCATGTCCCATCATCCACTGGGAGAAATAGTAGCAACCTCAGGTATGCAGATGAGATACCACTGTGATGTCAGAAAATGAAGAGGAAGTTAAGAGCCTCTTGATGAAGGTGAAAGAGAAGAGTGAAAAAACTGGCTTAAAAGTCAACAGTCAGAAAACTAAGATCATGGAATCATGTCCCATCAATTCAGGTATGACCTAAATCAAATCCCTTATGATTATACAGAGGAAGTGAGAAATAGATTTAAGGGCCTAGATCTGATAGATAGAGTGTCTGATGAACTATGGAATGAAGTTGGTGACATTGTACAGGAGACAGGGATCAAGACCATCTTATGGCAAAGAAAAGAAAAAAAGCAAAACGGCTGTCTGGGGAGGTCTTACAAATAGTTGTGAAAAGAAGAGAGGCAAAAAGCAAATGAGAAAGGGAAAGATATAAGCATCTGAATGCAGAGTTCCAGAGAATAGCAAGAAAAGATAAGAAAGCCTTCTTCAGTGATCAATGTAAAGAAATAGAGGAAAAGAACAGAATGGGAAAGATTAGAAATCTCTTCAAGAAAATTACAGATACCAAGAGAATATTTCATGCAAAGATTGGCTCGATAAAGGACAGAAATGGTATGGACCTAACAGAAGCAGAAGATATTAAGAAGAGGTGGCAAGAATACACGGAAGAACTGTACAAAAAAGATCTTTATGACCTAGATAATCATGATGGTGTGATCATTAACTAGAGCCAGACATCTTGGAATGTGAAGTCAAGTGGGCCTTAGAAAGCATCACTATGTACAAAGTTAGTGGAGGTGACAGAATTCCAGTTGAGCTGTTTCAAATCCTGAAAGATGATGCTGTGAAAGTGCTGCACTCAATATGCCAGCAAATTGGCAAAACTCAGCAGTGGCCACAGGACTGGAAAAGGACAGTTTTCATTCCATTGCCTCCAAAGAAAGGCAATGCCAAAGAATGCTCAAACTACTGCACAATTGCACTCATCTCAAACGGTAGTAAAGTAATGCTCAAAATTCTCCAAGCCAGACTTCAGCAATACGTGAACCGTGAACTCCCTGATGTTCAGGCTAGTTTTAGAAAAGGCAGAGGAACCAGAGATCCAACTGCCAACATCCACTGGATCATGGAAAAAGCAAGAGAGTTCCAGAAAAACTTCGATTTCTGCTTTATTGACTATGCCAAAACCTTTGCGTGGATCACAATAAACTGGAAAATTCTGAAAGAGATGGGAATACCAGACCACCTAACCTGCCTCTTGAGAAATCTGTATGCAGGCCAGGAAGCAACAGTTACAACTGGACAAGAATCAACAGATGGGTTCCAAATAAGAAAAGGAGTACGTCAAGGTGTATATTGTCACCCTGCTTATTTAACTTCTACGCAGAGTACATCATGAGAAATGCTGGACTGGAAGAAACACAAGCTGGAATCAAGATTTCCAAGAGAAATATCAATAACCTCAGATAAGCAAATGACACCACCCTTATAGCAGAAAGTAAAGAGGAACTCAAAAGCCTCTTGATGAAAGTGAAAGAGGAGAGTGAAAAGTTGGCTTAAAGCTCAACATTCAGAAAACAAAGATCATGGCATCGGGTCCCATCACTTCATGGGAAATAGATGGAGAAACAGTGGAAACAGTGTCAGACTTTATTTTTGGGGGGCTCCAAAATCACTGCAGATGGTGATTGCAGCCATGAAATTAAAAGATGCTTACTCCTTGGAAGAAAAGTTTTGACCAACCTAGATGGCATATTCAAAAGCAGAGACATTACTTTGCCAACTAAGGTCCATCTAGTCAAGGCTATGGTTTTTCCAGTGATCATGTATGGATGTGACAGTTGGACTGTGAAGAAGGCTGAGCGCCAGATAATTGATGCTTTTGAACTGTGGTGTTGGAGAAGACTCTTCAGAGTCCCTTGGACTGCAAGGAGATTCAAGCAGTCCATTTGGAAGGAGATCAGCCCTCGGATTTCTTTGGAAGGAATGATGCTAAAGCGGAAACTCCAGTACTTTGGCCACCTCATGCTAAGAGTTGACTCATTGGAAAAGACTCTGATGCTGGGAGGGATTGGCGGCAGGAGGAGAAAGGTACGACTGAGGATGAGATGGCTGGATGGCATCACTGACTCAATGGCTATGAGTCTGAGTGAACTCCGGGAGTTGGTGATGGACAGGGAGGCCTGGCGTGCTGCAATTCATGGGGTGGCAAAGAGTCAGACATGACTGAGCGACTGAATTGAACTGAAATGAACTGAAGATGAGGAAAAAGTGGAAACAGTAACAGGTTTTATTTTCTTGGGCTCCAAAATCACTGTGGATAGTTACTTGCAGCCATGAAATTGAAATATGCTTGGTCTTTGGAAGAAAAGTATGACATAAAAAAGTTGCAGGATATAAAATCAACACACAGAAATCCCTTGCATTCCTATACATTAATAATGAGCAAGTAGAAAAAGAAATTAAGGAGTCAATTCCATTCTCCATTGCAACGAAAAGAATAAAATACTTAGGAATATACCTACCTAAAGAAACTGAGGATCTATATATAGAAAGTTATAAAACACTGATGAAAGAAATCAAAGAAGACACTAATAGATGGAGAAATATACCATGTTCATGGATTGGAAGAATCAATAGAGTGAAAATGAGTATACTACCCAAAGCAATCTACAGATTCAATGCAATTCCTATCAAGTTACCAGCGATATTTTTCACAGAGCTAGAACAAATAATTTCACAATTTGTATGGAAACACAAAAAACCTCGAATAGCCAAAGCCATCTTGAGAAAGAAGAATGGAACTGGAGGAATCAACCTGCCTGACTTCAGGCTTTACTACAAAGCCACAGTCATCAAGACAGTATGGTACTGGCACAAAGACAGAAATATAGATCAATGGAACAAAATAGAAAGCCCAGAGATAAATCCACACACCTATGGACAGCTTATCTTCGACAAAGGAGGCAAGAATATACAGTGGATTAAAGACAATCTCTTTAACAAGTGGTGCTGGGAAAACTGGTCAACCACTTGTAAAAGAATGAAACTAGATCACTTTCTAACACCATACACAAAAATAAACTCAAAATGGATTAAAGATCTAAATGTAAGACAAGAAACTATAAAATTCCTACAGGAGAACATAGGCAAAACACTCTCCGACACAAATCACAGCAGGATCCTCTATGATCTACCTCCCAGAATACTGGAAATAAAAGCAAAAATAAACAAATAGGATCTAATTAAAATTAAAAGCTTCTGAACAACAAAAGAAATTATAAGCAAGGTGAAAAGACAGCCTTATGAATGGGAGGAAATAATAGCAAATGAAGCAACTGACAAACAACTAATTTCAAAAATATACAAGCAGCTTATGCAGTTCAACTCCAGAAAAANTGCTATTCTTTGGAACTCTGCATTCAAATGGGGATATTTTTCCTTTTCTCCTTTATTTTTGCTTCTCTTCTTTTCACAGCTATTTGTAAGGCCTCCTCAGATAGCCATTTTGCTTTTTCAAATTTCTTTTTCTTCCAGATGGTCTTGATCCCTATTTCCTGTTCTATGTCATGAACCGCATTCCATAGTTCATCAGGCATTCTGTCTATCAGATCTAGTCCGTTAAATCTATTTGTCAGTTCCACTATATAATCATAAAGGATTTGATTTGAGTCATACGTGAATGGTCTAGTGGTTTTCCTCACTTTGTTCAATTTAAGTCTGAATTTGGCAATAAGGAGTTCATGATCTGAGCCACAGTCAGCTCCCTGTCTTGTTTTTGCTGATAGTAAGATATAGAGATTCTCTATATTTGGCTGCAAAGAATATAATCAATCTAATTTCGGTGTTGACCATCTGGTGATGTCCATGTTTAGAATCTTCTCTTGTGTTATTGGATGAGGGTGTTTGCTATGACCAGTGCATTCTCTTGGCACAACTCTATTAGCCTTTGCTCTGCTTCATTCTGTATTCCAAGGCCAAATTTGCCTGTTACTCCAGGTATTTCTTGACTTCCTACTTTTGTATTCCAGTCCTCTATAATGAAAAGGACTTCTTTTGGGGGGTGTTAGTTCTATGGGGTCGCACAGAGTCGGACACGACTGAAGCGACTTAGCAGCAGCAGCAGCAGCAGTTCTAAAAGGTCTTGTAGATCTTCATAGAACCATTCAACTTCAGCTTCTTCAGCATAACTGGTTGGAGCATAGACTTACATTACCATATATAAAATACATAGCCAACGGGAATTTGCTGAAAAGCTCAGAAAACTCAGTCAGGGTCTCTGTATCAACCTAGTGGAGTGGAGTGGGGACAAAGATGGGAGCGAGGTTCAAAGGGAGGGGATATATGTATACCTATGGCTGATTCATGTTGAGGTTTGACAGAAACAACAAAATTCTGTAAAGCAATTTTCCTTCAATAAAAAAATTAATACATTTTTAAGAAAAGATGTAATGGGAAATGATATCAAGAGTGAGCTTTGAGTAATGAAAATCTCTAAAGATTTGACAAAGCTATATCAAAAATATCTCCAAGAAACAATCTGACACAGATAGAGACATGTACATGCATGAGTTTTTGTATTTTTAGATGGCTTCAGGATTCATTATTTATTTAAAAACTAAGTGAAAATGAGCATGTATATGGTTGCAGGAGTGCAACGTTAAAAAATAAAGTCAGAGAATTCTTTCCTAGATGTTGTTCAGATGTCAACATTGCTATGTTTGCCTTTATGGACAGAATTAATTCTTTATTTTTCCAGTTGTTTCCTAGAAAGTTCTTGAAATTAAAGTTTTGTTTCTTTTGTGAAGAAATGAGGAAGGATCAGACATCAGCAAAGCAGGAACCCACCCCAAGGGGTTAATGAGGATGGAAGTGATGGAAGGGAGACAGGCTAGGTGACTGGTACAGCTGGGGATCATTAATAGCAATCAAGGGCCACTATAAACAAATCAGCAGGAAATAGAGAGGCTCTACATTTTCCTGGCCTACTAGCAGGAACCATCTGGACAGAGAGAATTTGGCTTAAGACTCTCATAAGGGAACTTGGGTGTTTTTTTTTTTTTTAACCACTCTAGCATAGTAGGTCACTGAAGTAAACAAGTTGAACCTGCTTGTGCTATAACAGATTAAATTACTATCGCAAAATATAAAATCCACAAAGGCTATAAATAACAACACAATAATATAGGAAAACTTTTACAGCTAGGGAAAAATGGGTACGGCTTTAAGAGTAGTCAGGGAAACTTTAAAAAGGAGAGAAATAAGGAAAAAGTTATTGGTTTATAGTATACATATCTGTTTTCCAGAGTTTAAAAAAGAAATCTTAGGTTAGCATTTGAGTCAGCAGAACTGGTGAGCATGATCAAATCTGTTTGAAAACATCTCTTAGGCAGTCCTGGGTCAGGGACTGCTAATGAGGATGGAAGTAAAGAAAAATCTGGAAGAACAGCCTGAAAGACTTTTCCTCCAACAAAAGGAATGGCTAGTCATGATAGAAAGAATAACAGCCAAAGGATAGCTTTTCTTGACTTTTCCTTCTATCTATACATTTACAGATCTCCATCATCTTTGCCCCACTTTCAAATGTTTACTATACCCAGACCAGACTCCACATCTTTGTTTTTTAACTTAGCATTTGCTATACTGCTTTATGTCTCCCTTTCTTAGTATCTGTAGGATGCAACATTTCACTGTCAAGGAGACAAACAGGCTTATCACCAGGGGGTAAGGGAATTCTCCATCTGGGAATCAACAAGGTTGATTAGCTCTCTCTCCTGGCTTCTTTCATTTTCAGATGTTGACTCTGTAAGGCTGACTCTTTCAAATATTGAATCTAGTCAACTTTGACTTCAGAAGTTAAACAAAAGAACTGATATTAAACTCAAGTCAGCCTCTGTATTTAACTTGATTTTCATTTTTTATTTTTGAATAGCTAGGGAAAAATGGATGTTAAAAAGTTGCTATGAAATATTCACTATTGCTATCGGTTGGTAATTTAATCCTATGGGATACCCTTTTAAGAAGTCTGCCCCCCTAGAGTTGAACTTAAACAGCCAAAAATGGCTGTTAGGCTTGCATCCAAGTTGTGGTCTCCATGTTCAACACTATATTGTGTAACTAAGAGGACCATACAGTGCAGAATCTCTGTGCTACCATTTAGCAGCCCTGTACACCTAGGCAAGCTGCACAACCGATCTTCCATTTTCTCATCCACAAAGTGGAGAAAATAAATAGGAACCACTTATAATGTTGCTGGAAGACTTCACATTTCAATGTGAGCAAATTCCTAAGCTGTGTGCCAGGCACAAAGATCAGGCTCTTTTAAGACAAGTTAGCTCTTGTGTTTTTCTCCAGGAACTACTTTTGAAGAATTTTATGACTTTCCTCCATTTTAGGCAGACTCATTTGATTTGTACCCAATTGTGAAATATAAATATTTAGCTGTTCAGTTCAGTTCAGTTCAGTCGCTCAGTTGTGTCTGACTCTTTGTGACTCCATGGACTGCAGCGTGCCAGGCCTCCCTGTCATTTAGCTGTGAATAGTTCTAGTTCTCTTTTGTCATTATTTCCCATCAAGTGCATGATGTGTACACTATTCCCACCAAATAGAAGCAGAAACAATCTCTTGGTTTTTGTTTTTCTCTCCTGGGCAGCAATTATAATTCGCTTGAAACAAGTTTATTTTAAATCATCAAATCTATTTCCCTATGGTGTCACTGTATACCACCTATCCAAATATTTTTTCTGCTGATTTATTTACTTGTTCTTTGAAATAAAAATAAAGACAGTCATATGACAAAAAATATAATTTACTTATCCAACAGTCTTACAAAAGGTATGTACATTGACCCTTTATTTACAGTGATGATTTTAAATATCATAGCAGCTTTAAACTAATTCCACAATCCTTAATTTGGATTTACACACAGAAGGAGAGATTTATATTAAGCACAGATTACATTTGAAGAAGGAAAAATTTAGCAGACATCATAGAGTTCATCAACTCTATGGTCATCAACTCTATGACCAGACATCATAGAGTTATTCTTTCTTTCAATCATTAAATCAAATAGTTGGAATACTTAGAGGTGCCAAGCTCTGCTATGCACTGAGAATATAAATTGTGGAGTGGAAGACAGGAAATAAACAGTATATATGATGTGCCAGATTGTAATCAGTGCTGAGGAGATAAAGTAGGAAGAGAAAAAATGAAATGTACAGATAGGAGCTTGAATTTTTAAACATTGACTTAAGTGGCTCACTGCAAGGTAAATTTTGCCAAAAAAAAACCTGAAAGCACAAAAGAGCTTAACTCTACTGATATCTGAAGGAGCAGCATCTCAGGGAGATGGAGCAGCAAGTGTCAATTCCTAGAATAAGGAGTATGCTTGACTGTTTGAGGAAGAACAAGGAGGAGGATGGGTGGGCATGGAGAGAATAAAGGGCTGAGAGCAGAAGAAAATGACAGAGAAGCAATGGTGGCTTAGGCAGAAAAGGCCCTTTGTCTATTCTTTGAGTCAGGTATAAAAATTGTCTAGAACATAGTTGGAAGTCGTGTCCGAATCTTTGCGACCCCATGAACTGTAGCCTACCAGGTTCCTCCATCCATGGGATTTTCCAGGCAAGAATTCTGAAGTGGATTGCCATTTCCTTCTCCAGGAGATGTTCCTGACCCAGGGATTGAACCCGGGTCTCCCATATTATAGGCAGACGCTTTACCGTCTGTGATACCAGGGAAGAGTTGTATCTCAGATTAAGATACCGTAAATAGAACATTTCAAAGAAGAAATTAGTTTTTTGGCTAGTCACACCAAAGATCTTTATTTGTATGCATATTATCTACAATGGGTCCTCTGTAGATGTCATCCTCGATTTAATCTAAGGCTAAAAAATATATTGGAGAAAATATGACCATTGAATCTTTTTTTTCTTACCTTATATGCTAAATCCTGATAGCTCAGTTGGTAAAGAATCCATCTACAATGTGGGAGACCTGGGTTCAATCCCTAGGTTGGGAAGATCCCCTGGAGAAGGGAAAGGCTATCCACTTTAGTATTCTGGCCTGGAAAATTTTGGACAGTCCATGAGGTTGCAAAGAGTCAAACATGACTGAACAACTTTCACTTTCACATGTAAATCACAGGATTAATCATTTCATAATTTACCTTAAATTTAAAATATGTGAGAGGTCAACAAAATCCATAAAAAATAAAGTATGGGCCATAAAGCAAATGATACTAAAACTGAAGCTCCAGTACTTTGGCCACCTTATGCAAAGAGCTGACTCATTGGAAAAGACCCTGATGCTGGGAGGGACTGGGGGCAGGAGGAGAAGGGGACAACAGAGGATGAGATGGCTGGATGGCATCATGGACTCAATGGACGTGAGTCTGAGTGAACTCTGGGAGTTGGTGATGGACAGGGAGGCCTGGCGTGCTGCGATTCATGGGGTCGCAAAGAGTTGGACACGACTCGCGACTGAACTGAACTGAACAGAAGGAGCTCTACTCAATAAAAAAAAATAGGTTATACACCATGTCTAAGGAATCTATAAGGATCAGTGAAGAAGATTCCTTCAGAAACTCCTTGAAGTCACTGTAAGGGAAAATTATTAACAGCAGAACATTGACAGGTCTATAAGATGATCTAATTGCCTTACAAATTTAAGACAAAAAATGCTCAAACTGAGGCATGAGAACTTTTCATGAAGTAAAAGTTTTAGGGCTGAAACACTGTTACAGAGTGGGTCACTGTTAGAAGATCAAATTCAACTGACATCAGTCAGGCAATGTGAAGAAGATGATGTTAGATCCTCTGAGAGGAAATGGTATTACAACTTAATGGGGAAGACAGATATTCCTTCAAGAGCCACCTTGAAATTTAGAACCAAAAGGAAACTGAAGACTTTCAGGCTCATTTTTATAACTTCAAGTATAAATTTACTGAGATAAAATATATATATTTAACTAGACTATGTGAAACATATATAACTTCTTAATCTACTGTATTTATTCACCAGTAAAAAGAAAAACATGTTTTTCCTTGATTTTGGGGGGAGAGTTGTTTAGCAATTTCTCTATTTTGTAGCCATTATGAAATTTGCTCTTCCCATTCCTGATTGTTTTGTATCTCAAAAAATTAATGTCTATCAGTAGAAAGACAATAATTTTGATTTGTGAATAATAATGCTGACTTCTCAATATTTTATACACACACACACACACACACACACACATACAGAAACCAGTTGGGAATTTTCTCTCCCCCTACTTAGGAAGATAAAAATAGGATTAAAATAGGATGCAAATTGACTTCTATAAGTCTAACCCTTTCATTTCACATGGATAATAGAGTCATTCAATATGCAGAGGATACCTTAACATTATTACCTCAAATATTACATTTTTGTTCCAGATCAGCACTTATCAGGATTAATATTTACCTAAGCTATTCAACCAAAATAAGTTTAGATTTACTGTGAGCCAAGCCTAATGAGATTTATCAGTTCACTCAAACAAAATGGCAAACAAAATCTGGAGACCATCTATTCTGTTCATGTAGCTCCTGCCCTATGCTTGAAGGTAGGAGCCCTACTGCTCCCCATCATCACACAGCAGGCTCCTCATCTACCTACCAGCACTACCAGCTATGTGCTACCAATGTTTCATCTGGATCTCAAGGTCCCAGAGCTTCTTCCTAGAGCTCAAAGATGGAAGAGAGGAAGATGAACAGGAGAATGAAATCCACAGTCCTAGGCAGAACTCCAACCTGGGATTTCTGATTGCTGCCAATCTTCTCTTCAATCCATCCCAATACCTGAACAAGAAGTTCAGTTCAGGTCAGTGACTCAGTCATGCCCAGCTCTTTGCAACCCCAGGGACTGCAGCACACCAAGCTTCCCTGTCCATCACCAACTCCGGAAGCTTGCTCCAATCAATGTCCATCAAGCTGGTGATGCCATCCAAATATCTCATGCTCTGTCGTCCCCCTCTCCTCCTGCCTTCAATCTTTCCAGCATCAGGGTTTTCTCCAGTGAATCAGTTCTTTGCATCAGGGGGCCAGAATATTGAAGTTTCAGCTTCAGCATCAACCCTTCCAATGAATATTCAGGACTGACCTCCTTTAGCATTGACTCATTTGATCTCCTTGCAGTTCAAGGGACTCTCAAGAGTCTTCTCCAACACCACAGTTCAAAAGCATCAGTTCTTTGGCGCTCAGCTTTCATATTTATAGTCCAACTCTCACATCCATACATGACCACTGGAAAAACCATAACTTTTACCAAACAGAACTTTGTTGGCAAAGTAATGTCTCTGCTTTTTAATATGCTGTCTAGGTTGGTCATAGCTTTTCTTCCAAGGAGCAAGCGTCTTTTCATGGCTGCAGTCACCATCTGCAGTGATTTTGGAACCCAAAAAAGTAAAGTGTCTCACTGTTTCCATTATTTCCCCATCTCTTTGCCATAAAGTGATGGGACCAGATGCCATGATCTTAGTGTTTTGTTGTTGTTTCTCTTTTATTTTTGTATTGAAGGATGATTGCTTTATAAAATGTTGCTATTTTCTGTCAAACCTCAACATGAATCAGCCATACATATACAGATATACATATACATATATCCTCTTTTGAACCTCCCTCCCATCTCCTTCCCCATCCTACCCCTCTAGATTGATACAGAGCCCCTGTTCGAGGTTACTGAGCCAAACAGCAAATTCCTGCTGGTTATCTATTTTACATATGGTAATATGTTTCCATGTTACTCTTTCCATACGTCCCACCCTGTCTTCCCCACACCCCAGGTCCATAAGTCTATTCTCTATGTCTATTTCTCCATTGCTGCCCTGTAACTAAATTCTTCAGTACCATTTTTCTAGATTCTGTATATATGTGTTAGAATATGACATTTATCTTTCTCTTTCTGATTCACTTCACTGTGTAATAGGTTCTAGGTTTATCCACCTCATTAGAACTGACTCAAACGCATTCCTTTTTATGGCTGATGCTGGGAGGGATTTGGGGGCAGGAGAAGAAGGGGACGAGAGAGGATGAGATGGCTGGATGGCATCACTGACTCGATGGACGTGAGTCTGAGTGAACTCTGGGAGTTGGTGATGGACAGGGAGGCCTGGCGTGCTGCGATTCATGGGGTCACAAAGAGTTGGACACGATTGAGCGACTGAACTGAATATTCCACTGTGTATATATATATCACAATTTCTTTATCCATGCATCTGTCAGTGGACATCTAGATTGCTTCCATGTTCTAGCTATTGTAAATAGTGTTGCAATGAACAATGCGATACATGTGTCTTTTTCAATTTTGGTTTCCTCAGGGTATATGCCTAGTACTGGGATTGCTGGGTCATATGGTGGTTTTGTTCCTAGTTTGTAAGGGAATCTCCAAACTGTCTTCCATAGTGGCTGTATCAGTTTACATTCCCACCAACAGTGCAAGAGCGGTCCCTTTTCTCCACACCCTCTCCAGCATTTATTGTTTGTAGATTTTTTGATGATGGCCATTCTGACTGGTGTGAGGTGATATCTCATTATAGTTTTGATTTGCATTTCTCTAATAATGAGCTATGTTGAGCATCTTTTCATGTGTTTGTTAGTCATCTGTAGGTCTTCTTTGGAGAAACGTCTGTGTAAGTCTTTTTCCCACTTTTTGATTGGGTTGTTTGCTTTTCTGGCATTGAGTTGTATGAGCTGCTTGTATATTTTGGAAATTAATCTTTTGTCAGTTGTTTCATTTGCTATCATTTTCTCCCATTCTGAGAGTTGTCTTTTCACCTTACTTATACTTTACTTTGCTGTGCAAAAGCTTGTAAGTTGAATTAGGTCCCACTTATTTACTTTTGTTTTTATTTCTGTTACTCTAGGAGGTGGGCCATAGAGGATCTTGCTTTGATTTATGTCATCAAGTGTTCTGCCTATGTTTTCCTCTAAGAGTTTTATAGTTTCTGGTCTTACATTTAGGTTTTTAATCCATTTTGAGTTTATCTTTGTGTATGGTGTTAGGAAGTGTTCTAATTTCATTCTTTTACTGTCCAGTTTTACTGTCCAGTTTTCCAAGCACCATTTATTGAAGAGGCTGTCTTTGCCCCATTGTATATTCTTGCCTCTGTTGTCAAAAATAAGGTACCCATAGGTGTATGGGTTTATTTCTGGACTTTCTATCTTGTTCCATTGTTCTATATTTTTGTTTTTTTTGCCAGTACCATACTGTCTTGATGACTGTAGGTTTGCAGTATAATCTGAAGTCAACAAGGTTGATTCCTCCAGCTCCATTCTTCTTTCCCAAGAGTGCTTTGGCTATTCGGGGTCCTTTTTGTTTCCACATGAATTGTGAAATCTTTTGTTCTAGTTCTGTGAAAAATGCCATTGGTAATTTGATAGGGATCACATTGAATCTGTAGATTGTGTTTGGTAGTATAGTCATTTTCACAATATTGATTCTTCCTACCCAGGAACATGGAATATCTCTCCATCTCTTTATGTCATCTTTGATTTCTTTCATTAGTGTCATAATTTTCTGTGTACAGTTCTTTTGTCTCCTTAGGTAAGTTTATTCCTAAATATTTAATTCTTTTTGTTGCCATGGTGAATGGGATCGATTCCTTAATTTCTCTTTTTGATTTTTCATTGTTAGTATATAGAAATGCAAGTGATTTGGGGGTATTGATTTTTTATCCTGCAACTTTGTTAAATTCACTGATTAGCTCTAGTAATTTTCTGATACTATCTTTAGGGTTTTCTATGTACAGTATCATGTCATCTGCAAACAGTGAGAGCTTTACTTCTTTTCCAATCTGGATTCCTTTTATTTATTTTTCTTCTCTGATTGCTGTAGCTAGGACTTCCAAAACTATGTTGAATAATAGTGGTGAAAGTGGACACCCTTGTCTTGTTCCTGATCTTGGGGGAATGATTTCAGTTTTTCACCATTTAGAATAATGTTTGCTGTAGGCTTATCATATATGGCCTTTACCATGTTGAGGTAGGTTCCTTCTATGCCCATTTTTTGTAGTTTCAATCATAAATGGGTGCTGAGTTTTGTCAAAGGCTTTTTCTGCACCTATTGAGATGATCATATGGGTCTTATCTTTCAATTTGTTAATGTGATATATCACATTGATTGATTTGCAGGTACTGAGGAATCCTTGAATTCCTGGGATAACCCAACTTGATCATGGTGTATGAGCTTTTTGATGTGTTGCTGAATTCTGTTTGCTAAAATTTTGTTGAGGATTTTTGCATCTGTGTTCAACAGTGATATTGGCCTGTAGTTTTCTTTTTTCATGTTGTCTTTGTCTGGTTTTGCTATCAGGGTGATGGTGGCCTTGTAGAATGAGTTTGGACATGTTCCTTCTTCTGGACTTTTTTGAAAGTGTTTTAGAAGATAGGCATTAGCTCTTCTCAAAACGTTTGATAGATTTCTCCTGTGAAGCCATTAGGTCCTGGGCTTTTGTTTTGTGGGAAATTTTTTTATCACAACTTCAATTTCAGTGTTTGTAATTGGGTTGTTCATAATTTCTATTTGTGCCTGGTTCAGTCTTGGAAGATTGAACCTCTCTAAGGATCTGTCCATTTCTTCCAGGTTATCCATTTTATTCCCATATAGTTGTTCATAATAGTCTCTTATAATCCTTTGTATTTCTGTACTGTATAATCTTAGTTTTCTGAAAGTTGAGTTTTAAGCCAGTTTTTTCACTCTCTTCTTTCACTTTCATCAACAGGCTCTTTGGTTCTTCTTCCCTTTCTGTCAGAAGGGTGGTCTCATCTACATATCTGAGGTTATTGATATTTCTCCCAGCAGTCTTGATTCTAGCTTGTGCTTCATTGAGCCCAGCATTTCATATGATGTACTTTGCATATAAATTAAATAAGCAGGGTGACAATATACAGCCTTGATGTACTCCTTTTCCTATTTGGAACCAGTCTGTTGTTCCATGTCCGGTTCTAATTGTTGCTTCTGACCTGCATACAGATTTCTCAGCAGGCAGGTAAGGTGGTCTAGTATTTCCATCTCTTTAAGAATTTTCCACAGATGTTTTGATACACACAGTCAAAAGCTTTGGCATAGTCAATAAAGCAGAAGTAGATATTTTTCTGGAACTGTCTTGGTTTTTTGATGATCCAGCGGATGTTGGCAATTTGATCTCTGGTTCCTTTGCCTTTTCTAAATCCAGCTTGAACATCTGGAAGTTCATGGTTCATGTACCATGAGTTATAGTTTACTTACACTAGCCTCCACACTTCTGAAACTACCGTAAAATATCAATAAGATGGAAAATCCAGGAATACGGTTGGATCTGTTGATCAGCCTTTAAAAATAGTCTCACAATTATGACTATTAAATTTTCAAAGGTATATGGTCTTGCCATGCTAATATCAACTGACATTTGATACAAAGTAAATTATGATTCCCTGGTAGCTCTGACAGTAAAGAATCTGTCTCCAGTGCAGGAGACCCAGGTTCAATCCCTGGGCCAGAAAGATCCCCTGGAGTAAATAAATGGCTACCTCACTCCACTATTCTTGCCTGGGGAATTCCATGGACAGAGGAGCCTGGTGAGCTATAGTCCATGGGGTCCCAAAGAGTCAGACACAACTGAGTGACTAATACTTTCACTTCAAGTTATGATTCAATTAGTACATGTTACCCCAGGAAAACTAGACAGGATTTTTTTATGACTTAAAAAATTATACCACATTTATTAGATATTTTAACTTGTTTTCAGGTAACTGCACTCACCACCATCAGTAACAAAAATATGGAAAGTGACAGTCACTCAGTCTTGTCTGACTCTTTGTGACCTCATGGACTACACAGTCCATGGAATTCTCTAGGCCAGAATACTGAAGTGGGTAGTCTTTCCCTCATCCAGGGGATCTTCCCAAGAGGCCATGAAAACTTCTGTCTAGGGTAATCTGCACTAAATTAGGATTTTCCCTATAGTCACCTCCTGCCCAAACTTAATCCATTTGGGCCTGCTGCTGCTGCTAAGTCGCTTCAGTCGTGTCCAACTCTGTGGGACCCCATAGATGGCAGCCCACCAGGTTACCCCATCCCTGGGATTCTCCAGGCAAGAACACTGGAGTGGGTTGCCATTTCCTTCTCCAGTGCATGAAAGTGAAAAGTGAAAGTGAAGTTGCTCAGTCGTGTCCGACTCTTCATGACCCCATGAACTGTAGCCTATCAGGCTCCTCCATCCATGGGATTTCCCAAGCAAGAGTACTGGAGTGGGTTGCCATTTGTGCCTTCTCATTATGAAATGTAAGAAATAAGAGTTATTAAGTCATTTTCAAGTAGAGTAACCATTTTCTAAATATTTTTAAAGAATTTTACGGTTGCACTGGATCTTCATTGCTCTACACAGGCTTTCTCTAGCTGCGCCAAGCGGGGGCTACTCTTTGTTGCAGTGCATGGGCTTCTCATTTATTGCGGTGGCTTCTCTTTAAGGATGGGCTCTAGGGCAGGGCAAGCTTCAGTAGTCATGGCACATGGGCCTAGTTGTTCCATCATAAGTGGAATCTTGCTGGACCAGGGATTAAACCCATGTCCCCTGCATTGGTAGGCAGATTCCCATTCACTGTACCACCAAGGAAGTTCATAAATTAACCTTAAAATCAGATCAACAGTTGTCTTATCTATCTCTCTACCTATCTATCTATTCTTAGAGATACAATAGTCTTAAATCAAGATCTTATTTCCCTGTCCAGGGATTGAACCTAGCTGCCAGTCCACCAGAGGCTACAGGCTAGAGGCTAGAAGAAAAGTTCCCTGATTCTTACCCCATCTGAAACCAAGTATGTTGCAAGGAGGCAAAAACTGCAAAACAAGATACAAAATTTATTATCAGAGACACAGTACAACATATGGAAGAGCACACAGATAAACAGTTTATTAATTTATGTCACAAGTAAGGCAGAGATACAGACCTAGGGAGGAGTGCAGGTGTCCTGAGTAAGGAGTGCAATATAGAGATGGCTTGCTGCTACTGCTAAGTCGCTTCAGTCGTGTCCGACTCTGTGCTACCCCATAGACGGCAGCCCATTAGGCTCCTCTGTCCCTGGGATTCTCCAGACAAGAACACTGGAGTGGGTTGCCATTTCCTTCTCCAATGCATGAAAGTGAAAAGTGAAAGTTAAGTCACTCAGTTGTGCCTGACTCTTAGCGACCCCATGGACTACAGCCCACCAGGCTTCTCCGTCCTTGGGATTTTCCAAGCAAGAGTACTGGAGTGGGGTGCCATTAGCACAGTCCTTCTTGGCCTTTGTCTACATGTGACCAATTAACTTGTTTCTTTCTTTACACTTGACTAGTCCTAGGACCCTCCACAAGGTGCGTGAGCAATTTTTTTCTAAGATGATCCCACCATAGGTGGGTGCATGGGTGCATGTCCAGACTTTATGGGGTGGTGTCCCCCTCCCTTTTTGACCCCCCAAGAAGCTTTGCTGCATATATATGCATACAGGGAAGTCTTCCTGGACCTCAGGAAGGAGTGCTTTATCTCTGTAATTTTGCAGAGCTCACATTTTGCCTCTAGCTTTGTCCTTGGAGTATCTGGGTGAGAAAAGTCTTGAATTTTATTCTACTTGATGAACACCAGGTGTCCAGCCCAGGGGCCTATCTACCTTGTACCTCATATCCATCTGTCTATATCTGTATATACACATACATGTATGCCTATGATGAATTCTATTTCTGTTATTCTAAGATTGTACTATAATCTAAATGTTTTATTTCTACACACACTACCACTGTAACTTCTATTACAAAACTTCGTCTTACTACCAAAGCCACAATTAATCATCTGTTTTTTGTAGCATAACTCATTCCATGCTCTTAAAATGATCTCTCATAACATTTCTGATTAAATCTAACATCTTTTTTTTCTCATAACATTTCTGATAAATCTAACATCTTTTTTCTTTTTTACCGTTTGAGGTCATATTGACCTATCTCCAGCTTTCAATGCAAACTCTTTTTTTCCACTCTCTTCCCCATAAGTTCTTCCCAGCAGCCCACTGTATCAGCCTGTGCAGTGTTCCTGCTTCCTTCCTGAACTTTTCCATAGTTAACAGAAATAAGCTGACACCCGCTTCTCAACTACAGCGTAAAATCCACATGATTTCCTTTCTACCTTCCCCTCAGATTTATACACATCAATTTAAAGTGCTTTTCCAATTAATTTTGTTTTAAAAAGAGCTAAGGCTTGCACATCTTGCATATGTCAACTTATTTAATCTTCATAACTATTATGTGAGTAAGTACATTATTAGTCCCATTTAACAGGGAAAGAAACTGAGGCGCATAGAAGAGAGTTACCAAATGTCATATGCTAGTGAGTTGAAGAGCTGGGATTTAAACAGAAGCTTTATGACTCTTAACCGTGACACTAATCTGCTCCTTTGTGTACAGTATTTATCCTTTAGTCATATTTTTTAAGCTTATACATCTCTGGTGTCTGTTCTATTACACTAAAAACTCTATTGTTACAAGAACAATGTAGTTTAATTCAAACTATATTTGAATTTTTTTAACTTTCATTAATCTTTAGGAGTCAGTACATTCAGGACACTAACTTGGATAGGGCTATAAAAAATGCTAATACATGACGTAAAAAAGACAAGGAAGAGATGAGAGAAATATGATGAAGCTGTATAAATAATATATTTGCTGGGATTTTCTTTAGGAAATCCATCATCTCCTTTCAAAGTTGTCTACTGCCTCAAACCATTGCTGAAAGATCACATTAATATTCTAGTCCCTTCAGATGGATTACTTGCTTTGCCAGAGGTATTTGTTGGGGGGTTGTGGGTTGGACTAAAATATACCTCAAATGTTAAAATCATGTTGCTGTTTACAGTATATGCTTTATATTACCTTAAATACATTATTTTACTTAGTTATATCTCCCATGACCTCTTCCTTTTTCTTGGCTTGGAGTAAGTAAAATGACAAGATGGGAGAATGAATTTCTTAGGAAAACATTAATTTTTAGAAACTTAAAACAGTTTCTCATGATATATACCCATCTTCCCCTTCCTAAGAATTAAATTACTCTCTTAATCGATGAGAAGGTTTAGGTTACCATTGCAGCAACATCATTTTGTGTATCAGTTTCTACTAAATAGTAATCAAGATAAAGAAATGAAAAAGGTTTGAGGGCCAGTGTCCATTCCTACAAGTGGGAAGCGATGTACACTTCTATCTTTACCATGCCCTACTTTTTATGGAAAGATATGCATGGGTAAAAAACCACAAATTAAAAACTAAAACTCTCTCTCTCTCTGTCACACACACACACAATAATAAATATAAAATAATCATTTTATTAATGGATTAATGTATAAAGTCCTTTTCTTTTATAAATTTTAAATTAAGTAACTAATAGTAAATAATCAGGTTGTCTCTTATCTGGTATTAATTATTCATATTTCAGAGGAAATGTGTTAGGATTAACAAAATAATTGCAGCTAAATTAATTGTGAAAGTGAATTTACTTTGTATATGTTGTACCCCCTTCAGTTCAGTTCAGTTCAGTCGCTCAGTCAGGTCCGACTCTTTGCGACCCCATGAATCACAGCACGCCAGGCCTCCCTGTCCATCACCAACTCCCGGAGTTCACTCAGACTCACGTCCATCGAGTCAGTGATGCCATCCAGCCATCTCATCCTCTGTACCCGCTTCAGTTCAGGGCAGTTCAGTCGCTCAGTCGGGTCTGACTGTTTGCGACCCCATGAATTGCAGCACGCCAGGCCTCCCTGTACCCCCTAGATTCCTATTATTTGGGGTGAAATTTTACTTCTTTATGTTATTTTTGTATTTTTTACTCTCCACTAAGTGTACAATAAAAACAATAACTTAAAAGATTTTACTGGTCAGCAAATAGCAGCAAATGAGTTAAGAGCTTTATTAAGGAAAAGATGTTATTGATGCTATTCTTTATTCTATAACCAATAATTTTACAATTAACAGGAAATAAGCCAGTTGTTTCTCTGGTATAGACTTTTTCATAGGGATTCTTGTGATGTGATTGCCAAGAATAGATTTTTACATCGGCTTAATGGTCACTGAAGGAATGATACATTTTCAAAGTAAACCAATCAATTACTTTCAATTTCAGAAGCTCTCTAATATAGTAAAAGCAGAATGAAGTAAAAGGAAGTCTTCTAAACTGCCTAAAGAATGTTGCAAAATATAAGTTTTATACCTATAACATTAATAAGAACAAAATTTATCTCTAAACTGAAAAAAATAGTCATTACTCTCTCTGAGCTTGTGACCAAATCACTAGATATGATATATACAAGCTTTCAGTCTGTGAGTTTTCCTTTCACAAAAAGGGAATTACCCAGCACATTTTTACCACCCAGCAACACAGATAGCCTGCAATTATATTTAACACAAATCCATATTGTGAAATCAAACAATCACTGCTGTATTAAAAGACTCAAGTAACACAAAGATCGTGTTAACTCACAAAATCAATCAGATTGATGTTTGAAGTCCACAAAGAAGTCGCTGTAGCTGTTCTTCAAGCCATTCCTTTGATGGTTTTTTTTTTTTTTCCTCCGCTTCCTTCCCAAAAATCAGGCCCTGATACTGGAAACTTGAATTACAAACCTCTAGGTAGAGACATTTGTAAATGATACTGTAACCAATGGTCATGGCTAGATCCCAAATTTAATTAGGTGCAAAAAGATAAAAAGCAAGAGAGTTCCAGAAAAACATCTATTTCTGCTTTATTGACTATACCAAAGCCTTTGACTGTGTGGATCACAATAAACTGTGGAAAATTCTGAAAGAGATGGAAATACCAGACCACCTGACCTGCCTCTTGAGAAACCTGTATGCACTTAAGGAAGCAACAGTTAGAACTGGACATGGAACAACAGACTGGTTCCAAATAGGAAAAGGAGTAATCAAGGCTGTATATTGTCACCTTGCTTATTTAACTTATATGCAGAGTACATCATGAGAAACGCTGGGCTGGAGGAAGCACAAGCTGGAATCAAGACTGCTGGGAGAAATATCAGTAACCTCAGATATGCAGATACCACCACCCTTATGGCAGAAAGTGAAGAAGAACTAAAGAGCCTCTTGATGAAAGTGAAAGAGGAAAGAGAAAAAGTTGGCTTAAAGCTCAACATTCAGAAAACTAAGATCATGGCATCTGGTCCCATCGTTTCATGGCAAATAGATGGGGAAACAGTGGAAATAGTGGCTGACTTTATTTTTCTGGGCTCCAAAATCACTGCAGATGATGATTGCAGCCATGAAATTAAAAGGTGCTCACTCCTTGGAAGGAAAGTTATGACCAACCTAGATAGCATATTAAAGTCAACAAAGGTCTGTCTAGTCAAGGCTATGGTTTTTCCAGTGGTCACGTAAGGATGTGAGAGTTGGACTATAATGAAAGCTGAGCCCAGAAGAATTGATGCTTTTGAACTGTGGTGTTGGAAAAGATTCTTGAGACTCCCTTGGACTGCAAGGAGATCCAACCAGTCCATCCTAAAGGAGATCAGTCCTGGGTTTTCATTGCAAGGACTGATGTTGAAGCTGAAACTCCAACATTCTGGCCACCTGATGTGAAGAGCTGATTCATTTGAAAAGACTGTGATGCTGGGGAAGATTGAAGGCAGGAGGAGAAGGGGACAACAGGGGATGAGATGGTTGGATGGCATCACTGACTCAATGGACATAGGTTTGGGTGGGCTCCAGGAGTTGGTGATGGACAGGGAGGCCTGGCATGCTGCATTTGGTGGGGTTGCAAAGAATTGAACACGACTGAACAACTGAACTGAACTGTTCTCACCTGTACACAAGTGCTGAATTCAACATGACAAAGAAATAATCTTTCTTCTCCAAATTTCTCTATTATTACAAATCATCATGGAAAAAGTTCAGATTAATCATACGGTGATAATAGAAGTTGAATGGTTCAAGTCATTGAGTTTGGCCAAAAGTGACAAAGATCTCAATATTTAGTGACTCAACAGGAACAGCTTTCTAAACAAAACTTTGAGATGTTTATAAAAAATAGACACAGAATTCACTCTAGATACAATTATGATGCTAACTCTTCCTAGCAACTCCGCCGTTATAAACCCTCTAAGGTTGCCCTATTCTCTCCATCAAAACATGTGTCCTATGTTCTGATTGCCAAGGTTCCTAATCTCAGCTGTAACTATAGTAAACAAAAAACCAAACTAAAGTGTTAATATGCCATGAAGTGAAGAGATCATTTGCTGACAATGACTGATTTTTACATGGTTTAATAAGCCAAACTCCCCTCATAGCTTCTCTCACAGCTCAGTTGCTAAAGAATCTGCCTGCAATGCAGGAGACCCCAGTTCGACTCCTGTCAGGAAGATCCGCTGGAGAAGGGCTAGGCTATCCACTCCATTATTCTTGGGCTTCCCTTGTGGCTCAGCTGGTAAAGAATCCGCCAGCAATGTGGGAGACCTAGGTTTGATTCCTGGGTTGGTAAGATACCCTGGAGAAGGGAAAGGCTACCCGCTCCAGTACTCTGGCTTGGAGAATCCATGAACAGTCCATGGGGTCACAAAAAGTTGGACAGGACTAAGCAACTTTCACTCACTCACTACCTGAAACCAAACTCCTACCAACATTATTTTTCCAAACAGCTGTAAATGCATAGCAGAACTAAGCACATGAAGGAACTTATTTTTCCCACTGGGGTCTGTTGCAAGATTAGAATTAGCGGGAAAGCTTTTTCAAAACCTACACTGTGTCACAGTGCAGACAGGGTACAGCGACCGGACTCCTCCAGATAATTCAAATAAAACCCTTCCCTCAGTGCTTCTCAATCCTAATTGTGTATTATATCACCTTGTGAGCTTTTATTATATACAAGTGCCAGGGCTCTTCCCTAATCCAATTAAGAAAGAACATCTATGATGTCTAGGGAATCAGTGTGTTTTAACAGTTCCCCAGGTGATTCTATATGCAGCCAAGGTTGAGAACCACTGCCTTATATTAAGAAGAAATTGGAAACCATGAAGTCACCGAGTTTGTAAGGAAAACTGACTACACTATTTACCATAAAATATATAAAACCTTATGGTTTCAGTTTTACTGCGTATAGTTACAAACTTGATATTTACAGTTGACTGAAGTAAGCACAGCCTAGTACGGGAGGAAGTGTGGGGGGAAAATAAAGATCTTAAGTACCTTCTAGTTTCTTATTCTCTCAGCTTTATACTTTTCATTCACTGAAAAATTCTTACTCATTGAAAAGTATCACTATGACAACACCAGGTTCTTAGGCATAAAAAGTTTTCAAATAAAATAATGATTAAAAATAGAGGGATTTTTCTCACTTAGTAGGCTTTTTGTTTGGTAGTTTAACAGGCTTGAAAGACAAATACCTTACAACCATCCTGAAGTGTTCTTGTAACGTTTGATCAAGCAGAGACCATGACCTAAAAGAAGATATGGACCTGAGAAAACTTTTGGAGGTGATGGATATATTCAGTATTTTGATTGCGGTAACTGTTTTGGGGTATATGTACATGTCAATATTTATCAAATTGCATACTTCAAATATATGCAAATATATATCAATTATACCTCAATAAAGTTAGACACTATTAATACCATTATAACACTAAAAAAAAAAAGTGGAGACCTTGTCCTAAATCAAATGAGGAATCGCCACAGTTCTAGTGCACAGAAAAGGTCAATATGCATTATTGATTGACAGGTGGAGGAAGGAGATGGTCTTAACCTGTTTATTTTAATTTCCAAGGCATTTAAAATATAAATCATTTAATACATGCATTTAAATAAGATAGATATTTAAATACTTTGATTTTCAAAAAATAATGTAAATTTTCAGAAAATTTTTATAACTACAAAAGTTTCTGTCAATCGCAGAAATAACTTAGGAAAAGGTGAAAGAACTAATGCATATAAAGAGTAAGAAGCATCACAAATTATTATTTCAAAACTTCTCAGAATTAGTTTAGGGATATTTTTGGTATTTGGAAAACATTAAGCTACTACAAATTCTTATTCAAAGAAGGCAATGTGTAAATAAAATATTGCAAATGTGAAATTGTGAGTGGCGTAAGCAATTATCTTCATCATCATATTATAAAGGTAACTGTTGTAATTCCATAAACTCCCTCCAAATGCCAACAATAATGACTGAAATGACATTGTTATTATATAAAGCTTTGAGCACTGATTACTTGCCATAAATACTCCTGGTAAAACTGGTATCTCCAGTTATTTAAAGTAACTTTAACAGACATGAACTGATAGCATTTGGTGTAAAAAGCAAGATTAGAGGCTTCCAGACAGCATCAAAGTCCATATTTGTCTATTTTACAGAAATTGAAATGTGCTGTGCTGGCTTAGTCGCTCAGTCATGTTCGACTTTTTGCAACACCGTGTACTATAACCCGGAGAAGGCAATGGCACCCCACTCCAGTACTCTTGCCTGGAAAATCCCATGGGCGGAGGAGCCTGCTAGGCTGCAGTCCATGGGGTCGCTAAGAGTCGGACACGACTGAGCGACTTCACTTTTACTTCTCACTTTCATGCATTGGAGAAGGAAATGGCAACCCACTCCAGTGTTCTTGCCTGGAGAATCTCAGGGACGGGGGAGCCTGGTGGGCTGCCGTCTATGGGGTCGCACAGAGTCGGACACGACTGAAGTGACTTAGCAGCAGCAGCAGCAGGAGTACTATAACCACCAAGCTCCTCTGTCCATGGGATTCTCCAGGCAAGAATACTGACGTGGGTTGTCATGCTCTCCTCCAGAGGATCTTCCCAACCCAGGGTTTGAATCCAGGTCTCCTCACTGCAAGTGGATTCTTTACCTCCTGAGCCACCAGGGAAGCAGAATGAGATTAATTTATAACCTCTCAGGATCAGTCTCTGGAGAAGGCAATGGCACCCACTCCAGTACTCTTGCCTGAAAAAGCCCATGAACGGAGGAGCCTGGAAGGCTGCAGTCCATGGGGTCGCTGAGGGTCGGACACAACTGAGCGACTTCACTTTCACTTTTCACTTTCATGCACTGGAGAAGGAAATGGCAACCCACTCATGTTCTTGCCTGGAGAATCCCAGGGACGGGGGAGCCTGGTGGGCTGCTGTCTATGGGGTCGCGCAGAGTCGGACACGACTGAAGCGACGCAGCAGCAGCAGCAGCAGCAGCAGCAGAATCAGTCTCTACATCTGAAAAGATGCAGATAACATCCAAGCTATGGAAAGTTGGAATCAGATGCTTTTGAACATAATTTTTTATAGCTGAAAAATTTTGAAAATCTAGTATACTAGATGTAAACTTAAATATAGAAATAAAAATAGAAAATAATTTACCAAGAGCAGTTTACTCAAACAGAATTTGAGAGAAAACATTGGGGTAAATTTTTTAATAGTTAAAAAAATTTTTTTTCAAAGACTTTACCAGTCTAATAAACTAGTCCATAATAAATATGAGAATCTCATTTAAATTATTCCAATTATTTTAAAATAACACATTGTATTAATATGAAATTCCTAAGTGGGTAATGAGGGTGATATTTTTAATTTTGTGCACTTTGCTGTTTTCATTTCAATATATATATATATTTATTTTATTTGGCTATGTCAGGTCTTCATTGCATCCTACAGGATCTTTCCTTGTTGTGTGTAGACTCTATCTGTGGTGCATGCACTCAGTAGCTGCAGAGGTTGGGCTTAATTGCTCTCAAGCATGCGGGATCTTAGTTCCCTGATCAGGGACTGAACCCATGTCCCCTGCATTGCAAGGCAGACTCTTAACAATTGGACCACCAGGAAAGTCCCTGTTGTATTCATTTTAACTTCTTTAACTTTTTAGTAACATTTCATTTTATTTGCAGTTGTGCCATAACTAAAATATTTGCCATTACATTTGCAAATAAAAAATGGTTTAATGAGACTGTAAACATATTAATTTTTATAATGTTAACAATTGTGATGTTTAATTTATAATTTTGTAATCATTTTAATTCAACTATTAAAATAACTATAAATAATAATTATGTTACAATATTAATGACATTGTACATACTTGAATGCAAATATTAAATATTTACATGCAAACATTGGAATCAGATGCTTTTGAACATAATTTTTTATAGCTGAAAAATTTTGAAAATCTAGTATACTAGATGTAAACTTAAATATAGAAATAAAAATAGAAAATAATTTACCAAGAGCAGTTTACTCAAACAGAATTTGAGAGAAAACATTGGGGTAAATTTTTTAATAGTTAAAAAAATTTTTTTTCAAAGACTTTACCAGTCTAATAAACTAGTCCATAATAAATATGAGAATCTCATTTAAATTATTCCAATTATTTTAAAATAACACATTGTATTAATATGAAATTCCTAAGTGGGTAATGAGGGTGATATTTTTAATTTTGTGCACTTTGCTGTTTTCATTTCAATATATATATATATTTATTTTATTTGGCTATGTCAGGTCTTCATTGCATCCTACAGGATCTTTCCTTGTTGTGTGTAGACTCTATCTGTGGTGCATGCACTCAGTAGCTGCAGAGGTTGGGCTTAATTGCTCTCAAGCATGCGGGATCTTAGTTCCCTGATCAGGGACTGAACCCATGTCCCCTGCATTGCAAGGCAGACTCTTAACAATTGGACCACCAGGAAAGTCCCTGTTGTATTCATTTTAACTTCTTTAACTTTTTAGTAACATTTCATTTTATTTGCAGTTGTGCCATAACTAAAATATTTGCCATTACATTTGCAAATAAAAAATGGTTTAATTAGACTGTAAACATATTAATTTTTATAATGTTAACAATTGTGATGTTTAATTTATAATTTTGTAATCATTTTAATTCAACTATTAAAATAACTATAAATAATAATTATGTTACAATATTAATGACATTGTACATACTTGAATGCAAATATTAAATATTTACATGCAAACAATTAAAGCTGTTTACCATATGTATATTATTTGTTAGTCAGTTTTTATGTCACTACTCAGTTCTAATACTACTTCTGTCCTAAGCTTTGAAACAAGTTTTTTGTTTTACTTTTTAAATTATTATATCAAACGTTATGTTCACATAGATCTCTTTAAAAGTAAAACTAAACTCTTAGAGAAAACACAATTTAATTAGATCTTATAGTTTAAAGATATATACTGATGGTCATTGAATTTGAGCACATAGTAGACAAATAAAACATTAATTATTATGAGCCAAACAAAGGTTTTCAATTTTAAATTTCTGCTACTGTAGTCACAATTTCAGTCAGTGAAGCTATAATATACACACACAAAAAAACAACAGTAATTCCCCACTATTGTTTAATAGCCATTAATATACTATGCATTTTCTGTATAGTGTTGGCCTCACTTAATTTGAGTGTTGGCTCAAATTAAGGCATCTTTGAAAGGACGAGAAATGCCCTAATCAGGCAAATCTTCCTGGATCATCCATTTTGTTGTAAGATTTGAGAGGCACAGAGTAATAAAAGAAATCATTAAACTAGTATATAATTTAAAACACTGTTTTTATGTTAAAACAAATACTGGTACCATGGAGATAAGAATAAGTCCCCAGAATTTGTATGATTAAACGGGAGACATCAAATGTATTTGATACAGATGCTTCAAGCTACACCTCTGCCACCTGGGACACTCACCATTCTTCTCTGCTGCAAGGAGGGCTTCTGAGAAAAAGCGAGAGACGTAGGGCTGTAGTCCCTTCCTCTTGCTCACTGATGTCAACTACACCTCTCACCCTGCATTATACAACCAAAATGTTGTTTTTTGATTAATTTCAACAGATACTGAGAACATATTATGAACCCATCATTTAAAGAAACGTTCAAGGATAAGACAGAATCATTTAGGAAAGAAAGAAAGCAGAGTAATTTTTGTGGCATTCAATAAACATACAGGACTGATGCACAGAAAGTAAGCATATAGGACAGATGCGTAGAGAATAACGTGTGTGCGCACACGCTCTGCTGTGTCCGACTCTTTGTGACCCTATGGACTGTAGCCCTCCAGGCTCCTCTCCCATGGAATTTTCCGAGCAAAAATACTGGAGTGGATTGCCATTTCCTTCTCCAGGGGATCTTCCCACCCCACAGATGGAATCCACATCTTCTGCATCTCCTGCATTGGCAGGTGGATTCGTTACCACTGAGCCACCTGGGAAGCCCGTAGAAAATAATATATTTTAGTACACCTCACAGGAGTTCCCACAAGAAATATAATAATTACTCAGCACATATGAGTAAAGGAGAGAGGCCTAAGCATTAAAGTAAGGGGCTGACACTGCTCTGAGACCTGAGACTCGTTCTTGAACAAATTAGAGAAGAAGAGGGCAGTCTTCCCCATATGGAAAAACACCCTGAATAAAATCATATCACTGGATCTGAGAAATGCTACAAAGAAAGAAATGATCAGTCATGAAAGACTGGACAAGGATGAAGATGACAATAAAAGACTTCTACATTTCAAACTCGAGAAAACAGGTAAATAATGCCAAGGAAAGTCTGAAGGGAAATTTCCTGAAAGAAAAGCATGAATCTGGGTTTAAATATGTTGAATTTTCAGTCACTGGAGAGACAGCCAGAAAAAGATGAAGGGTAGAGTTAGCACTTGACCAACATGAGAAAGGACCGTGGAAGATGACCGTTACCATTTCTGCTGCTGAGAAAAGCACAATCACCGTTGTTGTTTCTTCACCACAGCTTCTCTTCCTTCTATATGAAACCCTGAGCAATGGATATTCTCAGTGAACGTTTCAATGGAATCCCTAGAACTCCACAGTTTGCAGCGACATTGAGTCAAACCTCTTTCCATAGCTTTTTTTATACACTCACTTTCCTGCACTCAGCAGAAGCTTTTCTAACTCTTCCAAGAGTCTTCTAACTCATGAACTTTAATCCAAGGATGCTAGAAAATTGCTTTT